>VXBN01015915.1:31535-187035 GCA_013397395.1 Sinosuthora webbiana
AAAAAAAAGCACTGTCCCAGAAGTGGAATTGGCAGGACTGGGACACAAGGGAATATGTAGAAAATCCCAAGACAAGAAAAACTTTAATTTGAGAGTGTGTACTCCACCTCTCTCCCAATTTCTCCACGACTTTATTTGATTTATTCCAGGGCTGCCTCAAGTAAGCTCACAGCTCTGCTCTATAGTGCAAGCTTTTCTTTTCGGCTGGGAAATACAAGAGTGCAAACTGGCATTCCCCACATTTTTATTTATGCCTTTTGCATCTCAACTTCATTTTTCAGTTGGAGTATTAAGTTATCAGCTTAAAATAATGAGCTGATAATGAATTCCAAAAACTGTGCAACCAGACCCATTACACTGCACTCTAAACTCCTGCTCCTCCTCAAATCATGAAGACTGACCTTAATGTTCGAGTGTCTTCGTGTGACTAATTACAAAATTTCTGACAGAAAAGCAGATGTGTTATATTTCAGTTTTCTTGCTTCTAAACAGCTTTCAAGTGTTTAGGCCACACACTGGTGTTGAATTTGAATATGCTAAATATAGCCATACATCAGGAAAGACAGATAACCTTAAATCATTAAAAGTTCTCAGTTGAGATGCATAAAACACCAGGAAGAAAATAACACAGTAGGTCTGGGCATAGGGCACAGAAATTGTAGGTCTTTTGCATAAAAATTTCTCCTCAACTCAAGCAGGCAAGTGGCCTGAGAAGGCTGAACAGACCAACACCAAGTTGCCATTCCCTTTCCTCCCACTCCCACAGCACTTTCCTGCCAGCTCAGGTGACACATTCCCCAGCACTCCTTCTCCTGAGTATCTTACATCTCAGTGCACCTGCCAAAGGCAGGCACACCTCTGGTACAGAGCCTGTATCAGAATCTGGGCACACTGAACCAGTTTTCCCAGCAGAAGCTCCCAGTAAAGTTCACAAGTTTAAAGTTTCCCCAGCAGAGCTCCAGAGTGCAAGAGCACGGGGCACTAGAAAGCAGAGCCTCCCTGAATAAAGGCTGTAGGAACACACCAGGCAGCCAGTTACCATCTCAAGGAGACTGTGGTTCACATCAAACTGTAACAAGGATCCTCTGGGAAGTAAGCCTTTAAATGGAACTAAAGCTGAGGAAATAGAAATTCAGGTCACCAAATCAGCAGTCATTTGTGAGGACTTTGCCATTACACAGTCTAGCTCTAGTTCCAATCCTATTTATCATTAAAATATTCAGGTGAACTCCAGTAGGGGAATAACGATTGGAATTCCTATCCATATAGCTAGATATCTACCTTTTAAGTATCCTACTCCACATATTTAAGGGATCCACTCAAATCACATTTGTATGAGATTTACTTGAATGAGGCTCAGCCCTTTAATCTCATCATAATAGATGGCAGCTTCCAAGAGATTTGAAATGCATGGTAACATTTACAATACATCAAGTTTCCAGGGGCTGCAGGGACTGAAATATGTGATTTTCATTTACTCTGAAATGCAATGCTTTCTAGATTTTTTTTTTTCCCAGCAATTTCTGCCTCAGAAATCAACATCTTTCCACCTGCTTGCTTGTTTTAGAGAAAAAATGATTAATTTGGGCTGGCTTGTTACTGGTGAAATGTATGCAGAATTAAAATCCTGTCTCTGCCATCGCCTGGAGTTGCACAGGCTGTTTGTACACCCTAGTGGGGGAAGGATGCCAGTGCACAGAACCCCCAGGATCAGCAGCTCTTCCATCAATAAAGAGAATATTGAGACTGTGATGCAAAATAACCACTGAGCCACACATGCAGCATCAGATTTTAATATCCAAATTGTGGTGAACTGGTTTGTGCGGGCTTGAAAAAGCAGCACCGAGGTCTGAGGACAGCAAAGTTAATTTACATCTGAAAACATAATTGTCATCCCTTAAATCCCTCTTTCTTACATCTCCCACAAAGGCTGCAGAAAACAGGCTCCTCAGTATGCAGCAAGCATGATCCTTCTGATCATATCACCACTACAGCCATTTCTTTCTTCATCGTGGCTTCATTTCCTCAGAATCCACACAACATGAGAGTAACTCATACCTGTGTGAGTGAAATAATCCACCAACTACATTCCCCCTGAAAACAGAAGCCCTACATAATGGAATTCCTGCAAAAAATATATAAATTAATAGTAATGGCAATGTCAGATGATTATTCACTCAGTTTCTATTCAAACTGAGTCCCAGCACATTTGTCATTCATCACAAAAGAAACACAAAGACAGCTTCAAGTTGAAAAATTCTTTTTCATACTTTTCCATCAAAACACACATCACAACAACAAATTCTGCAATTGCAATTTATCTCAGTTCATACACTACTATATAAAGAATATAATAGAAGTTATGGGATTTTTTTTTCTCCTTTTCATGTAATTGTTATAATTTTTAAACAAATGCATTCAGCTTAATATGCACTTTATATTTTCATAAGGTTAAAATTATCTCATTTATTTTATTCAAAGTGAAGTTATCTTTTATTAGGATAATTATTGCTACATGATGAGCAAGGGGATTTTTTTCATAATTTCATGTTGGTATTATAGCCTTAAGCTTCATCTCTAGTAAAGCTACCATGGTTTATCATTGATTTTTTTCCCCTGTAATAGAAATAAATTTCAATTTACTGGAACATCACATCATAACATAATTCCTTTTCAACACTTCGGTGTGGACTTTTCTGTTTCATCTGTGTTTAAAATAAAAGTATAGAAGCAGCTTGAAAATCAGGCCTAAATTCTACACATGGACACGTTACCTGTGATGTCCATCAATCAGTTTGTCCTCACCCAAACATGTTTGGGACTTACGTGAGTCAACCAAATCTGGCAACAAATCTCCCACCTTTGGCAGGAAGGATAAGCAGAAATGCAGCTGCTGAAAAGCTGCATCCTGGGTTCTCTCTTCACCACTGATGAGGAAATCAACACACACAACTCATCCTCAGGGTATGGAGTCCCAGGGGAACAGGATCCTGTGGTGTCACTGCTCAAGGAAATAATTGCTCAGTGGTCCCGGCACACGCCTGGGGATTGCCAGACAAAAATTATTACAAATAGTTATCCTCCTCATGGGGTTTTACTTGACCACCTGCTGCTGAAAACTGGAAGCTCTTCCATGGTACAAATCACTAACTGCTTGCAGTCGGATATTTTTAAGGCACAAGTGTTGGCTTGCAAGTCCTGAATGAAGATTTATTGCTTGGCAGGAGAGCTGCTGGTCCAACCACTGTTGATTCCACTCCACTCCCCTTTGCAGCTGTCCCTCACTGAACCACCACGTGTCAAACCTTCTTTCTCCACGTGCATAAAACTTTCACATCAGGCAGCAGAATTTATGAGTAAAGGTATCTTTTATGTTTCTAAAGACCAGTCACTAAGGAAAAGATGTAAAAAAATAATTTTCACATAAAAATCTTCATTTCACCCCTTGGCTCCCTCTGCACACATTTAGGTACATTCCACAGCATGGGTGGTCCTTTAAGTAAGTAGAATAATATCATGGATAGGTGATTTCCTGGAATTTTTTTTACATCCAATCCTTAAAAGAATAAAAGGAGAATTTGAAAAGAGGAAACAGTCACTCCCCTCATGTGGCTGGAAAATAAAAAAAGTGGGATTTGTTCATTTGGATTTGTTCTGAATATGCTTTTAAAAAACAAGCAGATAAAGCAAAGTTATTACTTTTTAAGGTGCAGTTAAATGTAGAAGTAGTTTGAAATTAATATCTATGTGGAAATGACTAGATAAATCCAAAGACACAACAGCCCCTTCTCATTCACCGTAACAAAATTGGTGGAGCTCCAACACAGCACTTCTCTCAGTCCTCACAAACTCATAAATGAATACACTTTCCCAATTTTTTATATATTAAAGAACATTGCTATATCTTGAGTCACAAGACAGAATTTGAAAAGAAACACTTTTGTCCAAAACAAGTATTTTTTATCCATCTTTTCTAATGGTCCTTAACCCAGGAGAGGTGAACATCAACTCTTGTGAGCCTTGCTGCAATTCTTTAGAACAGAACTTTTCCCTAAAATTTGCAAAATCCAGTCTCCTTATAATTTTAACAGGATTTATAACAAAGGTAAGCACTGGCAAAGCTGTTCCCTGATTTCTCTGGTTTTTAATGCAAAATAATAACCAATTGGCACAACACAAGTCCTTTCAGAAAGAAACTGAAAATTAGAAACATGTAACTTAAATAATAAAATCACAGCTGACTGTTTTTAGCTAACCTAAGACAGAAATATTCATTTTATTATTCCTGAATTAATCCTTATTAACATTTCCTCACATGTTCCTGCCATACAGGATCAAAAATGAACCACTACATTTGGGTGCCTTTTATAAACATTAATCCTTTCCCTGATGGATGTGTATTGAAATGAGCTTTCCTAAATAATCTGGTTTCTCAACGAAGCCTGTACGTGTATTTTTCTTCAGAATTTCATCACAACTTCATTTAGACAGGCACTTTTTCAAATCCAGCCTATCCTTCACAGCCTACAAAAAGGTGCCCTCCCTCCATGGGCCCTGATCCACAGTAATATGTTGAAAATAGAGATCCATTTTTCTTGCCAGACAGGGTGGATGGTTATCTGAAGTGAAAAGTTCCATTTCCCAGCATCTTTCATTGAAACTACTGCCTGATAATTATATGGAATAGGAAGTAACCATTCATCAAATCCATAAAATATCCATTTATCATGGTGATTCTCTCCTCCCTGAGAAACACGAGAACCAAAATGAATCAGCCAAACCAAACTCCATCACATCAAAGTTTTTTTGTTTTTTTTTATATAAAATCAAAGGGATGTATTGTTTTTTCTTCATAAGGCAGAGTGACTAAGGCCTTATAAATGTTAAACTACCTTCTTTTATTATAGGAAGTTCTTTTAATCTCATCCTTACAATTCAAGTCAGTATAAATAGAGTAGCAATTAAAGGTTATTAAAAGTTACCTGATTCAAGTGGAACTAACAAAAGTTTTCATTCCCACAAAAACCAGACAATTAAAAGTAACATTTAAAAGGGAAAACCATGCATTCCACAAGCAAACCCATCTAAATGGACCCTAGTAGCCAAAAACATATATATGCATAGATTTCTTTTAACAGTATCTAACCTGAAGCATCTCCTCAACATAAAATCATCATAAATGCATTAGTGGATCTATCACTTGTGGCTGGCCTAATGTTACTTGACTCATATAATACATCTCAGAACAGCTTAAAAAAGAATCAAAACTTATTTCCCACTATCTTGATTCTCTGGCCTTGCCTGGTGCAATGATGTCCACAGAACACTTCTCATCCTGTACAACAGGTACAGGTCTACCTGTAGGTCTACCCTCAGGTTTTAACTTGGGCTGGGAATGCATTTCTGAGGGAAGCCCATTGCCCCTCCTGCTCCCCAGGCTGGGTTTGCAGCACCAGGCAGACAGGCTGGCACACCCCAAAGGCACACCCCAGGCTGTGGGTGGGTGCTCAGCCCCCCCAGCAGGGCACAGACATGGCCCACAGAGGACATTCCATGTGCATCTCCCTCTTCCCACTGCAAAGACCCCCCTCCATGCAGCTGCATCCTGTCCTGGGATGGCACTGCCAGAGTCACCAGTGTCACCAGGAGCTCCCCACTCCTCCTCCACCACAGGGCTCACCTTGGACTGAATCTCCACTTCATCATTTCTAACCCTCTCCTAAAGTCTGCTGTTAAATTTACTGTCCAGCCACAAAATGCCACTTTAGGAACAGTAAAAATCCATCCTTTGAACCTACATCCCTGGAGAATGCATTGGGGATAAGTCTATTACTGCCAGGAATGCAGCAACTAAATCAAAGTTCAACACACTATCACCTCCAATTTCCCAGAGGCCTTTTCTTTTTAACCTAAGCCCTTATCTCTGCCCTTTTTCTCAGTCTCTGCTTGTCCTTCATGTTTGCTGTGCATTAAATGATTCCCACTGGCCTCCACCCACTAACCCCTCAGACTCAAGGTAGGGCATTTACTGTCACTTAGTTGGTTTTGAGTATCAGCAGTGCATGTGTTGTCTTTTGTGCTACTTCAGTGTGGTGGTGATGCCCTAGACAGCATCAACTTGTACAAAGTTTGAGCAGAAAACAGTAATTTCAACCCTTTAAAATCTTCACTCAGTGTTAAAAATTCATTTGTGTATTGTTTGCTCTGACAGTGGATCTCAGAGCCCCAAAATCTAAATGCCACCTTCCTCCTTACCCTGCTCATGCTCAGCTGAGGGGGTTTGTAAGAAACTGTAAAGATTTTCATTAATGAACATTTCAGGCAATAGTTTGCTGCCAAAACAGTAAAGTACCATTATATCTTTTTATCTGTCAGGATTGCTTGAAAAACTGAAATGAGAACTGCCATCAAGGGAGACACAGCTCTGGGTACAGTGACATCTTTGCCAATTGAAAAAAACTAAAAGATTATACTAACAGCAAAAATAGAAGCAGGATAACAATCCCATGGAGACTTCTCCCCAAAGTAAAATAATTCATCACATATTTAAATACATTTGATCATTTATTCAGGACAAATTATGAGAGTATAAGCAAGAGAGTAGCAGGGTGAATTTCCCTTTACTTGAAAAGAACTCTGCAATGTCAATATTTAAAAAGATGTTCTTTTTTTCATACTTAATGAACAACCATACACTTACAATCTAAAATGGCTCACTTTACACTAAACAAGCATCTCAGGAGGAAAAAAGCAGTCTTCAAAGTACACTATGAAAGAACTTGCACTTCACTGACTACTTGAAGCTCCAGAAACAACAGGTATCTTTAACTCGCAGCCCACATGAATTTATTTTGCTGTAAATCCTCAAACACATAGAAGATAAGCAGCTCAGTATTGTGGTTGCACACAGCACAAAAAGCTTTTTTTTCCAAATGCATTGTTTTACATGATTTTCTAACAGTAACACGAGGAGGAACACAAGATATATGGCACCTTTTTGCCTCTTAGCTGAAGAAATGCAACAGGAAGTACTCTAAAAATCTCCCAGCTGAGTTCATCTTTTCACAAGAAGCAAAACTGGTCCCCTCTAGAAACTTAAGACTCTTTCAAAGAGAAAAATGCTGTGCAAAAAGAACGACTAAACACATAATACAGATATACTATTACTATATATATTATTACCCTAAAAGCTTTTTTTATTCTTAAATATATATATATACATACAGACTATTACTCTGTTGTTTCCACTGTTTTTGCAGCTTTGTCTCAGATGGCAGCAGAGCCAGGGCCCTCCTGCAGATCCAGGAGGGTTTTACCACCCTCAATCTGCTCTGAAATACACGTTTGGATTGCCAGGAAACAGCATGAGAGGCCACAGATTTTAAATACATCAGCCAGCTCTGAAGATTGCAGATTATTGAGCCAACACTGTGGAAAACTGGCTATTTACCTGAAGGAAAGTGCCATTTCTACAGTACTTTTTAGTTGGCCACTTACAGTCAATATGTTTAGTCACAGTTTACTTCCTGTTCATGGTTGTCACACAGTTAACAATTAAAATTACTGGTGCCCTGGCATTCCAGGATAAGGGCAATAGGTAATAAATAAATAAATAAATAAATAAAAACTTAAACAGCACCTGAAGTTTCAAGTCCAAAGGATTCTGGTTTAGATACTGCTTTCACTTTCCTAGGTCAGGGAAGCACTGGACGCTGTTACACGGGTCAGGTACTCCTGCTTAGGAATTCATGCTGTGAGCACTCAAAGTGCAGAGTTTTACTGCCTTTAAATGGGAAAAAGTTGTTAAATGGTGGTAATTTGGAGTCAAACAAATGACACCTATTTCAGGAACATTTGGGCACGTAATCTGCCTTGAGTCAAAGTGCTCTACGCACCAACTCAAGCTGACTCTCTTAAACTGAATAATGCACAAGTTCAAGTGACTTACTGACCCGGAGCTTACTTAAATGGTCACAAAATTCGGAATAGCATGTCCCCAAGGATCTATGCATTCAAATCATGGGAAGCTTTACATTTTCATGGGACAATTTCTGCCTTTGAAACTCCCCTACACTGAACGCCTATTATAACCTTCTTAGCACAGACTGCACTACTTCAAACTTGATAAGATACCGAGTACAGGAAAATTTGTTGTTAACTTTGTGCCCTACAATGCTTTGTAACATTGTTTTGCAAATCGTGGTTAGTTTTGGAGAATTTGTATTTTCCTATTTTAGAGTGAAACAAAAGTCTTAAAAAAAAAAAAACCTCCTCATGCATCACTGTAGTCACACGGGTTCTTAATTAACAAACGTTTTAAAGGAAGGCTTCAAACATTCTGATGGATTTTCTCAGTCATTTCCATGTTAATTTTACTGCTTCATCCAAAATATAAGTTCTCCAAAATATAAGTTCTCCAGACCATGCAAGTAATTATTTTGTTGATACTGGATCTTCTCCTCACTTTCATTCCTCAAGGTACAGATGTAATTTTGAGAAGTTTATGTGGCATTGGTGGTTGGGGTTTTTTTTAAAGCACAAACGATAAGAATTCATAGTTTTAAGCACCCACTGGGAGATGGGACCAGTTTTCCAAAGGCAAGCTCAGTTCCTACAACTGCATTATTTGTACCCTTTTCTTAACAAAAATATTGCTCACAACAAGCACCAGCAGAACACCCCATCAGGTCTGGTACAGCCCAGCCTGCTGTGACAATTCCTATGCAAAACATTCTCCAAAAAGAGGATTCCACTCTCAGATTTGTTACGCTGCAATCTTGAGAAGTTCTGTTGTGCCCCAACCATCCTGGTTTATTATTAAGAACCTTTTTTCTTTTACCTGAAAGGCTTTTGTCACCAACACCAACTCAAGCTGATTCAGAAACAGCAGGAAAATTTGGAGCCTGAACACGATGCACCATTAGAAGTTCAAGGCTGAGCAGGATCTTTTCTAGTCTGGTAAACAGTAATATAATTGCAGCCAAAGTTTACTTTTCATTTGGGAAGAGCTATGCAGTCACGGAAATATTCCATACAATGTATAATTAGATGATTTTGTATCAGTCAAGCTACTCCTGAAATAATTTAGCACAGCCCACAGTTTATATTTGAGCCTTATGTCTACTTATTGCATTGTTTAATTATCCATGAGGTATCAAGTCTAATACTGGCTCACAGTTTTCTACCTCCTAACAATTCTTTGTAGCCAGAAAAATACCAATGCATCTCCACTGAATAATAAAAACAGTGAAGCACTTTAACTGTGATGCATCTGTCTGACATTAATAAGACTACCACTGGAATATTGTTTTCCAGAAGAGTCATCCTACCTTTTATTAAGAGTTTCAGACAATTCAATCCTTGTAAATATTTATATAATATGCTAAGTGGAAGTGGAAATAGATTTTTTTCCAGTACAATGGACTTAATTACCATGATAAAGATGCAGCACATACCTGAACCATTCACTTACAAACTCAGTAAGAAGCAAACATTCCAAACAGGCAATTAATCAAAGTCATTCTGAATTAAGTCAAGGCAGTTTGTCTTATTGTTGAAGATTCATTTAAATGTCTTACATGTGTGTGTCATAGTCATAGTAACTGATGTCAAGTGTGTTCTAAATATAAGTTACTGTACTTATATATGAGAGAATGCGCACACCGTCATTGATTAGAACACTGACTAATATATGAAAACCAAAATAATGTGTGTAGAGAGCCTGTGAAATTGAATTCACATCCAATCTGCTGAAAAAGAATTTCCATTCGACTCTAAATTCCAATTCACAATGCATAAACTATGGCTATTTATTACAGTGTTCTGTCATTTGTCACTTTTATAGAATACACCGCATTTTCCAGGCTATAAAATGCCTTAAAATTATGCAGCAATGATGTATGTTATCATTATTTTCCTTTGCCAATGTTTGGGTTACATTCAGCAGATCAAAACAGGGCTGATTTATAAAGGGAATAAATAGCAACATCCTTCACCTTTGTGTGTGTGTGCCTATGGAAGCTTCATTTACTTCCTGCTAAACACTTTATTCAAACCAAATATTTGAGCAAATTAAATTCAGACCATCTCACTGCACGGGACTGATGCAAGTAACTGCAGGGGCTGCTGAAAGAACATAACTTTCCTGCAAACACTTCAACAGGAGTGCAGTGCTGCCAGCAGCTGGCAACCAAATTTCACTTACAGATTCTCATTCAGAAAGTTAAAAAAAACAGCCACCACTGGAAGTCTGTATAGCAGGCTCTGATACTGATAGCTTCCAAACACAGGAATTCCTAAGGAAAGCTGTACTTTAGTGGTAAATTTACAGTTCAGACACTCTGAATATTTCTTTCCTTCAAAACTACTTTGATGATCTGATAACCTCAAACTGGTGAGCTGCTTTTCGCTTCAAAATTATCCCAGAGAGTCACTTTAGGTTGCAGAAAAGATGAAAACAATGAGGCTCTAGACAAATGTGAAGAGTTTATTAAGAAAAACTGCTACCTAAGGAGTTCCACAGAAACTTTTAAGCTCTGACAAACCCCCATAGATGACTACAACCCTACAGAATGGATAACATAATGGATTTAATAGCACATTTCCTTCCCCAGAGAAGTCATAACAAATACACAAATACCCAGCACACATTCACTGCTCTCACTGACAGCTAATACTGCTCAGTTTGGAGTCTCTTGTTGCTTGGGGTGGTTTTGGGAACCCTACAGCAAGTGACTTCGACTACTACAAACTCCACATCACACTTTTGTGCTGGGGGAGGCTGGGATGCATCCTTAAATCATAGCTGGAACAGTGGAACCATTGCATTCTTTTCCTTGAAAACAAACTTTTTCTCTTGGTTTCGTTTGAAACAGCACATGGCACACTGAGAAAGTAAAGTGTCAGCAAAAATACATAAGGTCATAAAGGAACCAGTCTTACAGCAAAAGTAATTTGATTGTCTTCACCTGCTACAAAAGGATAATTACTAAAACATCTCACTCAATTACAAAATTGAAAAAGGTATATGAAATACCCCATACAAATAAAACTGCTGGACCCTGATAATGTTCACCCAAAATCCTCTCCCTGGGTGCCTTCTGAGCAAGGGGAGATTAGCCCACAATTCTCTAGAGACATCTCATGCTAAACAGGCCTCCCAGCACGGCTTTCTTAGAATAAAAATGTTTAGACAGGTTCAGAAAGGCACTCCAGAGGAAACATATGTTGTTCCTGGCTCTAATGGATGCTCTGGTAATTAACTTTCACAAGGACCACAGGCATATCATTAAATATTACATTCATCTTCAAACACTTGCTTCTAAATATAGTTTTGTACATCAAGGTAAAGAAGAATTAAAATTAATTGCACCACTTAAAAGCTTGTTTCTCCAACTTGCTACTTGTTCAGCATTTCCATTTATATGGCCATGCCCTTGTTTTGCCTTCTGTTTCCTTGTTGATGTGAATTCTTTTTACAGATTTTTAGGATGGGTGAAAGATTTTCAGAGAGCCACTTGCACCTTCCTGAGTGTGACACAGGGCAGGTGGGGAAAAGGCAAGAAGCAACAGGAGAATCCTGTGAGCATCAGGAAGAGACCAAGAAAATAAAGGGGGAAAAAAAAAAAAAACCAGAAAGGTGAAATGATGAAATATAGGCAAGAGTGGAAGAAAATGAGGGGTAACAAGCTGGGATTTCCGTGGCACAAAGATTTCCAAAGGACCAAAATCAGCAGTTGCACTATCACCTCTCCTGAAAGAGTCACACATGGCTGTATCAATAATAAATCAGAAGGGGAAAACCAGGGAACAGAATCTTGAGGTTTGGGATGCTCTGCATGAATCACCTTGACAATGTAGTACAGTTACCTCGATATTTAATAATTTTAACCAAGTTTCCTCAACACCTCATTTTAAAAAGCACCAAAAATACCCCCCACAGATAATTTTCTTTGTCAGTATTTGTCATAAAGACAAATTTCAGTCACTCTGCACAAATTCTGGTCTATTCCCAGGCAGACAAAATCCTATAGCCCAAAGGTGACACACAAATATTTGTCATCAGGAGTGCTGTTTTATAACTCCAATCACCAAAAATATGTCATTTATCCTCTACTGCCTCTCCCCATGAACAGTTTGCTGATAACACCATCAGATTTTAGCTACAGTGAAAGCTATAATTTCTGTACACAAGATTTCACCTGGAAGTGATCCATGACAACTACAATAAGATGAGTGAGTGATTTTGGAGGTGGAAAAAAAACCAAAAGAGGTTTGGTTTATTGTAGGGAAGGGGTAACCTTCCATCCCATCTAAAACAGACACAGTGTCTGAAAGGTGGGCCAAAAAGACACCATTCTTTAAATGAAGGGCTCTGGGGTCATTCAAACCCCTGAGGAATTTTAGCAGCAGAGAAAATATTTCAAGACAGCAAAGTGTGTAATGATAAGATTGAGAGCTGGCAGGACATAACCTTTGGGAGAAGAAAACGTACAGCAAGAAGAAATATTAAGAAAGCAAAAAGGCTTTGGGAAACAGAGAAACTTTGATTTGTTAAACAGAAAGACCCAACATGCTACACGAGACTACTGCCATAGCATTAGACACCCATTGAAGGCTGGGTTTACTTCTGATCATGCACAAATATAAAGGTAAAAAAAAAAATATAAAGGTACAGTTTGAACTAGAGGAGGACCTGGCTCTCTGACCTGAAAACCTACGGAAAGGAAAGACTCTTCTTCAAAGCCACAGCCTCAGGACAGACATACCAAGTGTCAAAGGCAACACCTAAAATCACATTTTTGCAATGAGAGGAGCCTGTTGTTGGCACATGTAGAATTTTTCTGCTCTAATGGTCTGGTGCTCTCACAATTAGATGGAGCTACAAGAATTCAAATCACCTCTGAATCCAACCCCACACCCTAAAGGGAAATGTGACCATTTGGGGACGTGTCCCTCACTACCTCACCTTCCAGGAGCACTAAGCATAACATCCAGTCTGATCTTTTTATGAACTTCAAGTTACTCTGCTGATCTCTGGGAAGGTTAATCTTCACTCTAACCTTCAAAAAGGACACGAGTTGACAGTAATTTTCACACCACACATGAACATAGCTTGAAAGATTTTTATGAGGCAGCAGGATTAATCTCCTAAGGAAATGTGAACAGCTGGGTGGTTTTTATTTACTCAGAAATACTGAGACAAACCTGTGGTCCTCTCAATTTTCAGAAATACAGACTCTTCAAAATAATTACATGAAGTGTTTTTGGTTTTGCAGCTAAATATTTGTGAGATTGTTTTTCAGCCTCACAGGCACTGATTTTCAGCAGCATTCAGAGTCAAGACACATTTATTATATTACATGCATAAGGCATATTTTATACTAAAACAGGCTTGCATTCTTTTGAATGATGTTTATACTGATGAAAATCTCATTAAATATGAAAGCCACGGGCAAAATGGAAAAGATGCTGATTTTCTTTATCTATTAGAAGTGGCGCTGATTGCTTTCAGAGCAGAGAAAAATGCCAGTTTCACGCAGCTAAATGTACTCTCCATAATCCATTTATCCCTCACTGGAGTTACAGTCGTTTGCCTTCCAGCAGGCAGGAATTGCACCGTGCTGCCACCGGGAGGCACAGTCAGATTTTACAGTTTGCAACGTCTCCATTTATGTCAGAACAGCCTGCCTGGAGAATCTGACTAAAAGATTTATTCAGCTTTGTTCCAGCAGAAGATAGGAAAAAGTTATTCAGTGATTAAAAAATTCCAGTATTCTATCCACACAAAAATATGAAAGCAATCCACTGCCAGAGTAGATTTTAGCTATTTCAAGTTGAAGTGTGAATTCAGTTTGATATGAAGGGACCACCCACAAAAATCTTTTGAAGATGGATTTTTTTTTTAATGATGTCCTGTAGGTGGCTAAAATCAAATACAGCATTAACCACTTCCAGTAGCATAGAAAGAAATTTTCTAAGTAAAAAATACAATTATATTCTGTTAATTGGAGAGCAGAAGATGAATGATCATTTCATTAAAAGCAAGCATGGAGTTTTTAATTGCAATTTTAATGCCGTAGGCTATAAATAGATCTGAATTCAATGGCAGAAGGGTTGCTGCTATAAATTATTTTGACTTCAATTATGTTTAAACCATTTAGAAAATAAACTATTACTTGATAAAGGGACTTGGTGCAGCTTTTACAAAGTTGCATCCCCTTTAAATTAATTTTCAACTCAAGTTGCTTCCACGGTGTGATAAAGAGGAGGAAGAAGACTAAAATGTTTGAATATGAAAGAATAACAAGAATCCGAACGATGTGAGGAATCTCTCACTTTGGGAGAACTGTGAGAACTGTTTTTTGTGCAAGGGATCTGTGATACTAAACACATGCAACTACAACGCCAGGCACAGATCTGTGCAGCCATGGGGTTTGGGGATTGAATCCACACATTGGGCTGGGCTGGTCACAGGATCACTGGGTTGGAAGAGACATCCAAGACCATCGAGTCCAACCCATGCCCCAACACCTCAACTAAACCATGCCACCAAGGGCCACATCCAGTCTTTCCTTAAACACATCCAGGGATGGTGACCCCACCACCTCTCTGGGCAGTTCATTCCAGGACTTTATCACCCTTTCTGTAAAATCCTTTTTCCTAACATCCAACCTGCATTTCCCTTGGCACAGTCTGAGACCGTGTCCTCTCACAGTTCTGTCTGTCCAGTGGGGTCTGACCTCCTGCCCCAAAACGCAGATCCCAGAACAGAGGCCCCCAGGGTCAGGGTCTGCTTCTTGTTCTGCTCTGCCTCGAGGCAGGAGGAGGAAGCCTGAAGTGCCCATGGAGTAACTGCTGGAGCACACAAGTTCACAGGGAGCCCAGCCAAGAGCCTCACAGAGCTGTCAGATGTCACACCTGTGGCTCCCTGGAGCTTCCAGAAACTTTGTAATAAAGATGCAGTAACGCAGCATCCCGGACCTGAAGTGAACTAATTCAGGACTGTAAAATGCAGCAGTTATGTTTTATCACTTTATCAAATCCCATTATGATTTAAATAACAGAAATGTGATACACAGCTTCCATGCAGAAAGGTAAGTGTGGGTACAAAATCTTCTTCCTCCTAACTGAAACAGTGCACTCTGCATTTAGCTAAAACAACTTCAAAAACTGCTTTGATGAATGCCATTAAGAAAATAGGTGGTTTAGGAGAGAGATAATCTAAACATGATTCAAACCAAGTGTGGTACTATTGCTGAATTGCTAAGAAACCTGATAGCTAAAGTACCATGTTTATAATATTTTAGGAGAAAGCATTTCAAATTAACTTCTAAGTAGAATAACCAACTGCTATGAAACAGAAAAGCTGAAGAAAAAAATCTAATAGGTTATCAGTTGGGGGTCTCCCTGTGTAGCAGGGAGCAAGTGATCTAGACTAGTGTTTTCGAAAATTTATCTAAATAAATATGAAGAGAGACAGATTGGCAGCCATCTGCAATTTACCACAACATCCGAATGAGTTAAGTACTTAACTTCCATCACAGTCAGCAGGAGTTGGATGCTTAATGTATTTGGATGCTTTAGAAAATCACATTAGGCACCTAAATGTGTAAGGTGCATAAATATTTTTCACTTTACAGCCTTTAGTTTTCAAGTGCCTTAGTCCTGAGCTGTCAAATGGGAATAACTGTGTTTGCCCAATTCATGGGGGAATAGGAAAAAGCAATGAAGGCTGTGAGGTGTTTGGATCCTGCAGTAGTGGTGTGTAAATGCCATGGAGGAAGGAAACTTAGGGCAGAAAGGTGACTGGATGGGAGGGTGCTATCAGAAACACAACACAGAGGAACATTGTGCAGAGAGAAACCAGAGTACAGAGGGTAAATGGGAATTATTTAGCAACTCTTTCACAACATTCGGCTGTCAACTTCTTCCTATGAAACCACCAAGTGAAAATACCCATTCTGAAACGTCCCCTCCTGTCACTTTTAATGGAAACAAAGAAAATATAGGTACTTCAGTACCCTTCACACTGTGATCAATCTGTTGTGAATCCCTCCTCACATTGTCTACAGATTCAAGCTTTTTGTCTTTTGCTTTAACATCTGTAGAATTATTTCCCAATCTAATAACAATTTCTCCATCCCACTAACACTAATAACTATCAGGGCCGGCACCCACCCACACCATCCTCTCAGAGTCCAGAAAGGCAACAAAAAAACCTGTAACAAACTCATAATTGTCATGACAAATGTGCCTAAAGCTTTAAGTTGCCATGATTAATCAAAGTATCTGAGATCAAACTAACTTATGCACTTAAATTGTCCAGCCCTGTCTTAAGTATAAAATCAATCCAATCAGTAATTCACAAAGAAATCAATTCTGCATACTCCAGGAAAGGCAGGTATCCATTACACAGTAATTGTTACACAGCTGCTATAAATGCTCAATAAAGAAAAATGACCTTGAAAGCCCATCAGAAGTGCTCCCACACTTAAAGCTCGTGTGTTGCACAACACTGAATTAAGCCTTTTCCTGGTAAACTTCATTTTTTTTTAAGTGGAAATTCCATGGAGACTATAATAGTATTTTAGGATGCTCCCTAAATGGGGCTTATCATGGCATCATTGACCATGATCTCTGCTGATCCCAGAACTGTCCAGCAAAATATATCCTGCCTGGAATAGCTCAGGGGACTGCTGAACCAGGAGTACGCTGACCCCAAAGCCAGGGACATCAGGTATGCTTGTCACAGGTCACTGCTGGTGAGGAAGTACACCCACGTAGTTTTAGAGTTGAGCAATTTCCACTGGATATTTAAAATTATTACAGTAGTAGCCATATGTGTTTTTAAAGACTTTGATACAAACTAAAGAACCTGGCTATTGCTCCAGAAGAAAATTCTCCACTGTGGTAAATCTACATGGGGATGCTTTGGCAAAATATCTAACGTTTTTCTCCCCATTTGGTTTCTTTCAGTCTTCTGCTTTCTTCCAGAAACAGAGGAACATTTGTGTTCATCTTCCCTCTCTGCTCCTGCCAGCAGCACTATATCAAAGGCAGGAAAGCACATCATAAATAAATGCTATTATTGCTAGAACAGTGTGAAAAACACTGTTTCAGTTCAATGACCAAAAAAGATGAAAAATTAATTTCAGGTCATCCCAAACAGAACAAGGCCTCCTGGGCCAGCAGGTTTATTCCTCTGGAGCTTCCTGGTTTTGCATTTTCAGCAAATTCTCTAAGCACACCCGTAATATTTATGTCAAGGCCGTTAATGAATATATTAAACAAGTCTGAAGCACTCCTTTTTTTTTTTCCTGACCCATTTATTATAGATTAGAATGGTTCAGGTTGGAAGGGACCTTAAAGATCATCTTGTTCTGACTTCCCTGCTGTGGACAGGGACATTTTGCACTACCCCAGGTTGCTCCAAGCCCCATTCAGCCTGACCTTGGGCACTTCCAGGGATCCAGGGGCAGCCACAGCTTCTCTGGGCTGTGCCTGTGCCAGGGCCTCCCCACCCTCACCCTAGGGAAGAATTTTCTTCGTTGTACCAAATTTAAATCTACTCTATTTCAGTTTAATACCACAACTCCTTGTGCTGTCCTGATAAAAAGTCCAGATGTTAGAAGCTGGACTGGCCAGCAGACCAGCCCACGAGGCAGCCAGAGGAGCATTACTGGGGAGAGGCTTCTAAATATCTGCCATATCAGTAACACACACACTCACTGCAATTTAAGTTTTGTTTTTGTTAGTTTTTTCACTCAGTGCAAGCTGGACTTGTGTTTTCTTTTTCCTCAGTCTGCAGCATCAGGGCAGAGGATGAGCTGTCCTGAGCAATCCGTGGTCCCACATTCTGCAGCCAATTCCTGCCCCAAAGCTGAGAGGAGGACAGTGTTTCCTGAGTGTCTCCTCTCGTGGTCTGCCAGAAACAGCCTGAGGCACACACCTCAGCACCAAGGATTCCCCAGATTCCTGAGGTTTGTGCCACTTTTGCCAGTGTGCTGTGCTGGTAGTGTGGGGCTGTGTGGACCCTGAGGAAAGGTCAGTTCTGCAGCAGCCCCACCCAGGGCACGGCTGAGACCCCTCAGGGAAAAGGTATTTGCAAAAGGGCAATCCCAGCAGTGAGATGGAAGTGTGCAAACCTTCCTGCAGCACCGGGGTCAGGCAGGAGGAGCAGCTCCAGGTGCCTGGGTGGATATTCCCCTACAGCCCCTCTGTGTCCAGGGGAGCCAGCAGACACTTCAGGCTTGACTGGGTCCATGGAGAGCCCCCTTGAGTGTTTGTGAACACAAAGTGTCTGGGGATGAGAGCATTAAAGTGCAGCCCAAAGCTTTCTTTGAGATTTTACAGGAACCCTCTGATCTCGATGGGGAAAAAACATATATTCAACTAATATTCAAATGAGCTGCCAACTGAGATTGAGCATGTGAATGCCAAATTTTCTTTCCTTGCTTCTGGTCTTTTTCCCCTCCCTGTCTCACTGGTAAGTACAAGGAAGGAGGTTCCTTGCTTTCTTCACCCCCTTAGGTTTTTGTTCTTGCCCACAAACAGAACAGCTCATGAATCAGGCAAGACACAACTAATGCTGGTCATGAGAGAAATTATTAAAAACACAATATGCATTAATTCTCTTGTCATCACAAAACCTGCTTCATAACCTTACAAGATGACAACCATCAGAATAAAAAAGGCTTGAGTGCACCTGCTGTACACTAAAAGCCTGTATGCCATAGGGAAACCAGCTCCCAGCAAATACCTGGAATTCCTGCTGTTAACCCCCAGGAGAAGGGCTGTTCCCTCTGTACTATTGAATTTATTTTCTGTCACTATAATCAAGGCCACACAATCCTTCCTGAAGGACATGTCAAGCCTTTCTGACAGTCCCTTAGCATTTGGCATCTTCAGCAAATCCCACCAGCACGCTCATCTCCGTGCCAAGGTCTTCCATAAAAGCATTAAGCACCATTGATCCCAAAAAAAGTCATTGGGAAGCTGCAGCACCACCCTGATGTTGCCAACTGCTGTGTCCCCATAACCAGCAGCCTTGGTTCCACCACATCCGATGGTTCCTGAAGCCTCCCACGTTTCACAAGCATTTGGGGTTTTCAGCCAGGTGAGTTTCCAATGGTTTGGCTCAATGATTTAGGGTTTTCAGCTGCAGTAGTCTCCAGTGGCTTCTCAGCTCGTTGATGTGCTTTACTGTGCACCTATAATGTTATCAGTGCTGCTTCAATATTATTTACAGTGACTTTGGTTATGTCTTCCAGTAACGGGGAACTAAGCCCAGACAGGAATTAAACTTGTTTTCCATTAACAAATCAAATCAATGTTTTCTTCCCTGAAAGTACTGAATTCTGTTATTTAAACTGCCCAACTTTTCTCTGGCATTCGCTAATTTATCTGAAAGTAAGGAACATTTTATGAATTTCTATCAAAGAAAATCTATTCAGCCATTTTTTACATACTTTCACTGAGCTCATTCTTTACAATCAACTAAATTCTGGCTAAGATAAACACACATATGGTACATGAGCCTAAATCTTCCTACAAAACTACACTGAAATTGTTTCAGACTGCAGCTATACTAGAACACTACAGACAAGCTTTGTCCTTTCTTGGCTCCTAGCAAGTAGCAAAAAAACTAGGACTTGTTTCATAAAAAACTTTGACTTTAAAGCTTCAGAAATAAAGAGCAGTGGATAAATTTACTGGTATCTGGATTTGCAGAGAGTTAGGTGTGAAGCTACACCAGAGGCTCAAAGAGCAAACACCTGGCCCTGCCCAATGTCCTTCCCTGAATTAGTCTATATTCCAAAGTAAAATTATCATTATATAACAGGTTACAGCACAAAAACTACTGAGAAAAAAGCATATAAATGGAAGCTTTCACCTTCAGAACTAAAGCAAAAGTTAGAGTTTTCAGTAACTCTAATGTTCAATTCTGTTATCTTTTTGTATGACCCACAACCAGAAAACAGACACCTTATCTCTCCAGCAGCCAGATAATCTTACTTGGTTTTATGAGAAGTTTTTTCCAAGCTGGAAGCATCAAGTCTATATATAATAAGGTTCCTTTGTTATCTTCTGTATCATAGGCCTCTACAAGATACCACAAAGAACTGGATTTTTCCCATTGCCTCTTAAACATATCAGTATTAGTGACAGAAATTTGGCTTACCTACCAGAAATCATATCCCTCTCTCACTGCATTTTTAAATGACACCCAGCCTCCACAATCTGCATTCACAGAATTCTAAGCACATTTGAGCTAAAAATTATTTGCATAGTTGGATTTAAATTGGATATTTTGTCCCACTTCTAATGCAGTATCAAAAGACAAGGAATTTCACCCAAACAAGCCCTTGAATATCATAATAACAATCTCTGTCCTGCTCACTTTGCATTACAATATCTCTTACCTCAAGCAGGTCCACACTAAAAAGCTTTTCCCAAGCAACTAGAGAAGAAATCCTACAAGAAACTCTGGACTGCCTACACTGCATTTGGTAGAATATTTCGCTTGAGCACAAATGAAAAAGAAATGTAAAATAACTTTGAGAATGTCACTGAATGCCAACAAGAATCTGAATCCGGTCTAACACGCAGCAGTAAGGACCAAGTACTTTCACAACTACCAGTTTTGATAAAACAGAATAACAAAACACAAAAACTAATCTGGAACATTTGTTCTGTACCTTGGAAGACCACACGTGCTCACCCAAGCAGGTGGAACCCAGGCAGCAGGAAGTATCCATAAATGTCCCAGGGATTTTCTGCTTCAGGGACAGTGAGGACGGAAGTTGAAGATTTTACACCAAATTATCCACCACGTTAGCAAAGCTGCCCACCAGGAGAAACTGCCCTGGGTGAACAGTCCTGGGGGAAAATGGCAAAGCATCCTCAGAGAACAAGGTTGTATTCCTGGTTTGCCAGGTGATCCTCACCAGCAAATTAAACTGGAAATATTCCGATGGGCACTCCCAGACTGGGTACAGGGGTAGAGTCTGGCTAATTAGGCACAGTGCTAACACCTGGGTACCACAAATGCTGTGCAGTCAGAAGGTAACTGATCTTTATTGATGCCCAAACAGGATGGAAGATAAACATTTGTTGTCATGGAGGAAGTACACAGGTATTTTTTGCACAGCAAAAGTACTTTAAATCATTTGTTAGCCGGTCATTTGACGAATTAATTAATTTATCAAGACATAGTCCAGTCTCCTAAACCTTAAGTCATATTTTTTCTGCCAAAAATCACAGATCAAAGGTTTAACTAAAGACTTACCAACAAGACAACTCCTATAGCCAGACCGCTGAATGTTCAGCCATGGGTATTATTTTTATCATTTGATTTTGCATGAATTTGAACTGCAATTTACAGGCATCAGATCCTTTTTAACTTCTTAAATCAAAGCCTGGGCTCTGCAACGAAAATTATTCTGAATACAGTGATTAAATTTAGCATGTTTGGGGTATGAATCTTAGACACTGTTTAGACTTTAATCTGCAATATTTATTCACAGTATAGCATAAAAGAGCAATGTTCTTTTTTTCATTTAGAATATTCTGAAGCAAGTTAACCAGGGCATCCCTCTAAATTACCAGGTGGAAATTACTTAAAAATTTGAAGAGTTCTTAATTAAGTCAAAATAAATCATAGAATTTAAGAATGCTCTGGATGGGAGGGGATCGTAAACATCATCCAGTTCTAATCCCCTGCCATGTGCAGGGACACCTTCCACTGTCCCAGGTTGCTCCAAAACCCATCCAACCTGGCCTTGGACACTGCCAGAGATGGGGCAGCCAGAGCTTCTCTGGCCACCCTGTGCCAGGCCCTCACCTCCATTAGAGTGAAGAATTTGTTCCTTATATCCAATCTAAACCTATTTCCTTTCAGTTTGAAGTCATTCCTCCTTGTCCTATCACTCCATGCCCTTGTAAAAAGTCCCTCTCCAGATTCCAATTACACAACAACAACAACAACAACAACAACACACTTATTTTTACACTAAGTTTTTCAATGAAGTTCCAGAACTATTACTTGTTAAGAAAACATTGCATTAAGGTGCTAGTTACAATGTGGTATAATGAATGAAAACAATTTTAGCAGCTCTGTTTGCACAATTTCCTTAATCTTGTCAACAGAAAAGAAGAAAAAAAAAGCCCCACATTTTCATTAGAAGAAACTATTTCCTTTTTTCCCAACATAAATGAAAGCAAACACATTCCCTTGTTGCCACAGTTACCAGATGGCTAAATTGTCTTAAAAAACTTATTCCACAAAAAAAAAAGTACCATTCTTTCCCCCTTGAACCTCTTCTTTGATGTGTGTTCAAAGGTGGGTGAGCAGGTGCTAGGACTGTCAAATGCTCTTCCCTGCTCCTTCTTTTTCCAGAGCACTGAACTGCAGACACATTTATAAAACAGCAAATGTTGTCCTGGACGGGTAGAAAGAAATGCTCCAGCTAGCAGAGGAAACTCTTATCCTTCAAAGCATCATTTCCTAAACTGACACATGTAAATCACCTCACAGAATCAAGAGGCATGCCCAAACACATGAAAAAGAACTGGGCAGCAAAAGCAAAGGAGCACAGCTGCCTGTTAAATTAAATTGTTTGTAAATTAAAGATTTACAGAGTTTCATAAAAGGGCCAACACCGCCTGCACAGAAGCTCACTTAGGCAATCTCTGGCCTGCTGAGACTCAAGCAGAGCCTGTTGCTCCTCTCAAACAAAAATTGAGCATATTAATTCCATTGTTGGTGCCTCCTCTGAAGCTGTCAGCCAGGGTGGAGCTGCTTTTCTTTTCGCAGAAAATGTTGGAATTTCTAATGAAAAACGAGTTCCCACGTGATTTCTGTTATTTTTTCCCAAATATTAACAGAGTGTTCACGCTCTGTGGTAGGGAGAACAGGAGCCACGCAGCCTGAAATTTGAAGGTGTTTGTCCAGGAAACATTCACCTGCTCTGATGTGCTGCCCAAGGACCACGTAGCCATAAACCGCACAGATTTTCCATATTTAAAAACTAGTGAAACAGATGGAATCCAAGGCAAGACATGAAATTCAGTGAGTCTAATTCTCATCTGGTTAAACCAGGGAAGTCTTCACTGAGTTCACAGGCCTCAATTTACACCAAGAAGAGTAGAAGTACTTTAGGACTTTTTAGTAATTTCTTTAGCTCTTTTTCCTACTGCTTGCTGACTGTTAATCCCTTTTCATGAGAAGTTAAAATTTAATCACTCATAGGCAGGGAAGATGATAGTGATACACAAAAATCTTTATGATTTTTGATACCAATCTAAGCATGACTAAATTGGATGTAAAAAAACCCACAGGCAATCAGTGAATAATCCCAGAACCTAAGAAGGTTTGATTTATCCAGCTCTTAATTATTCTACTTGAGCATATTAGGACAATGGTAGTGCATTAACTTGTTCGAAAAATGCACAGTTGTTGGGCTAATTGCCACAATTTTAAAATAATAATGAATATTTAAATTTTTGTAGAGAGTTTAATGTTAAATTTTGCAAACAAGATGTCTGATCCATCTGGAAAACAAAGCTTTAACTAGATCAAATTGTATTTTATTTGACTTCATCACCTACTTGTGCAGCTTCCCTTTTGTATGAAAATTTTTTCACCTAAAGGAGGACAGAACTTTCTCCACAATTTATCTTTTATAGTCTGTAAACCATCCTGCATGCAATAATTTCAGCTGTGTTGGGGTTTTTTTGTGGGGGGGGTCTTGGGGGCTTGTTTGTTTGTTTTTTGTTTGTTTGGGGGTTTTGTGGGGGTTTTGTCTGTTTGTTTGTTTTTGTTGTTGTTTTTTTTAAATAAGAAGGGAAATACAGATTCTTTTCAGGAAAGTGCAAGAAATATGTCAGGTTTGTCTTCTGGATATTTCAGTTACAGAACAGCTCATTTAACCCACGAGCAGAAGCCGCTGGAGAACCTGGGGAAAAGAAATCTCTGCAAGGTCGTATCTAAAAACTCACAGTGCACTGTTGACTTAGTGATAGCAGAGACACTCACAGAGCACTTTGGTGGGAGGAGGTGAGTTGCTCTCTTTGGCTCAACAGCATTTCCAGGAAATCCACACTCTGCTCTTGTTTTGTGCTGAGGCTTTATGTTTCTGCATAAGAAAGCTGAAAAACTCAAGTGCTTTCGGGTATTATCTACGTACTGAATCACACTCATTTAATAGGCAAGCGTTTCTTTCCAATATTTTGTAAATGTTTTATTTGAATTCAGGAGGTTTTTTTTAAATATATGAATCACCAAAATGAATCACAAGAGGATACTAAATGTGGGGTTTTTTACAAAATTGTTTAAATAAAATATTCACACAGTTTCAAGGCTTTTCCTCACATTTCATGAGCAAAGCAACGCACTGAACAGAAACCTTTCCCATTTGGACAAATGGGTATTTTCCAATTACAAATTCTTGTTACAAATACTTTATCTGATTTTCAGCAGCACCAAATGCCACAGATTTTAACGGGACATTCAGTTAAAAGCAGGTCAAATTAGGTTATCAGCTTTCAGTGATTTTCTGAAATGGTTTTTCTATTGCCACACAAAACCATCCAAGTTTTGCAGGATTCTGTCCTGCCTCTTTGGCCATATCACCTGTCATAAAACCATGCTCTGACAAAAAAGGCAGAACAGCCACAGCCCCCCTTTGAACACCAGACAGATGTAAGTGTGACCAGCAGGCTCAGACAGTGCCTCCAGACCTGCAGTGCAGATTGCCAAAGACAAATCTGTGCATTTCCTTCCCCACAGAGCAAACAAGATACTCACCTCAAAATGATGTTATATAGTCCAAAGCAGCTGAATTTGTATTTGGGCACCCCTGGAAGCCCTCGTCCTTGGCGGGATTTTAAAAACCACAACAGCACTTTAAATGTATCCCACTGACTTTCAATAGAGTGTAAATCACATCTGTGATTTTTGGAGCTCCAGACAAATCACTGTTTTGACAACACTCTCTGTGCTATTAAAAAGGCAGTTTAAAAAAACCCAGAGAGTTAAGGCATCATTGGAAACTAGAATTAGAGAATTTTACAGTTTTTTAGCAATAAACATTTATACTCAACTGACTCTCCGAAAATTTCATTCCCTTAATTTCTTTTTGATTTAAAGTGACAGAAAAAATCTAAAAATACGGTAGGAATACATTATCTGATCCACTCTTTCTGTCCTTTTAAGGAAGAAAATAAATGTTAGTACAAAGCTGATGCAAAGAAACCAAAAAACTGTGAAGAGTGATTGGTGACAGATGTGAGCACACCCTCCCACAGTGGTACCACCAAAGCAAGGCAAGGGACCCTGCATTTTTACACCACTAAATGCTGCCACAAATCTTGGCCACCAAGACAAGGAAACACAGGAGTGACCCTTTGGGACTGCCTTTGGCATCGTGTTTCATCACCTTTCAAACCTCGTTGCATGGCCCCAGCAGACAACTAGAGGGGAGTAAAACTTGCAGGGGTTTTTCACATTTTTCAGAGAATTGTTTTAAGTCACTCTGTAAGGAGGCCGAACTGAAAATGGCCCAAGGGAAGGAGGGGCTGGCTGTGCCATGGCTCTGTCAGGCAGGGAAATAATTCCTGCTCTTTCAGGGCCTCTCATGCTGCCAGTCCTCCATCTCTTGGAAGAAACTGGGAGAGTAATTTCGTTAGCTTGTTTTCCTCCTGCTTGCTGACTGTTAGCCGCATTTCATGAGAAGTTAAAATTTAATCACCCATAGGCAGGGAAGATGACAGTGATACACAAAAACCTTTAGGGTTTTTGATACCAAATCTTGGTGTGACTAAATTTGATGCAAAAAAACCCACGTGTAATCAGTGAGTAATCCCAGAACCTAAGAAGGTTTGGTTCATCCAGTTTTTAATTACAAAGTTCTACATGAGCATATCAGAACAAAGGTAGTGCATTAAGTTGTTAGAAAAATGAACAGTTGTTGGGCTAATCACCATAATTTTAAAATACTAATGAATATTTAAAAATTTTGCACAGAGTTTAATGCTGAATTTTGCAAAGAAGATGTCTGATCCACCTGGAAAACAAAGTTCTAATTAGATAATAATTCATTTTATTTGACTTCATCACCTACTTGTGCAGCTTCCCTTTTGTATGAAAATTTTTTCACCTAAAGGAGGACAGAACTTTCTCCACAATTTATCTTTTATAGTCTGTAAACCATCCTGCATGCAATAATTTCAGCTGCTTTTTTTCACGTTTTTTTCACAGCCACTTGGGGCAAGAACACGACTCTCCCTTAGCTTGTCCAGCCATGAGGCAAAGTTTGAGTGCAGACAAGTTTTCTGGGTGCATCAAAGCAGGACAGTGTCACGGCCTGGGGATTTGAAGGCAAAATCGTTTGCAAAATTGAAATAAATGTCTCAGTCCTATCCCAGTGTCTAGAGAACTGGAGACAGCCAGTGCTGGCCCAGTTAAGCAGTAGTTATCTGCACTTCCACTCTGCAAAGCCTCTCCCAAGCAGCGTGTCTTTCATCTCCTCCTGTTCCTGAGATTACTGTCTGCTGACAGGAGTGTTTTGGAGTGATCTTAAAGTGCTTTTAAGGGGTAACATGCGGAAATAAATAATTCAGGCTTTTCTGAGTGTTTCTTTAGTGTCTCAGCTTACATATAGAGAGGGCTCTTATGGAGTGCTCACCTGTACAATGGGCTGTGCTCTCCGCTAAGTGTTTTGCCCAAATGAGTTTCGAATGCTCTTCTAACACAAAGATAGAAGACTTTTATATCCCTACTGTGATCACACCCCTGCTATGCAAGGGATCTAAACTCCTAGACACAATTACTGCTGTGGTTTCTAGCAAAAGTACACATGCTTTACCATTTAACATGCAATATTATGTGCATTTTTAATAAACTGTGTCTAACACGAATAGTGTATCGGAATAAAAATAGAACGGAGAATTTTTGAAACAACCAGGCAAGATTTAATAATACCAAAAGAGGAAGTAACACAATAAACATTAAAGACCTGAAATGACAGCTGCAAGCATATCCCACAGCCCCAACAGGTAATGCCAACATGTGTTAAATTAGTCATATCTGCTGAGAATTATTTATAATAGAATTATGTATGGTATGATATTATATGACATGACATGATATGATATGATGATATGATATGATATGAGTGGCTACAGAACTTTCTGATTATCCCTCCCTACTAAGACATGATCCTCATCAAAAGAAATACACATTTTCTCCTGAAAATGCTGGATATTATGCTGCCAAGTTTTCTTTTAAAATACTCATTTTTTAACACTTGCATGCACACTCAGGATCAGATGGTAAAAGCAAGTTACAGTTAACACATTCTGTGATGTTTTTCTGACATTTTCTGTAAAAAATACCCATGACTAAAGATTTCAGTAGCTACTGATATGGTTTATAATCCCTTAAAGTTTCACAGGATAGCAGTCCTAAAAAAAAGTGTTTTAAACCTCTTTTTCTTTCTTCTTCTCTTTCTTTCTAGCACAGCCTAGGAGCCCAGCCTTTAGGAGAGAAGTCTGGCTGGTGGCATCAAAATTAAAGCTTTCATGGTGTATTAACGTGTCTTGGAGGGCACAGACTACTGTACAACTGAGATAAAATTAAACATCTTGGTGCAGGGATGTTCAACGGCTTCACTTTGGAGGACATACAGTACAGATACTATTTTTCTCTTTGGGTCAACAGCCTGCTCTTGTAGCAAACTCCTTTGCTGCTCTGCCTCACCAGCACATCCACTCCTACCTACCCCACACAAAAGGCATGGGTGGATGTTGTGGGGTGAATCCTGTGGGCTAAAACAGATTTTAAAATTCAGCTGACTGGTGTAAGGTCAGAGGAACAGGGCCAAGGTCTGTTGGTGCACACCAAACTGAGCATTTACACTCCTCCTGTGTGCAGCCTCACCCAACTCACCAGACCTTACATAAAAGTAATTACCCGCATTTTAAAGCCTGCTGCCTACAGGAGAGGGGTCTGGATGACCCTCCACGCATCACATTTATGACACTGAAGAATAATGTGAATATATGGTTTTGACAAAGTGGAGACAGATAAAATAGTGAAGACTGTAGAAAATTTAGGTTGGGTGGTTTTACTCATCCCTTCCCAGGATATAAAAATAGTTGGCACAGATCAAAAAGGCAGCAAATCATCCTCCCAGCACCAACACTGCTGATTTGTCCCAGCAAGGAACAGAATTGTCTGTATGGAAAAGACCTTGCAACACAGGGAGACTGGCCAGCCTGCTGGGGACACCTGACAGCTTTCCTCAAAAGGTTTCATCTGATTTTAATTGAACATACTGAAGTTTTCTCCCCCTCTGCCTTGCAAGCAGCTGTTGTTTATAAACTGCACCTTTTCTTTTCTCAGTGCAGTGCTGCTCTTGTCAACCCAAGACACATTCTCCTATTCAGCCTTCCTAAATTTCACTGATAGATGTGCCAAGTGTAACCTGCTGATAAGATTAGTGGTTAATGTCTATTTCTTGAAAACAACCTTTTACTGAGCTCATGAGCTTCCAAATCCACCTGGGTTTACAATTTACATATTCAAAAATCGTATTTGACAATATGTTAGAATGTAGAGATTTATGTTTCCTTTTCCAGTAGATCCTGGCATAATATCAGAGCAAAGTAGCATTAAAAATAGGAAACTAAATTGTATGGTATTGTCCACCCATTGCAGGATGAAAGCTTATTTGCCCATGGTAAGGTAGCTTGCACTTTTTGCTTTCACCAGAAGCAGCTGAAACCAGTAGCTAACTCGTAGGCAGGATGATTTATAATATATTGTAGTGCCAGCCTGTCAGCTGACCGCTGTAGAAATAGTTTATCTACACCTGAGGTTTGGCAACCTCTTCTCCCACTTTGTCTCACCTCAAAATGCTCAGAGATCACATTTTTCATGCTCTCCTGGTTTTGCTGCTGCTGACAGGAACAAAAGCTGCAGTGCCAGCCAGTTTTCATACATTTAGGTTTCAGAAGACATTGTGCTGATTCCTATATAAGGTACTTACAAATGCAGGGAGTAAAAATCTTGTACGGTGGTAATCCTAGTTAGTAATCCTGAAACAAGCCTCTTGTGGCACACAATTATTTAAGGATTGCCCACATGTTTTATTGTCTGTTTTAACTTGTCTTTGGGCTTCAGCTTTGGTAGCAGTCAGAAGGTGAGGAAATGGCTCCACTGGGGCAAACTGGGAGCCCAGAGAGACATGTTCTCTGTTTGAGAACATGGGGCTCAGCAGGGACAAAGCCCACACTGCAGGAAATGGTCCTCAAGTCTCTGGGTGGCAACAGAATGTGTTTCCCTACAAGCTCTCAGAGGATGGCAAAAGTTCTAAGAAAACCCTTTTTCCCTAACAAACCCCCTCTGTAGATGTAGGTACTCCCTCACTCCAAGCATAATTTTGATTTCTCACTCAAGTACCTGCGGAAGCCCAGATTTCCCTCCTGAAGCAATACCCCCAAAGGAAAGCACTAAAAGTACCCTTAGTAACTTGTACATCCATCTCTTGACATTTTTCAGTAATTCCATGCATTACTGTTTCTCCATTTTGCTGGCAAGAGCAATAGGGATCTGACTACAATATCATGGTTGATCACAGCCCAAAAAAAGACTATAGGGGCACTTCTAATTATATTGTTCTGAAATCAGTTTTATGATATGATATGTTCTTTGCATTTCAAAGCAAATCCATATTTTAAAATTAGGCACATGCTTTAAGGCTTTCACCAAGGGCATTTCTCTAAGCCATTTACAGGCAGTTGCAGCTTTGACTGCAGATAAACATTTTTAACCAAGAGGATGAGTTACATTACTTACTGAGCTCAGTGGTGCTCTTTATCTGGCTCCCATTTTTGTGTTGGATCAATTCCTGAATGCCACAAGACAAAAGGAAGATAATCAGATTGTTGTTTAGCATTACTTGGCCTACATGGTAATGCCATGGAAATGCATTTAGGAAAACCTTTTTGTTTAGATGTATTACAAATCTGCAAATAAATTACTGCTTACCTACAAGCCTCATAAATCACTTTCCTCTCAGTATGCCTTTTTTTTTTTTTTTTTTTTTGTTTAGGATGTAGATAATGTCTGTTTTAGAGGGCCCTTGTGGACAAAAGCACTTACTGGCTTGGACTCAAAAAAAAAAAAAACCCAACAAAAAAAACCACCAGTAACCTGAAAATTTAATACCCTGAGGTTCCTTTCAGACATTAAATAATGATTATGAGGGAATGCCTCCAAATCCTCAAATTTTCATGTGGTTTGCCAGAAAGCCATAAACTGTCTTGGTCAAAATTGGTCCCAAACTCACTGACAGTCAACTTCTAGAAAGTTCAGAGTGAACTAAATTTCAGGCTCTGTTACGAAACCCTGTTTTTGAAAAAAGCACAAATGAGAATCCACAGAGCCTAAAGTTCATTTTGTATCAGACTGAATTAAAGCATCTCAGTAATTAAAGACATGAAAGTTGTAATCACTAATGACAACCATCCACAGAGCAGCATGGGGGTGGAACTGGTGACAGCCACCTCTCTTCCCCCAGCAGATCAGGGACAAAAACATGGAGTTTGGTGACCTGGATGCTAATTTCCCCACAAATTCCTCACAGGAAGCTCATGCATTATTTGTATATATGCAAACACTGGAGGGATTGTTGTGCCCACGATTTCTGTCTGCCTCTGGCTCAGCCCATCTCTGCCACCTCAGGCATAAGCAGATATTCCAGAGCACAGCTTTGCAGTATCTGTGGATGCTTTAAACACAGCCACCTCTCTAATTAGTAGCTTATTAAATATTCTGCATATGTTATTTTAATCATCTTAAGAAATTTGGCTTCAGTTCTACTTTCCTGGACGGCTACTCAGCAGTGACACAGGACGGCCCAAAGCATGTCCACTACAGCCACAGCAGCTTCTACACAAATTCTGTTGCCTTTGTAAATTTTTGCTACTTCTGAAATACTTTAAAATATTTCAACCATCTGCATTTCACTGCACCTGATACATTACCTGGCAGTGGAGGAGGTTCCCCCTTTTTCAGAACTGGAAATGAGAATTGTCTTTTGACAGAAGAGCAAACTCCAGATCCGTGCACAGGTTGCTCATTTTTTAAAATTTTCTTAGACTTCATTCATCTCTCAATTAACTAATTAATGCGCTGCACACCAAGAATTAGGTGTGCAAGACTCTCTAATTGGCATCCAACAGAGGCACCAACATGGCTGCACTGGGTGGGCTGCAGTGTGATGTGATGAGTTGGCTGAAGTTGATCCAGGTGGAGCACCAGCAACTCCTCCTGACATAAACCCTGAGTAGCCAGCTGAAGGGAAAACACTAAACCAATTTCATCCAGTCCTGAGGCTCATTCCTCATTGGAAGCTGGAAATTATGTCACTTTTAGAAGATGAATTCTAAACGTTGTTTAAGTTTGCTGGTTTTTTTAAGTTTTTTAAGTTTGCTGTTTCTGATGAAAACTCACCAAAAATACCTTCAGGCTGCCATGGGATTGATTCTAAAGAAAACATCATTTTCATATCCAAGAGATATCCTCAGAAGGGATCCCATGAGGTGGCTGTGTTTGCAAAGACTCTGAGGCAGTAAACAGGGGTTTTAGAAGTCAAGACTCTGACAGTCCCAAGAAGAGGAAGAAAAATGTCATTCTATTCAGAGTTTACAAAGCACTACAATATTTATGGTATTTTAAATTTGTTTTGTATCTTTAATGTCAAAACCAGCACCCTCACACGCTGTACACTAGGTGTTTTATCACCATTTTTGGTCAAATAAATTTTAATTAGGTTGAGTGTTTCTTAAAAGGTACTTGACATTTTCCAATCTCCAAAAGGGTTTCTGCCTGCAACCCCTCTGCTCCTCTTTTGGAAAGGCCCACAAGCCTTCTGCTGCTCACCTGTTTAATCCTACAAACTGTTACAAACGAGGGGATGGAAAGAGAATTAATATTTATTTGTTTACTCTTAAAATGTCTTAACATGCCCCATTGATTTAAGGGGGGGGGGGGGGGGGGGCAGGCTGTGAAGTTTTACTCTTATTTTACTCATTTTACTTTGATATCTCTTTTAAGACAAAAAGCTTAATTTTTACAGAATAAAATGCTGAATAAAGTGACCCCAAAAATTTTTGCTTATCTGTTGACCTGGAAGAAGGATAAAATATAATGTAAACATAAGTATGAAGAGAAAATCACATTGGACAAAACCAGTTTCTTTGGAGCATAGATTCTGACCTATTTGAATAAGAATTTAAGCTATGAGTGGTCTGTAAACTTTATATTTTTGCAATTTAGCACTAAGAAGCATATGTTGGATCAGTGATGAAATAAATGCTTTTCAGTCTATCCTGAGCTTGTATCTCCTTACAGACTAGCAGACACTATCAAGTCTCTCAGCTGAATCACATCAAGTCAAATTTTGTTGCATTTAATTTCCCTTTACAAGGCTGTAAATTCTTTGCCAAAATCTTCTTCATTTGTTAGTTGGGGGGTTTTTACCAAGAATTGGTTAAATCATTCTTAAATGTGATCTGGAACAGTTCTGAAATAGTAGGATTTTTAAAGTCTCCACTTGGTCACCATAATCAGTCAGTAGTGATCATCAACTTTACTCCACAATCTGAATATTTATCTCATTATCAGCATGGGAAATTTGATCTAAGTTCAACTCAAAAAGCTTGCAGAAGAATATGGTTGTGCAAAGCATGAGTACTTCTACTTAAATTCTACTTCAGGGGGAAAAAAAAACATTAAACTTCCACTTCTAAATGTAAGATTAAGTACAAAACATGCAAGTGCTCTAAAAATGTTTTTCATTGAAGTCTATCTAAAACTTTTACATATTCCATTTAAGTATCTTTGAATCTAGACAAGTTGAGAAACGCTGCTTATTTTTTGGACCTTCAGGGCTCTCAGATGAACCAAAACAGCCATTTTTTCTTTCAAATGTTCCTTGGAACAACATACATGGTAGAACCCAGCGGAATAGTACTTGCTCACATATAGTGCAAAAACTTGCATATTTGTTTTTAATTTTTTATGGTTTTTTGGCTCATGCCCTGTCAGGAGAAGGCAGCCAGACCACACGCTGATTCTCTGACTGTTTCATGGCATTAGTTATGCTGTTTCATACCACAGGCAACAGCCCTGCTTCTGAAAAGCTTTCCAGCCAAAGAGAAGATGATCTTGCCATAAAATGCTACAGCTCTTGCTAGAAAATGTAGAGAGGCATATCAATTAAGCATTTTCATATTGTTAGTTTATGGGGAATTTTATATTGTAATATCTGGGTAAAAAAAAAAATGTTGAAAAGGAGAAAGAAAGAAAAAGGGGAAGGAGGGAAGGGTCTGTTGCCACACAAGAGAGAAGTCTTACAGCAATTGCTACCATATGAACTCTTGAGCTGAAGTTTTCATTTCTGAATATTTTTTACTTAGAAACAACATAAAGCCAACACAAGCAAGACTCAGCTCTATGTCACTTTGATATGACCTCTATTTTTCAAGCTCATTTAGCCTTCTGAAAGGCTATGTACAGAATTTGCATTGCAGAAAATGTAAATAACTCAAAACATCAAGGAAACCTCTTTTCTGTCTCAAAAAAGCATATGATGAAGCAACTTTAGTTTACTCATGAACTGGCAAACCTAATTAAAGGATTCAGGATGTTATAGTGACAGATTTGGACCCTAATACATATCTGAGAAAGAGGCTGGCTTCAAAGTACAACAGAGAAGCTTCTATTCATAAATATTTAACTGATGCATTGATACAAAAATGAGAAAAATCTCCTTCATTCTATTCCCTAAGGAATTTCCTTGAAGCAAAACTACTCATTGAAACTAGCAACTTCTAATTCTCACAGATATGAGGGGATTTAATACAAGCATTTGTTTTGAAAAAGCTTCTACAAATTTCCAGTTTAGCAACATGACATGACATTTGAGCCATGGAATCCCAGAGAGGTTTGGGTTGGAAGGGCCCCTGTAGATGTCACGCTCCAAGCCCCCTGCAATGGTCATGGACACCAGTTCACTCAAAGGTGTCCAGTTCTTCCCAGAGCTTGTGGCTACACCTCCATCTCTGCCCCATGGCTATGTCAGACTTCAGGGTGTCCTTTTCCAGATGTGTAAGAACTGTCCTCAGAAGCCAGGAGTGCATGGAAGGATCCAGCTTTGTCACTCCCTGCTCGCCCAAACACCGCTTTTATCATTTCAGCTGCAGGTGGAAGTGATAAGTGACCCTAACACAGCTCTCAAAAGATCTGTCTCAGGTCCCTTCCAGCCCTAGGAGATCTCCCAGGGAGACCTCAGGCAGAGGCAGGTAAATCTCATCAGCTGCTCTTTAAGGGGCTGAAGGCCCTGATGGCTCATGGCAATTACCCCTTCTCCTCAGACACCTTCCTGTCCGCCTGTCCCTCTGGCTGACAAACCTCGCTGCCCCACCAGCACATCTGCAAACCAAGATCTTCTATCTCCCCTTGCCTGTGCTGCCTTGTGCTGGTCCTCTCTTTTCACAGCCACACTTAATTATAGAAAGAGTTCCTGATCTTCTTTTAACCAACAAAACCTTCATCCAAATGACTGCTGCAGTACTGTATGTCTGTTAGGTCACTAATTACTAAAATGTTATTGGACCAGAAACCTAAAGTGATTCTCACAGCAATTAAATAAAATTTAGAAGCTGGCATTAAATTCACATAATCATTGGCAGGCTACTGATCTTACCTGTCCAAGAGCCACCTACTGAAATGGGATTAAGGAGAAGATCAGTGGGAGTTCCTGTCATCACACTAAATCACGAAGTCACCTGGCACTTTGTGTGTATTTAATGTGCTTGAACATTCAAGGCACCTTCCAGCAGGGGCAGAGAGGCCATCTAATCTTTCTGTCCTTGTAGTCATTACCAGCACAATCAGATGATTTCAAAAAAGTTTTGAAATCAAGTAACAGAAGGTACAAGCCCATGGTCAGGTGTGATCCCATTCCAGCAGCTGAGAGTCATCAGGTGGGACAGTGGAACTCTCTATGTTACCACTCAGATCTGATTAACTGAGCCCACCAGGCTACACAGATGTCTCTGTGCAGTGTGTCCCCATTCCCAGCATGGCCCTGTGAGGCTGCTGCACAGGGAAAGAGGACCTGCACTGCAGCCCTGCTTCTGAAACCCGAGAAAAACCCAGACATGCTTTAACTTCCCTTGAAAACATAAACTGCTTCTGAGCGTGTGCACGGCACAGGAACTGTTATTGCTCTGGTTATTGGTAGTTATTTATCAATTACACCCAGGATCTGCAGCAGATTTCAACAATTACTCTGGTTTTACTATTTGATTCCATCCACATTTCACCAGCACGGCGCTACAGCATGAATTATACATGCTGTGTATATTCCTCCAGCACATTCAGTGCTCTACGAAGAAATGATGTGTCCAAGAAGCCCTGGAGTCTGCCTCAAAAAGTTGTACAACCAAGTTTCCTCATAAGATCATTTGATGCATGTTGATTGCACTCAACACCACCAGCTTTCGTCTCATCAGCGAACTTGGATCATATCTTGCCCTCAGGAAAGAAAGGCAAAAAATCCTGGTAACTCACCACTAAGTATAAAGCTACATTATTAAGAAACGTAACTCAAACTCCTTCAGCAGAGCCAGAGAGATTTCCCAGCTCTGTGGCATTTCTCACTGAATGACAAGCAAATCTATCAAATGTGGTTGGACAGGGAAAATTTTCATTAGTTTTTTGTGTCCCTCCTCTGCTCTTCACACAGCAGTGAAGATCAAAACTACATCAGTTCATTACTTTGACAATGCGAAGATGATTAAATATTCTTCATAGGAATACTCTTTATTTACAGAATACGTTTCCTCCAAATTTTCAATCTTTCTGTCTCTTTAGGAAGGGTGAATACAAATACCACCTGGCTGGGGAAAAAAAAAAAATCCCCAAAACCCAAATAGAACAGCACCTTTATTCTGCACCTTGTCCAAGAGCCTACTGATAACCTATAGAGAAATCAACAGTCACCTGCCCAATAAATCTGTCCTCTTAAAAATCAACAGAACTTCTTCCACTTTGTCTTTAAAAGGAACAAGACTGGTACTTTTCCTCTTGAATATTGTATTTCAGCTGGGTATTGAAAAGAGATAGGAACCCTCAAGGTCTCATCACTTCTAACACCAAGCCCTCAACAGCCCTGTGCAAGATATTTAAGTTTTCTTTGTCTCAGTGTCCATCATAGAAGGGAATTAATAGAGCTTAATTGTTCATCATGTTGGCATGAGGCAAGAACATGACCATTTCTTAATGTGTTTTTTGAAAATGTAAATTGTCACCTATGGAAACTCCTAAGAATCACAGACCTGACTCAGAAAAACGCATGCAAGAAAATGTCTGAAAAGAAGGAATTTTGATTAAATAATGACTGTAGGATTGGATCTGTTATTAAAAAGATAAAACCCGTCTATTATCTAGCTTTTATAGCCAGGGATATTCTCCATAAATCATAATGAATAAAGTAGTCACATAAAATAATACTGAAATTCAGAAGGGTTATCAGTGTCATTTTAGCATCTTCATTATCTTAGAAACTTCTTATCATCTTTTTTTTTAAGTGTCATTTTACGAAAACACCGAGAATCAGAAATTAAGTATTTTCAAGTAAGCCCCCTTACTGAAAACAGCTGCAATATTTTATCTCTTTTTTCTCCCCTTTTCCTCTGAAAGATTCATCACCTCAGCTCATTACCACTACCTTTTCCTCTACATGAGAGTTGTGCATAGGCAGTAGGATGAAAAATACAATACAAAGAGGAAAAAGTTACCACAGGGCAATGTATGCACAAAACAGTTTCTTCCAGCTCATCCAGGCTGCCTCCCATGAGATGGGAGGGGACATCATTGAAAACTCTGCTGCGATTCATGGTACCTTTAATTTTCTTTTTCATAGAATCATGGAATAATTTGAGTTGTTAGGGACCTTTAAAGTTAACTAGTCCGACCACCCTGCAGTGGGCAGGCACATCTTCAACTAGATCAGGTTGTTCAGGACCCCATCCAACCCAACATCCAATGTTTCCAGGATGGACCTTCTACCACCTCTCTGAGCAACCTGTTCCACCTTTCACCACAGCCACTGTAAAATATATCCTTGTATCTGGTTTAGATCCACCCTCTTTAAACTTTAATTATCTCTTTACTTAGCCCAGCAGGCCCAGCTAAAGAGTCTGTCCCCACCTTTCTCCTAGAATGAGGAAGTGTGAATTGCCCTTTAAGTGTTGCAAGGCTGCTCTAAGGTGTCCCTGGACACTTTTACAACACCTTGGCTCCAGCTTGAAAACTCCCAGCCCCCTCTGCTGCTGATGGCATCCAGCCACTGGCTGGCAGAGAAGAACTTTGATGCTTCCACAAATACTTTTGGCATCAAATCATATATTTGGCATCTTCAGCCTTAGGGGTAGAGGATGATCAATTCCGGCCTGGATATTTTCTTGGAAACTAAAATTATCAAAGATAATGAAAAAAGAAAAAAAAGAGAGAGAGAGAGAGAAAAGCTGTTTGTGTGGTATGCAGTGAATTGATGCTTTGCAGAACTGAGTTCACTAATAAAACAAATATCTTGGGAGTAATTTCTTATCCATTAAGATGGTTTATAATTGATTAATGATGTACACAGTCTCAACATTTTCCTTTTACTGAACGTTTTTATATTACGATGCCCAGAAATAGTTCTATAAGTATTTAATGGCAGAAATAGATTTGGTGCATCTTTTATCAACCCTCATTTGCTATGCTTTACTCTGTGTCAGAGGGAATAGTCATTACTGTTCAAGGATATCATCTGTATTAGACAGACAGCCAGGAGAACCTACAGCTTGTATCAAAAAACTGCCCTCCAGCCTTTACATATTTACAATTTGCATTTATCTTTCTAAGCTTTCAATAGGCAATTTCTCTGAGATATTTCCTCTAAGATGTTTTATTGTTTGTTTACAGTAATTTAGCTACTTTATCAACCACTTAGATGATATATTTACTAAGCTACTTCATCTGGAACTTGCTTCCTTTTATGTCTCATGATCTACATTGCACTTTCTACAGCACAATTGTAGCTATTCAATAATTTAAACTTTGACATTATGAGACTTTGTCAAACATTCACAGTACTGGAGAACTCTTACATTATCACATAGTGCTCTATATAGCCTATACCTGTAGGTATTCAACATTTTAATTTCAAAAGTTAAAATGTTGATTGTGGAAGTGTGCATGACCAATCACACAAGTCATTATTCAAAGCAGTTATTAAATAGAAATGAAAATTTGTGTTGAGCTGTAATATTAGGAGTTTCATTCCTATGCTCTAAATGCAGAAAACATTAAAGACTGATCTTTGGGCTTTCAGATACTTTATTGTCTGCTTTCTCTGCCATAACAACATAGGAGAAATATTAGAAAGTAATGAGCACATTTCATCCCTCCTCAAAAAATAATTGACCTAAGCAAGAAGGCAGCTTGAGAACTGTTAGTGTTTAAAAAAATACCAAACCATTAAAAAAAAAATCTTCCCAAAACCCACTGTATCAGTTGTGGGCACTTTTCCAAAATCTTGCAATGCACTTTTTCTGCAGTGTGTGCAGCACTCATCAAATGAGAGCACACACTATTCTCCTGATTACAGTTTAAAAATGAAACATAAAAATCTTGAGTATCAGTTATTATTTATTTTTCATTCAGACTCATTCTTTCTTAGGTCCATGCCATCTAACCCATGCCAGCTTTATTTTATAAGGCTAGAGTACTGAGAGGGTGACACACACAGAAAACACATGTTTACACGTCTTTCTCAACATAATAAATAAGTTCTTCAAAATCCTGCAACAATGATTCTTTTTCTCTATCAAAATTTGGTTCTAAATGGTTTAGATCTGAAGCTATAACAGTATGTTTCAGGAGGAAAGGGGATAAACAGGTTGAAACTTTAAAGCTTTTTCAACTTCTACATGTAAAAATGCAAACCTTTCAATTACAGAAATCTTCTTGAGTATAGTGACCCAAATTCTCTATTGGCCCATCTCTCTTGCAGCATCAGGCAAGTTACTTCAGCAAGCAATTTTATGCACAACATTCATTCTTAACACTGCCTGGGATTACAAATGCATTTATTTTATGCTGCTCAATCCAGTACAAAAATGACAGAGCTGTGCTGGGAACACAAAGCCTGGGAGGGAATGAGCCTCTCGCTTCCATGTGTCTGGAGCTCAGTCCAAATATAACTTGCCTGTCTCAGGATTGCTACAGTGACCCTGCAGAATTCCAAGCCAGTATGACAAGAAACAACTTAAAAATCAAAATTTTTGACAGTATTATTAGTTATAATTCATGAAATAAATCTCTTTCACAGTATAACCATCAACTCAATGACTTAGTATTTAAATACTGGATGTGGAAAAGCACAGCTGCCCACCAATAACCAAGGGGACAATAGTCATCTAAAATTCTTTTTCTTCATTCTTTAAGAGTCCTCAGATTTGAACAGTGCTTAGTGTTATAATTCTGATGATGCTGCTAAAATTCTTTGAATATATAAAATATCAGTAAAGATATCTCAAAAAATGTCTTCGCATGGCATCAGCTTCACCAGGTAAAGGTGACCTCTCTCGGGATGCAATTAATGTCACCAAGGACTTCTAAATCACTGAAGGGAAAGAGGCATCCAGAGAGTTTGGGAAATGTTTAGAGAGGCACAAATACCATGAAAATAGAAAACCACCAATCTTTGCTTAATTATTTTATGGATTTGTTCACTGAGCATTTGTTTGCCCTCTGCAAATATTTGCATAATCAAGTTTCAGAAACATTAATGTTCCCAGAAAACACATTACAGCTGTTGAATTACAAAACTGAGATTTTTTCAAACTCCAGACCAAATCTATGCAAAAAATATGTACTCGTGGATGTCAGCTGAGGTTTTACTGTAGGCAAATGTAGGGAATTCACAGCTTAAAAATCATCACTAGGAAAGAGAGCCATGGGTAGTATATATTGGGTCTTTAAACAGACAAATCTATGGTTATATTGACTCCCAGCAGCCAGATAATATTGTGTGAAAAATCAGTTGAAAAGGTTTCTATGAGCACAGTCCTGTCACCTCAGAAAGCAAAAAGATGAGATGCTCACATGAGCAAGCTATGTGTGATGTGCCATCAACAGACGTGTCTCCTGAGGCCACCAGAGTGGCTCTGAGGGATTAACCCTCTTCTTTTCATCTCTGAGGGATTAACCCTCTGAGGGATTCTCTCTCTTCTTTTTCTTCAGCCTTTTTCTGCCACACTCCTTTTGCCTCCTTTCCCCCCAGGAATTACTGCTGCCCCAGGCATGGCTGAACAGAGGGACACAGGGACTAGGCCAGGGCCAGCTCCCTCCAGGCTGCCCAGTGACTGGCACCATCTCTTTTTCTTCCACAGGGGTTCACTTGCTCATGATCCTCCAGGCAAAAAACCCACAAGGACTCACACCAAGGAGAAAACAGAAAGGCACAAAGGAAAAGTGAGTGAGAGGCCTCAGCTCCCCTTGCCACAGTGCTCAGGTCACCCTGACCTTCGGGAAGCTGGGTCAGCCTTCTAGGCCATGGAAAGCATCTTTTCACCTCCTAAGAGAAACAGCTAACCTAAAAAAACAGCTTTAATTCCACAGAAAAGCTCAGCAGAAACAGTTGCAGAATATCTGCTTGGATGAACTGGAAACAGAACCCGTGAGTCTACCCCAAACTCCAGTTTTCCAGTTTTCAGCTCCAGCAATAAGACATTGTGTCCTGTACAAAAAAAGACCAACTAAGAAATTATTGATATGTGTATAAATTACAGCAAGAAAGCCCTCAGTCAATCATTCCAGCACTGCTAGAATGGGTTTTTGGGCTTGAATTAGCAGGAGAGTTGGGGAAAGGATCCTTACAAGCAGCAGAAACGAATACGTCCCACAAGGAGAAAATGCAGCAGCACAGCAATTTCCTTCCAACCTCTCGGAGGGGCAAGGTTAGGACAGAGATTGAATAAACACACTTGTGCTGCTCAGTGCCACACACACACACACTGGATTTGCTTGTATGGGTAAAACGTGAGTGATGGGAAAGCTCAAAAGCTTTGAGGGGTTGATTCCTTTCAGTGTTCAGGAGCTGTGCTGGTAATCTCAAAACATGTTCAAACTTATTTACACTGACAACAGGCAAACAGGTTAAAAGGAAAAGAAAAAGTCTCCTCCCTTCCCTAGATTTATCCAAAAAGCCAAAGTAAGCCCTACATCTTCCTGGTGTGCAGTGGGAGCAGGCTTAGTGCAGGTTTTAGGCTGCCAGGCTGTGAGGGATGTTTTAGGCTCCCAGCACAGGGAGGGATCCGTGTGTGCCCACAGTGACAGGGACATGGCAAAGCCAGAGCCACTGCAGCCAGAAAGTGATTCCAGAAACTGCCCAAGCCCTAGGAGGCAGCAGGGATGGATGGGGCACCAGGGACAGGCACCACATTTTGTGCCTTCTCCCCTCCTCTAACCACTAAAAAGAAATACAGGAAAACAGAGACAGGTTTTGGCTCCGTTATCAGGCACAAGGAATTATAAAAGCTATTTTTTAACATGATGGTCATGTCTGCAGGTCATCTCTGCAGCAAATATGAGCAGCAACGTTTGTGGCATTAATCCCACACTGGCAGACTGATGCAGCTTTCAAGCTGAGTAAGGGTTTAATGCTCTGAAGGGAAGGGAAAAAAAGATTTCTTTTAGATAAATTGCTTAATTGGGAAGTCAGGAACTCTCCTGCCTAAGCAATTGATTTTACAAAAGAAAAAAAAGAGTTTATTTCAAAATGTAAGCCTGCTATTCATCTATAATACCCAGGGAAAAACTAAGCCAAGGGATAGACTCTTGCCTTTACACTGCTGAAACCACAATTTTAAAAACATAAATAAGGGTAATAAACAAGTATTTAAACAAATACTCTTCATTCCTTGACTGTTGTAGTGAAGAGCAAATTCAGAGACAGAGACATTATTGCAGATCTCTGACAGATCATTTACCCAGGCAGCAGGGGCTGAGGAAATGGGGTCCCCAGAGGGACACTCAGCCCTCACCACTGGCACCAAGAGATCTGCTCCCCTTAAGCTAATGGACTTTGGTGCATTGACTTGCACGGTGCTGCAGATCTCAGGGAAAAGCTCCAGCACCATCCCCTGCCCTGGAGACACTCCTCCACCTTCTGCAGGGGCATGAAGAGAGCATTTCCAGCCACCAGCGTGACCACCAGGCACAGGCATGTGCCCCAGCTTTCTCCCCTGTGAAAAACCTCCCGCAGGTCTCTGTTTTGTCAGAACTGAAAATTTTTGCATCTCACATATGCACAGGGTGTGAAACCCTCTCCCTGCTGCACCTACAGAGGTTTGTCTCCAAGGAACAGCTACAGGACACGCTGCCAGCCAGGGACTTCCCTGGGCAAAGCACCACTGGTGAAAAGGACAGTTAGGATGGGATCAGGCACGGTGCTCTGCCAGCAGCAGGGGGAACACCATCACCACCTTAAAGAACAGCCACCTTTGAATACAAAGCTCATCTTTTTAATGATATAAACTTAAAGGCAAGTTTGATATTAAGCACTAGCAGGTTGCAACTTCCACAGGCTGCAGGAACATAAAATCTAAGTGTTACCCTTTAATATAATAGTACCAATTTTTCTGTGCTTAGCAACTTGCTGCACAACTGCACACTCTTCTGACACAAATAGCTTTAATTTTGATTTCACCACCATTGTGCTAACATGAAAATTCTTAGAAATCCTCGTGTAGAAATGTCACTGAATGAATTTACCTGACATCTGTTATTTGCAGAAGTACCTCAGGTACAAGAAGTAATAGGCTTATTATTGATTCTGAATTTTTTTTTTATTTCAACATACATCAATTACAACATTACAAAATAAGCTTAAAACAACTTAAAGTTTTTTTAAAATAATTTAACACATGTACTGTTTTTGCTTCCCACAGTGTTAAACCATTATTGCACAGGTAGCTAAATTTGGACAAGATTGCCAAAATACTACCCTTGTATGCCCCCCAAACCTTTTCATAAAGGGGAAACATTTGCATAATTATTATCATAACTTTCCCTACGAATTCATGGTTTTTTTGTTGGTTACTTTTCTATGTTACTACACAAAACAGTGGGCTTAACTATAACAAACCCTGTGTATATATTTGTCTTTTTCCCCATATTTTCTAACTCTTCCAAATATATACATATATATGTCTTCCAAATATATACCTGTATCTACGGGTTTTGTCCCAAGCATGAAGCCTGCAGACACTCTGCTCCCTTGCTTCTGGGGGTTCCACAGTGAGGTAACTTTGCAAACCTCATCTCTGTCACTTCTCCAAAAAAGCACATTATCTCTGTCTCTTGGTTTCCCTTTAGGGCTGTGACTTTCTGCAACAACGTCTGTGTGACAGGTCAGACCTGGGAACGTAATCTAATCCAACAGCCAATATCCCAAGTAATTTCTTCTTAGCTGAAGCTAAAACACAATACCCCATTCTGATCTTTCCTGACTTGCCAGCTGCCGCTAGCAGCCAGTTGCACTCGGATATTGTCTCCCTCAAATCCCTTGTCTCTGCCTCCTCCTGCCAGGCTGCCGCCACTGCCTCAAGGTGTCCTTCAGATATCATCTCTGCTTCCTTCTCAACTTTCTGCAAAACTTCTCCAGGGCTCGCCTTCCCATCCTTTTCCCTTGGTTAAGGTCACACACAAGCTCAAACTGAACAGCCGTCTCCTTCTCTCCGGTTCCATTCGCTTCCTTTTTTAAACTCTAACTTTGGGTTGTTTTTCTGATGTATCCTCAGGGAAGAGGTCAGCAGCTCAAGGCCAGCATCAGTATCACTAAGCTTTAAACATCTTTGGACATTATCTTGCTTCCCTGGAGGCCTCAGCATCCTCCCTCCCTCTGGCACTCCTGAGGTGGGGACGAGACCCACAGCACACGCCCACCACTCAGCTTGGGCGCTGGAGCTCCCTTTGCCATCAGCACTGAGAAATCAGCATTTTAACGCATAACTCACTCAAACTATTTCACCAGTTAAATTTAAAATGAAATAAATCACACCCTCATCTGCAGCAGTTGCATTAGTTTCATAGCTCAGGACTGTGGAGAGTCTTTAATTAAGCTGATGACTCTGATTCTAGGCGTTCCTTCCCTCGGCTCCCTTGGGTCGGCATACATTGCTGTGAATCACTCTTGGTTCCACTGACAGTGTAACAAACCTGCCTGTCTCATTCTCTCTCTTTGAAACAAAAAGCCCCCAAGGCATCCTGCCACATCGGGTGCCTCATTTTTAAGAATCACAGAAGTTAATTTTGCTTTGCTTCTGGCACATGCTGCCAGTGACACTGGGTGTTGTCAGCACGTGAGAAGTCAAAGTCACTGATCCAAAAACCTGTCAAATGATTAACACAGCACAGTCACAAACCTGGATGCAGCATAACTTAACATTTATAATTCAATTTGAGGACCTCAGATAAAAATCTTCAAACAGGAAAGGTCCTAAGCAAATTCCAAAGCAATGCTCAGGTGTTAGATTGCGTGCTGCTCTTACTATGCTAAGCTTAAGAGCGAAATACTGAACAAAATAAGCACAAAATTTTCTTAACACATGGTTAGTAAAAAAGTTTTTGATTAAAGAATGAGGAAGATTAAATTCCTCATGACGTGGTATCTGTTCAGGAAAGTGTTATGTAACACTCACAGACCCGTATCTTAAGTAGCTTCAAATAGAATCAAACTTAATGCCCTATTCCTTAATGTAATGATGGGCAGTAGGAAAAATTTTATATGATTACAGTCCAGGAAAGTACTAACCCATTATTAATTATAATTTACCACCATGTTCATGTATCTTTGTGTCTATTAAAGTGACTGCCTTCTAAATTCCTATGGTCAGCATTACACTGAAAGCCATGAATTGTCTATGTATTAGGATACATAGGGGAGGTGTTGGCTATATATTATATATATCAAACCTGTACCACAGAATTCAGTATATATTCATGCATATAACAGTATTTGCACTTTTCCCTAGTTGCTTTTAAGTTTTATGAAAAGAGCAGGGAATTAAGAGTGGAAAGTTTTGGAAGCATATTGACAATCTGTAGGCAAGGAAGTGCCAGCAAACCTACCCCACCAGCAAGGTCACAGCAGGAAACGGGACTGAGGTCCCCTGCAAGGAGAGACCCCGACCACTTCCTTCTTGGCTGTGGAATGCTGGGCACACACTGGGCCTGAGCACCAGACCCAGGGAGACACTCTGCTGCTCCTTAGGGCATCAGCTGGGGATTTGATAGTAACCCCTTCCCTTTCTCTGTCTCTTTTAGTTTTTATCTAGTAATGGTTAACTAATCTTGATACCTTTGACATTCTTTATTCATTGACTGGAAGGGGAAAATATAATCATTTCAAATGGTGTTTTTTTTTCCTCTTTCCTGCCTCTTATTATTATTTTTACTGCTTCTAATAGGGAAAGATCCCAGTTATTCTGGTAATACAGATGTTGGCAAGGAGATTTAAAAAATACAGAAAGACAATACATGGAAATGGGAAGATTTAAAAGTTGTGATTTGTTCTTCGTATTTCCACCTAGAGACCTTTAGCTTGTCTTCCCCACACATATGAATGTGTCATCATGCACATGGTTTTGGTCTACAAAATACAAATAAATCACACCAGCAACTCCACTCTACAAAAATGCATTCAGGCAACAGTATTTAAGGTATTTCTATCATGCTCCATGCCAGTCTCTTCGATGAGTGCTATAATCTATAATTTTTGGATTTCCCTAACAGGTCACTATACACCTCCAGACACAGTTTCAAGAACAGAACAAACACAGGAGTGTTGTACATTTGCTCAGTGCTTTGGAAAGCAGAAATACTTACTTTGTTCTAAGCGTGCATTTTGAGCTGGCCACATGCTGAAGGTGACAGTGAGCTGTGTCCCTATGGCCAGGCTGCCTCCTGCCACCACCACACTGCGCTCCCCCAGAGCTACAGCTCCTCACACAGCAAGACAAACGTTGGCACATGGCACAACACTGCTCTAATTCCACACTGCCTTAAACAAAACACCATGCAAACCTATTCCATGTAAATGTACCACTTATTTGGTTGTTTTTTTAGGGGTTTTTTTTGCATTATTATGCTACCATAGACTGTGTTCCTACCAATGACACAGCCCTGTGCCACTTGTGCCCTTCACTATGTATCCTAGTTCATAATTAAACACTCACTGTGATTATCTGTTAGTGACTTGCTTTTGATGTAATGGATTTCAGAAATGCTGCTCTCATTTTAAGGGATTTATCTCCTAAGCAGCTGGGAGATTGCAGTGATTCTCCTATCTGCACAAGGCCTGGTGTGTGCACACCCTGCAGGCATTCAAAGATCCAAATACCTGAAGTTTCAACCCAAAAAGTGTGAGGGAGCAGCCTTTATGACCAGGAACAGCTATACATGAATCTCTCTCTCTCTCTCTCTGTGTAGGAGGAGATGCGTTTGCAGTTTGCAGGAGTGGGCAGATGTTCTCTGCTAAGGCACAGGTTTGATTTTAAAAAAATTAGTTGCTCTAAACACATAGAAGTCCAAAGGGAACACTACAAACCCCCTTAAATTCTTTGCTCCTCGACCTACTTGTAAGTAAGAAAACAATTAGTATACCACTTCTCATCAATTAGCAGGCGCTAAAACACAACTACAATAAACCTGAAACGTAAAAATTGCTGATACAGTCCCTGGACACTGATGAAACTTGCTGCAGAATTTTTACTAAGGACATAGCTGCACTTTCCTTTTATAGTTTACAATCTAAGAGCTAATGAATAAATAAAAGTGAAAGGAAGGCAGGAAAGAAAGAAGAGTAAAAGGTTATAACATACATATTATATTACACAGTAATTATGTGCTTCTGAAATGCCAATTAGTAACTCCTTTCATGATCCAGCTCACAGTCAGATCAATATGAGGTTTATAACAGCAGAGAGTCGTGATCTGGTAAAGAATATTTTATTATGAAAAAATGTATAAAGCCACAGAAATATTAGCTTAACTCCTTCCCTATTTTTTTTCAAGAGCAAAATGTAGTCATGACTGTGTTAAGAGCAAGACATAAACTTTTCCACCATCCCTGTGAATTTCACACAGATGTTTGGTTTGTTTTCCTAGCTAGCCAAGATTATTATTTTCTGGGTTGTGGTGGGTTTTTTTGTTTGTTTGTTTGGGGTTTTTTGGTTTTGTTGTGGGGTTTTTTGTTTTGTTTTGCTTTTTGTTTTTGGGTTTGTTTTTTTTATTATTATTTTCTCTGAGCATGGCTAACAATGCTTTAACAGAATTTTTCTCTGTCAGAGGAAAAAGAATGTTGAAAAATGATTTGGCCATCAGCACAACATGGAAGTGCACAAAACTCAGTGATTCTCCTGGAAGAGCTAATTTGCTTGCTGTGTTGACAAGATGAGCCAAAAATGTGAAGAATAAAAACAATTCCATAGCCATGGGGGGGTCCTGGAGTCAAGCACGTAATGATAAAGAAATGAGGCAGGTATTTGGCATTCCCAGCTAGACCCTAAAAGTTTTTGTTACACATCTCAGAAGGAAAGATCATTGTTCATAGCAGTGTCAGCAAGGCGGTGAGGTTTGCAGTCATCTCAAAACAAGCTATAAAAAGTCTTAGATGTAAAAGGCTTTTCTAGATTTTGCATTTTGTCCAAGGGGTTTGGGATCTTTAGGCTTTTTTTTCTTGCTCAATATTCATTTTCCTCCATCAATTTGTTTCTCTGTCACCAAACTTACTTTGGATGCAGTGCACTCAGCTCATGGACACAAAAAGTTGTATCCATCCCTCAATAAAGAAGGATGTAGAAGGGGCCAGGGGTGTCCTTCCATCCAGGCACCAGCCCTCCTGCAGCCCCAGGGTGATTCGGAGAGGGAACTGGCACGGATGAAGTTCGCAGGGTTCAGTTTAGGGGACAAGTGGATCATTCTACTTCTTGTTCTGTGAATCCAGAAGTTTATGCTGCGTTACAAAGCAAAGAGAGGCTGATCCAAACACCACTGAGAAGTAACGTTACATTGATACATTGATATTAACACACAGGAGCCGAGATGCCACAGCTTTGTGTGCTGGGGAGAAACATAAGAGGAATAAAAGAAGGGAGTTAAGGGATCTCATTCCAATAGGTGTGAAGTTTTCCTGTAACCTTTTTTCTTGAATCTTCATAACTAACACTGTTTCTTGAGAAGTCATGCTTAAAATGCAATTTATATTTGTCTGGTCACTAATGAAGTATTTTCAAGGTAATTTCCAATACAAGGTCCTCATTACCATAGGGAAGTTACTGCTCCTCTACAGTCGTAAATACTTTCTCATGGAGTATCCATTGGCTCAGCATTGAAGCACTCTAAAACTATTTATAAAGCACATTTTACACCTGACACATAGAATTAAGAGCAGAAAAATGAGACAGTTTTCTAATGGCATCAGTATTACTGTGTTGGTTGTAAAATGGACTCATGTCTAGAAGGCTCTGATTCATGTTCTCTCTTTTTGAAGACTATTGACTCCTCTGGCTCTTTTTCCTTTTTTTTTTTTTAATGGCATATTGATATTGGTGGTTGTTGTTGTTGTTTTGGCTTAGAAGTCCAGTCAAATGAATTTAATAAATGTTTCTGGCACTGAAAAATCAGCATTGGCTGTTCCCAACATAACAAGGGAATATTTCCCAGAGCAAGTACCACACTGCTCTCTGTTCTCTAGTACTTTCACAGATACCTAGAGAGGATGAAACGGTTTTAAGCAATTTAAGATTATATTTGCTGACTCTTTGAAGTAGGCCACGGCAATTGTAATTCATCATTTCCCATGACCTTGGCCATTGGGGCATAAACTAAGGGGCTGCTCCGTGGTGTGACGGACACAGTTACACCTTTCACAACTGGTCATTAGAGCCACAGGTAACCCCTCTCCCCATCCCTGAGCCTGCAGACATTCTGCATTACTGATCGTACCCTGCACAGCCTAAGGCAGCCCATATAAAATGACAGCGCTAATCGAAGATTTATACCTTTAATCCCCTCCTGCCTCAGCTCTAAGTCATGATTTTTATTCCCAGCACTAACGGGATAAAGCCCAACTGAGAATTTCTTAACATGATGTGAAGTTCAGCTGCTCCTCCTGAGAAGACAAACCAACCCCAGACCCCTCAACTCTGCAGCACAAGGAGTGAAGCCCCAGCAGGTTTCCTCACCCCACACAAACGCGAGCACAGCCTGGCACCCACTGCCCTGAGGCACCGACAGAAAGGCACTGAAGTGAGCTCTTCAGGCTTTCACATCATTTTATGAAACAAAATAGCTAGTGTAAAATTTCTCCACGTTGTTTTTATTTTTTTTTCAGGACTAAGAGTTACTAATCAAATATTGTCACTGACTGGGTTTTTATTTTATTTCAGGGAAAAAAAAAAACCCAACCACTTATTTCTGCGGAGATACTTCCCACTGAATACCAATCTGGTTAGGGATTTCATTTTATCACTCTAGAGTGCAGTAACTCGGCTAGAAAGTAGTTTTCAATCAATGCAAAGGCGGGATGGTGTCAGAGGTTGGGCAAGAAGGCAGTCGAGGACAGAGCCCGCTATTCCCTCGGCTCTTCCCCCGGCATGATCACCTCCAGTGCCCAGCCAAGGCACCCACCCAACTCTCCCGCACGTCAGGACACCGCCACCAGCACCAAACACACCGCCTCGTCCGATCCCGCATCCTTCCGACCACACAATACCAAAATCACGTCTCACAAGTCGATTTCACACCGCCTCCCTCCAGCGGAGCCTGTGCCGCGCCGGTACTGCGGGAGGGACCGCCAGCATCTCCGTGCCGAGCCGCCGCCTGCCCGGGGACAACTTTGGGCAAGGACCCGCGCAGGGCATAGCATGGCATGGCATGGCATGGCATGGCATGGCAGGGCAGGGCAGGGCAGGGCAGGGCAGGGCAGGGCAGGGCTCGCTGGGAAGGTGCCGCAGCCCGGGACGCGCTGTGCCCGGCGGGACCCGCGGCCGGAGCTGTCCCTCGCCTCTCCCCGAGCTCCGCAGAACTTCCCCGCGCCCGCCCGGCCCGGCGGCAGCGAGAGGGAGCGCGGGGCGGCCGGGGAGCCCCGCTGCCGCCCGCCCTACCTTGACGGCCCGGGACGAGTGGCAGTGGACGTGGTGGGACACGGTGGCCGTCTGGTTCATGTTGCCGGCGGCGCCGGGCGGGCACGGGGCGCCCGCGGGTCCCTCCCGGCGCCTCCGAGCGGCCGGGNGGCTCCGCCCGCCCGCTCCGCCCCGCCCGGCACCGCCCCGCCCGCCGGACCGGCTCCGGGCCGGGACCCCGCCGGGACACAGCGGAGCCGCGGGCCGGGACAGCCCCGCCGGGTGTGCCTGCCTCGTCCCCGGGGCTGGGGAGATGAACGGGATCAGCGGCTCTCTGTGAAAGCCGAGCCCCGCAGTGCTCTCAGCCGAGATGAGTAGGACTGCAGCAGAAAGTTTATGCTGGCTGCTCTTTCCTTCGTGCTCCACAGGGTTTTTTTTTTTCCTTTCTACCCTCCCCGTTCCCTGCTGCCGCCTCCTCCCTCGGTTGCAAAGCGCCTCCAGCCCACTGCGGTAGCGGGATACGGGCGTGCTTGTGTAACACAGGTACGAGGCGCAGGCACCAGCCTCACGGCCCCTGCCAGAGCACTCGGGGTTTTGGAAATCACCGCGCTTTGTTAAGTACCGCAACAGCTCCACGCTTCCCCGTGGAGCACGAGAAATGCATCTCTAATTAAACTTTCACCCAAACAACTTTGAGGGGGGTTGGTTGTGGTACAGGCTGAGAATCTGTACCCTCCAGACTTCTGAGCAGGACTTGCCAGAAACACACAAATTCTCTTTCTGCAGGTCCAACCCAGAGCTGGTGCCAAAGCCAGGATTTGGGGGTGGAAGTTGGTAAGCTGTGAGCAGATTGTGACACCGCAGGCTGATAATGAGCAAGCAATATTTTGTATATACATAACATCCTTTAATGACTCACGTTAGAGAAACCTCCCAGTAAAACAAGACACAGTTTGCTGCACACCAAGGCATTCCTGGGGTGTCTTTGAGGGGTGCACGAAACTGCAGCCAGAGCAGGTAAAGTTGGTTCAAGAGAAAGAAAAGACGAATAAGGACAGACTACAGCCAGAAGCTATGGCACAAGTCTCCTAAAGAAACTGCTGATTTGGAACCTCTCACTGCATGAGACTCCAGCTTCAGGCATCTCTGAAGCATCTGTTCTTTCAAGAGGCAGGCTGTGGAGCAGTATTTGCTACCATATCAAAAGTTATACTCCCAGTGCAGGAAGTTATTGCTCAAGAAATAAAATTACTTTTAAAATTCATACCCTGCGTTGAGCTTGTTTTGTAGTTCTGTCTCATTTTCCTCCCCTATTGCCACTCCCTCTTTTGTTTTAAAGTAATTTGAAGAAAATGTACAAAGCATGCACCCAAAAAGTAGTGATGCAAGAAAACAGAAGTTTTGCTAAAGACTTCAGTCTCTGATTTGATACTTGAAGGTCCATCCCACTCTGCAAAGGAGAAGGCCAAGAGCTTGCTGTGGGCACAGCTCAACACATCCTCACAGAGGATGTGCTTGTAAATCTCATCATGACTTCAGACATCTGCCAGAGCTCTTTTCAATGGGGTTCATTTTCAGAAGATTTTAATTTCCTGGAATAAAATCTGCTTTAAATCACCTCACACACAATATTCAAAAGTCAAAATTCATTTTGCACACCTTAACTCCAGGTGCTGCTGGAGATGGAGCTGGTGAGGGGAAGACTGATCTGCTCAGTCTGCAGAAAGCTACCCAGGCAGCCTGGTGTGGGAAAGCAGCCCTGGGTACAAACAAACCCCCCCAGAGAGGGGAGAGCAGTCAGTGTTTACTGCAGTGATACTGAGAGAAATGTCATTGCCAAAGGAAGGCAAATGCAAAGTAAAGGCACAGCAAGATGGTCCCTCCTGGCCCAGACTTGATCATCTCTGGGCACCCACAAGCGAGGCATCCAGGCTGGCCTCTCGCCTGCAGGACTGCTCACATTAGCCTCCTTCACCTTTGCAGATTTATTGGATTTTGAGCAATAAAAACCACATTTAGCAAGCATATCGGGGGCTCAGCAGTGCACTTTCACCTCTCTCTATCATATGCAGACAGGAATGAAACTTAATGGATATAGATGGGGAAGAAAACCACCCTCACATAAAAATGAGCCATGATTCAACTCAAAGGTGAGTGTTGAGGAGGAGGGAACAAGTAAATGGCTGTTTGGGTAAAGGGCTAACAGGCTAACTTTCACCATACTCAGCCCAAACATCTGTCCTCAAAACAAAATGTTGACTTCAAGTTAATGTCACCAGGAGCTCAAGCAAGCAGAGGTAGTCTGGAAGATCCAAACACATTCTTCTTCATCTTGAAATATACTTGTGTTTAACAATTTCTACTTTAAGACAAAAGAATGAACTCATGACAATTTTAGTTGGACTAAATATCTGTGGATTTTTGTAAGCTCCTTATGAGTACTTTGTTTAAAGGTTTCATGCTTGATTTTATGCTTCACAGTGGCTGACCTTCCATGCAAGCCCCAAAACCAGCTTTAAAGGTAATAGAGAAATCTCTTCCTTATAATAACAAAGAAAAAGCAACTTGGGTTAAAAGTCGCCAAAGACAGAGATAAGATCAATAATTTGCTGGCATTGTTTTTAAATGAACTACTAGAAATTTTGAGATACATATTCCTAGAAAGTACAGCTTGCTGATTAACCTCCTGCTCTGACAAGGTGAGACCTAAGCAGAGGATGAACCCAACAAGGGCTGGAGCTGTAAAATCTCTATAAGTGCGTGGTTTGTCCTTATAAAATATCCCAGAAACAAGGCATATCAGTAGAGTGGGATTCCACAATATGCCTGCCTAAATCCCCTGAGCACCACTCTGCTGCTTGGTTCTCCAGTAATGTCATTCCCTGCCATCTCTGCTGTTCCCTGACGTGGCTGTTAATCCTCCATAGGTGTAATCTTCTTTGGGAACCGGCTGCTTAGCAAAATGCAGTTCACCCTGGGTGCTGACTGCTAATGCAAGCATCCATGTTAGCCCTGCAAGGAGGTTCTCAAATGTTCCAGTGCCTTTAGGGTGCAATTAAATAACTGAGTGATTACCAAAATATGCTGGAGAATATTAAAGCTGGGAGCAGATGCCTCTGTTACACAGTGCAATAGAGCAGGTGGCACTTGCCCGTGTTGGAGCAGCCCCTCAGTGCATCGAGCCTCCTTCCTGAAATATTTAAAATGAGTGAGAAATCAACATGATCAGCCAGGAAAATTGACTAAGCTATCCAGAAAGTTTGAGAGAAAAGAAAATCCCTGCTTGTGACAGAAAAGCCTGCCTGTCCCACTGTCCAAGTGCAGAGAGTGGCTGTGGGCAGCAGAGCTGCTGCTGGAGGCAGCATTTCAGAGGCACCTGATCACTATTCAAGTCCTGCAGTAACCTGCTCTTAGAAGCTCCCAATACAGTTCCCCAGCCACACATTTTCCTGCCTCTTATTTTCTAAGCCTTATGTTCTTAAAAAAAAAATCCCCAGAACCCTTTCTTCTTTTTTTTTTTTTTTTTTGGTCACGTTGCATGAATTGTATAATCACCATCCTGAGAAATAAAAAATTAAAGTGTATATTGGTAATTATACATACTTCATGGCAACACGTTTTTCTATAGCTGTAGAAAAAATATTTGCTCTCTTTTCTGTTTATGCAAGTCCATAAAATTTAGTCTTACTGCTGCTCCACATACCAAGGGCCTAATTCTGTGCTCGCACATTTTGGCAGCTATTGACACGAGTGAACTCAATTTCTAATTCACACCAGTTCATAATCAGATTACGGACTTCCCTGTTTATGGAAGAAGTTTTAATACCACAAGGGAGGCTGACTTGGGATCAGTGTGAGTCTGCCAGCTCCCTCAGAATTATTACCCACCAGGAGCCATGCTGTGTGTCAATGCTGGGCTTGTGTAAAACAGAACAGGGCAGAGCCTGCCTCCATTCAGCTTCCCAAAAAGCAATTCTCAAGGGAAAGGCCAGCAGCTATTGTGCACTGCTGCTCATGGCCAGCAAGCTGACACACAGCTCAAGGTATCTCAGGAAAAGTTGTTCCAGGAGGATGGCACTGAGGCCATGCACACACACATGTTCATATATGCACAATCCCACGTGCTCTGCAGCCTTCAATCTGCAGTTGTTGAAGGGAATGTGAAGAAAAATTCCCTCAAGTAGAGCAGAACTTCAGGCAGACTCAAAAAACCAGTGGGATGCCAGGTTTCAGCCTGTCTGCAGTGCCAGGAGCAGTTGCTGCTGTGTTAACCCAGAGTGTTTGGTCCCTGCAGTGAAGAGTTTCTCCGAGTGGACACCTCTCCCACTGGGAAAGCACCGTGTTATCCCTGCCAGGTGTTGTCATATTAACTGTATGTAAGTCCACTCCTTTTAGCACTTCAAAATTCCCTCACAGCTTACTGTCTTAAATTCTTGAGGTTTTGCAGGATGATTTCTAACCAGCTCAGCATGGTTCAGGTAATTGAAATTTTGAACAAAAACAAGGAGAATCCACTCCATTGCTGAAAGACATGCTCAAAACTTAGCCAGTCCAATAAATGGAACTGATGAAGAAGCAAATATAGATATTCCTCATTTATACTAGCTAATATCCACTGAAGTATGAGGGTACATTAGTTATGATTACTTTCTATTCTTATTCACTACATGTTTTTCAACAGAAAATAGTTAGATTGAGTATTTGCAACTCTTTTTAGAAACAAAAGGTGTACTAAAAACTTTTTGTGCACAAAGGAACCATTGTTACACAATGATTCCTTCACTTAATTTTCTGTGAAGGTGAATGGTATTGAATTACAGCCAGAAGATGAAAAAAAATCTTCCCTGTTACAATAATAATGACTTATTTCTACTAGATTTTGCCTGCAAACAGGAGATACCATGAAAATAGAACCAGTAATGTCTACATATCATTGATTCAGTGCAGGGAGTATGTTGTGAGAAGAGATGGAAAAAGCAGCCTGCATGCAACTGCCTTGTTACCAGGGAAGAGAAGCAAGTGGTATTTGAGATATAAAAACTGCAAGCAGAGGCAAGAGAAAATGGTATGTGCCTGAATGAACTGAACGTGTCACCCACAAAACCTGCACAGACAGGAGGTGGCTTCATCAGCAGCTCTTTACAGGGCACCTCTTAGCAGGTCTCTGTGGGCTGCTGACCTAATTCTGATGAACAGTGCAGTGCCACAGGAGCATCTTCTTCAGGATCACTCCAGTCTGTCTTGGGAGTGCCTGTTACCAGACTCAAAGAGAGAAGAAGAAAACAGCAACCTTGAGTCCTTTTCATTTTCAAGTGTGGCTTCAGAGTAAGAGCCAGTACTATCCAAGAAAACAAAACAAAATGAGGCAAAAAAACCAACATAAATGGCCACCAAGCTATATTCATTTTCTTTAGCACACTGTGTATTGACAGATACACATGCTTTACAGGTGAGGAACTTCAGGAAAAAAGAACAAATCCTTTTTCTTTGGTCTCACATGAATTCCACGGTAGACCCTTGGAGCACTCTGCTCCATCTCACTGCGTCCATTTAGCCTTCTATTTGCACAAGCTATTGCAGTATAAAAAGAAGAAGGTGAACCTGACCTATCCGAGAAGTAGATTTAATTTCATGCGTAACTATTACTCACACTGCTAACAGGATTCAATATTTCTACCATGCGAGAGCTACAGGATGAGTAATGTGTGTGTGAGGGTTTGCAGGAGCACAGCCACCCATCTCCCTACCTCTGGGCATTGCACCACATGCAGGAACAGCCACAAGGTTCTGGAGACATGCCAAAAGTAGTAATGTCAAATTTCTGTGCAGGTTTGTGCTTCTTTACACCTTAAAACCTTGCTTGTCATGGGAAACGCTGAACAACGTGCAGAGCACTTGCTCTGCAAGAACATCACAGCCCTGCCCAGTGCTGTTCCCAGGGGTCTTCTTGCCCACTGAAGATAGGCCTGAGCAGTGGATTTCTGGGTTGAGAACATGGCCAAAAGCCAGTCCAGAGGGGAGTTATAGAGGAATCAACATTAGCACACAAGCTTGAATGAAATGTCAAGCAAGAGTGAGAGTATTTTGTCTAAGTAGGATCACCTCCCTTATTTTCAATATATATAATAAATCATCCAGAGGCAAGCCCCCTTTTTAAAGATTAGACACCAGGTAGCAGCTAAACTTCTGGAACAGTGTAAGAATTCCCACTGCAATAGGATTCCAAGTATTTATGTACCTGATAGAAAGCCAAAAAACTTGTCAAGGCTTTGCCAAATTTACTAGGGCAGGCCTTTATGTGATCGAATTCTTTGTCCCCTCAACACAAAGATGTTACCCCATGGCTCCTTCTGCTTCTGGGATATTTGCACTATGTATCTCATGAAAGCTAATTTCATGGTGAGCCATTCTTTTGGGATGAGAAATTTTGCCCTGAACTGTTTATGTGTAGAGGTGAAATCCCGAAATCAGCTGCTGGTAAAGCCAGAATGAAAAATTAAAAAAGGAAATTTTACATTATTTAGAGGATTTGAAGTTTAAATTAATAGTTTGTAGCAACAGAGACTGAAGTGGGGAAGTAGAGGATTTTATGTTAGGTCTCAGAGGCTGCAGGAAAGATACTTCCAGTATACAAACCAAAAAAATTCAATGACAACAGAAGAAAAAAAAATTGGCTACATAGACCATTTTCCTTTATCTATCTGGGTTAATACAAGCCTAAGCAAAATTTCAGAGGCTTTCAGATCACTAAGAGAGAAAAAAAGAGAAGAATAAAACCTAAACCATAATTATTTCCATTATGCTTCAATGGTACTGAATAAGAGACAAAAACTCTCCCTTTCTTTACTCTGTGTAAATCTCATAGCACATAACATGATAATTTTTTTCACAAATGAAAGATAATCTAGCATCAAATGAGTACTTTCCCTGGAACACTGCAGAGCAGTTTGCTCAAGGAACAAGGAGCAATTGCCTTCAGAAATGAAAGGATGATTTCTCAACCTCAAGACAACCAACCCTCAGTCTCTTTTCCCCACAAGACATGTATTCCTGTCTCCTCACTTAAAAAATATTTTTGCAAGACTCTTGGGGCACTGAAGAAGGCCCTGACTCATTGCCACGTGTATAAAAACACAGATGAGTGATTAATATTCTGGTGAATTCTTTCTTCATGGGATTTATAGATTTGGCTTAGTCTGTGTACATGTGTTATGACCACCTCTGAGGCAGGGTAACACATCAGCCTTTTCCCTTATCTGAAAACACTTTAAGACATCAGGCCTGGGCCATCAGAAAAACAATAGCAGGTACAAGCAAGGGTCCATCATAACATATTCCTTTGTTGAGGCAAAAGCCATCATTTTAATCAGTCAGAGTGAAAGTTGGGATAGCCAACAACCACATCAGGAGGATTGCAGCTCGGATTTCCAAGGTGGCTCAGGAGGTCACTGCTGTGTTTCCCCACCTCTGGGGCAGGAGAGAGGATCCTGAGAACAGCAGAGCCCCAGGGAAGCTGCCAGAGTTGTTCTGGCAGTGCTGGTCACTGAAAGTGAACCCACCTGGTGAAATAAAGGTTTCTGCATCACTGCAAATTGTTTCTTCAGGAAACTAAAATGCAAGATGGTACAAGGAAAATGCTGGTGAGGAACAAAACTTAAACAACTTATATGAAAATGGGAGAAGGCAAACCACAGGAATTTGAGATGAGAACTTGTCCAAAGCACCAGTAAGGAATGAGAAACTGAACCTCACATTTTAGGTATAATTCCTACCAACAGGCTATGAAGACAACAGTGAGGTTACGGTCCATGACCAGACTTGACCATGCCCTTGGCTGCTATTGCTCACATCCATAAATGCTGCTGTTAACATCTTCATGGAAGACAATTCTTTTCCTCCATGTATAAAATTCCCCAGTCTCTCCAGATTTCTGATGCCTTTTCAATAAGAAAGCATCTGAAATCCCCCTTATCTGTGTTTTTCTGTTCAGTCAGAAGAGTGTCAATCACAAGCCCACGCTGCTCAGCCACCAAGATTGCTGGTGCACTTCAGCTGACAAGCTGTGAAAGTTTTGGCTGCCCAAAAATCATTTGGAACATGTTTACTTCCTTTTGTTAGAATGATGTTTGCCTCCTACTGGCAGGTACCAATGTGCCTTCACACACATACATCAGGGGGTTTTAGTGCCATCAAGGATCACATCCAACCAGTCAGAAAATACTACCTTGTTAATGAGACACAAGGTTACTGCCAGCTGCTCATTCCGATATCATGTAAACATGCATAGAAATAATTTCCCTGTGCCTTAACATCCTTTTTATAGACTGCTTATAAAAAAAGCAGAACATTATGTGGGGAAAAACAGTGTGGATCCCACTCCTGTACTTTGCAACAAACCAAGAACAGTTTCAGTGGAAATTCCAGTCAGTGTCACAAGGCTTAAACTAACCAAGGGAGATCTGAGATCAGAAAGCTGTCTTCTTCCTTTTGGGCTGCGAGCCTTTTAGTAAATCCCAGAGAGCTGTTGGAGACCTGTGGGACTCACAATGTTGAGAAGAATTTGTCAGGAACAACCAAGTCTCATATGCAGTTACATATTCTCTAGCAATTGTGCCATCTTCTAACAACTAAATTCAGAAATTACATTATCCTGCTCTCAAGAAAATACCACAATTTATTCCTACTGGGATGCTGAAGGCCTCAAATGCGGGCTGACAGCTACAGTAGCTCTAAGCAAACACTCTTCATTGCATTTACTCACAACTTCTGAGGCAAATGTAACAGAGCCATCCAGCACGCACAATAAAAGGACACCAGCTCCAAACACATAATCCAGCCATTATTTTGATTGCAGTATGTTTTCCAAATTGATTCGAAAATACGTTTTTATTAAAGTGCGTGATTTTTCAAAAGTGCTTCCAGGAGGTGCAAGAAAAACAGCAAAGAGATTGGAGCTTGCTTAACCAAGTTTATAAACCTGCTGTTTCAGCCTCAAAGATGAATTACACTGCAGGAGCACGTTCACTAAACATCTGTGCTCTCCTTCTTGCCCTCCTACCTATGTTGAAAGAATAGAATAGAAAAACATAAATCAAAGTCTCAGAACATATTTCTCCCCCAATTCCAAAGCTGCCATATCTCTATACCAGAATCATAATCCCCTGCAATACAAATAAAAAGCACAGCCCAGCAATCACCACTTCAAAATAATTACAGGCCACACAGTAATTTACACTTATCTAAAGCCTGTCACCCCAAGAACCCCAAAGCAATTTATGCACAATATAGATGTGGCTGATATGAAAATAATAATGCCAAGGAGCTACTTGGGAATTGAGACATTGTCTAAATCATGCAGATCTTTGCAGTCCAAAACTTACCCATTATCCTGCTAGCAGTTTGAACCAAACCTGTTAAAACCTCCCATCTCAAATTAAGGACTACTCTAGGCACTGACAGGCATGTTCTGAACCTTTCTTTAATTTTAGTGAACGATATTGAGAAATTAAAAGACTTGGAACAACAGTGCCCAGGAGACATATACAGCTTCAGAAGGTGCTCATCAGGGCTTGTACTGTACAACCAGTACATCCTTCTGTAAAGAAAAAAGGTCTAAATTTCTGTATTTGCTTCCTTTTCCTTTACAGAATTTAATTCTCATCTATCCAGGCTGTGGCTAAGTACTGGCCTAGAGGCAGAGCTTCACTTCTTTCTGTGGTAGCTCTGAAATGTCATCATTTACCTCCCAGCTGCTCAGTAAATTAAAGCAGACAGCCTATAGGTGCTTGCTGGAGTCCCAGCACTCTCAGTAGCACCAGGCCACACGGGTACAAATGGGTCTTTAAGCAGAGCTGTGAAATAGCTGCTGCTTCCCTAATCCCCCAACCGTGCTCCTGGGGCTCTGGGTGAGAGGCAGCTTGGGAAACTGAAGGGATATGTATTTCTAACAATTAACTGGTAATCCATTTACATTTTCAAAGCTGTTTTCATACAGAAAGAGGCTACTGGCTATTTCTATATTATTAAGCACAGACTTTGTTATGACTTTCCTCAGTCTTCAAAGTGCAGGCACACAAATGTTGAAAGCATTCACTGTACACTTTGTAGGATTCCCAAAAGGCAAATTTGGGGAATATAAAAATCTCTTTTGCAAGGTGAGTTCTAGACACCAGCAACAGCTGGCCCCCTGGCAATCTTCAGATCCAGAGAAATCACTGCAAACCCCAGTATTTTAAGGGGTACCTAGATATTATTACCACATTTTTAGATTAGGAAATTGGATCAAAACACCTTCGTGCTGTAGGATGCTTCAGTCTTAAGGGTAGGAAACTCTTTTCCCTTGCTCTGCCCTTTGAAATATATTTCTGTACCCAAACATGCACATAGGCCTGTCAGGGATACACGGTTTTTAATACTGTATTTAATAATTAGTAAAAGTACGGGATTTTTAGTATTTTGAGTGTGAACAGCACACACGACAGGACTGCAGCATCTCATCTGCATGGTTGATGCATCTGCACTCGATCTGATCACTGAGAGCATCCGCCTCACTGCACCACCAGGAGTGCTACTGCCTTAGGAAGGAGGAAAAGCCAAGTGTGTTTTGGGGAGCAGAATGTTTCTTTTGTTTTAAAATAAGGTGACATCAGGGGGAAATCTTACTATTTTTGCTGCCTGTATGGTATCACACGTCTGTTTCACCCCTGACTGGCTGCTGCAGCATCTTTCAACAGAGAGACAGGACTTTGCTGTGAAAATGCAGAGAGAGAAGTCACTGGATGGGCAGTTTCTTGAACATCTTCATGATTCCTGGACTGACAGCTGATCCACCAACACTACTCAAAACAAGTGAATAATTCAACCAGTTTTCATAATGTTAAGCTGGAGATGGTTGATTGCATTTCCTCACACTGGATTTCTTTTCCTAATTACTTTTTAGGGGGCGAAGGTGTCACAAAATGAACATCTTTCTTTAATTAAAATGTCCTTAGAAATTGCAAATATTCAGTGTTCCCTATTGAGAGACAGATGCCACAGAAGAAAATGTGATGAAATAACAGACCTCATAATGAGACTGTATTTGGCTAAACTCTGAAACTAAACCAGCAAAGATATGGGGTTTATTTCTTTTTCAATCTTCATATCGCTTCAATTTGTGGTTCACATCTTCAGGAGGTGAAAAACAATTTCAGTTAGTAAAAAAGCTGCCCAAAGAAGCTATGTCAATTTATACCACCTGGGAATCTCACTCTGTGCTAATCTGTTTCATTCATCCCCATTTCTTGACATATAACTGCCAAGGGACTAGCCTGGATGTGGAAATGTATTACCCAAGTGTCACCAGTAATGCTGTCTCTTTTTCTCCCATTCTCTCCAGAGCATCTAAGCCAGAACTGACATCCAAACTGGATTTGTAAAAGTGAGTAGAGGCAAAAGCAAGGGAAAAAAAAGGACTGAAGGAGTAGAATTCTGTAGTAAATTCTGGGTAAAAGAGGCTCTGTCATTGCCTTTACTGCAAACAGGAGTTAATTCCACAGTTCAGTTTTTATCTTCTGTGTTCATATATTTATGAAAAGGCTTTATAACTTGGAGCTTGTAATGTAAAGGAGTGTATTAGATGACCCCAGCGGTCCCACAAATCTTCATCTGTGGTTTCACTGCTCTCATGGAGCACAACTATTGTGAGAAGCTGGTCTGGAAATAGCAAGGGTTTTGATTATCCACACAATAGGTCTTGCCTTGACTTTGGAGTCCAATAAAGAATCATTGCAGAGACCTGATGTCAGGGAGTACATATTTGCTGCTTCCTGCGTTTCTAATCACGGTACACTGGGCTGGAAAGACATCCTGGGGTATTCAGTGCAGTCCCTTGCCATTGCAGGTGACCAAATAATAAAACCCATTTTGTAACCTGATGGATTGCTTTGTTCTGTCAGAAGACATTTCAGGTCGTGTAGTTTTATTTCTAGTTACAGAAACTTTCAGTCAGTGCCAGGCACACTCCTGATGGAAATGTATTTTGCAGTCTCAGGATACTGAAGAGGCAGGGAGGGAGGGAAGGAATTCAGGATCAAAAAATAGCCAGTGTCACATAATCAACAAAGAATTAGGACTTAGGAATATACTTATTTACTGTGTATGGAAAATAGGCCATCTCAAATGAAATTCAAGTTGTGTTCCCACTATAGTACAAACTTGGCTATAAAAGTGGCTGTGCTGATGGAACAAAGTTCTGTATCTCATTTGATTTAGCTCCAAAAGATGCTCTAAGTGAAAAAAGCACTATGACACTACACAACAAAGTTCATGCTAAATGGATTTAAATTATAGAACTGATAGATCTTACAGCATAAATTTTAATTTAAGTGTCTGTCTTAGCTCTGTGCTGCTGTACATTGCATTTAGAAGCAGATATAAGTGATCATTAATAAAATTCACAGTAACATTAAAAACTAGTGAGGTAGTCAATAATATCGGGAACTGCTGGATTATGTAAATCAACTGGCAGAGTAACATACATTTTAAAACTGCAAAATGTCAAGTATTAAAGTTTCTGAAAATGTGGGAGACAGAATAGCTGGACCTGCTGGCAACCGAAGGGACTTGTCATATAAAATCCCCAATGAAATGTGATATCCACAAGTGAGAAGGGACAGAGCTAATATTTGGCTGCATGAGAAGCAAAACCCAGAATGCTCAGGAGAGATTTTCTTTTCACATCTCTTAAAGGAGCTGTTGAAAATGCTGGGGAAGGAGAGGGGAAGAAGAAGAGGCTGAAGGTAAAACTGGACACATGAGTGGTGTGACAAGACACAGAGGGATTATCATCATTGAATAAGTCAGAGCTCATACCCATCAAGGCTAGTGTTGGAAAGAGACTTCTCCTCTAGCTTGTAAGAATTCCAACGTCTTACAGCTTCTGCACTGCGAAGTAGATATCCTGATAGTTTATTGTAAAGCGCTTCCCCAAAGTAATACTCTTTCATTCCCTGTTAACTTTGTATCTAGCTTTACACAATTAATTAGGGAAGTGTTCGAAGACCTAGATTTTAAACCACTTAATTAATTAGAAATGAAGGTTTAATGGTTATTCCTCTCAGACTATTTTATTTAATGTGAGAACTTGCAGGAAAAAAAAAAGAAGGAAGAGAAATCAATTTATATATAACAAATTGCAACAGAAAATGGAAAAGAGATGAACATGTGTATCTGTTTACAGTTGGACTGGATAAGAGCATCCCTATCAGAGCTCAGGGGGGTGCAAATTTTTGGCAATGGGGACACAACTCATCAGTTTCAAGAAACTGCCCATTCAAACGAGCTGGTATTTCCATCACAACCCAGAACATCACTGTTTCCATCCCACCTCCTAAAAACAACATCCAGAAACACAGCAACAGAGGAGCCTTGCCTCAAATGTAAGCAAAGGCTGGAAAAGAGAGACAGGACCTCCAGCGGGCCCCTCCCAAGAGCTGTGCCTGCAGCTGGCATTCAGCCCAACATCGCGGTGGGCAGGGAGGCTGAAGGCTCCTGCCACGGTATCACAGGAGGAAAACGACCCTTTTCAGAAGGAGAAGGACACACGTGGCCCCATAATGTCCCTGACTAGAAAAAATAGTGAGTCATCATCCTAACACCCAGCTGAGAAATGTGATTTCATGCAGGACACACTTACTTGAGCTAAATCTTTCTATTAGAGGAAACAAAGCCATGCAGCACCAGCAGCCCATCAGTTCTACTTTTTAAGAGCTGTCACACTGACATGTCTGTAAAAGCAAAATTCCTTTTTATGCCATTGGAAGGTCTGAAAGCCAAATGATGGGAACATGCCCTTCTAAGCTACTGAAACATTTTCAGTTGTTTCTTTCCCTATCTGCCAAAAACAAGAAGATCCAAGACTGAAGACAGGGTAACTTAGTAAAGAACGTTGAAATACTTCTAATAATATGAGTAAGACCCAAGAAAATATCTGAGCTGCTGTTGCACTAAGCTTTGTAAAGATAAAAAAGGAAACTGCCCCTCTACTGAGACATTTCAAATCTAATCTCTGCTTTTAAAACAAAATTACTCTGGTACGTAGAAAACATCAGGCTTTGGGCTGAGGAGAGGCTTTGCTTTGTTGTTTTATTTTAAGAACTTGGAATTTGATAGGATCTAAGTATAAGCATTCAAAAAACCACTAAATTTGAAAAGAGGCTTTGTTCATGAGTACTGGCAAGACTGATTGGTGTTAAGATGAAATGAGACTCCAAAGCATATAACACTTCAAAATAAATACCAGCATGTAGCACTGCTGTGATTTTGCCAGCCATCTGCATGATTCATTCCCATATGATGGTTTAGCCACCTATCTGTTTTTACCAAAGTATTTAGAATAAAGGCTAGATGATACAAAGCATAACTTTTTCCCTCTCAGCTATTGCTAAGTAATCTTTTCACTAATTCAAATCAATTCAGTTGGTCTAATTAAATCAGAAAATGGATCTGCTCAGAACTGGGAATCGCTTCCACAACTCATATAGGAAAAATATTTACAGTGAATATTGCTATTCCACATCAGCAACTGCCTTTTTAAAAAACAAAGGGATAAGCTTCAGTGCAAAAGAAGATGAGGGGGAAATATTAGGGCAGATTTTTTGCCTTCAGAAGGTAAATTTGGGTACAAAGCCTAAGAAACTCTAAGGTGTAAGGAATAAATACTGTACTGCTCAAAAAAGCAGCAAGACTGGCTGGATAAGAGAGTGGCCTGGGGTAAGCAACAAAATGTTTCCTCAGCAAATCTCTGAGTCCACCCCAATAAATTCTACTCTGGCCAGCAGCTGTATCACTGCCAAAGAGGGAGGATGCCTCTGCATTTTCTGTTCTACTCAGGACAGGATTTAATCCTAAACATTTTTTTTTTTTTAAATCATTTAATCTCTAAAATTTATGTAATCACTTATGACTAACTCCTCATTGTAACAGGAGTTTTACTGTATGCAATTATCTCTTTAGTTTGGGTTTTAAATTAATGTCAGTCATTCTCCTTCCATTTAAAATCTCATTTTTCACATGTACAACACTTTCAACCAGCTTTGGGAGAGAAATATCAAAGGAGTCTAATTCCCCTTGGTTTAATTTAACTGAAGAAAATAGAGTTACCGAAAGGACAGTTTTGAATCATTACAGTGTGTCTGAACTCTCAAAAGCAAGAAAGAAAGCAGTGGAAAGTCTATGGATGCATAAAAAATTCAGTGTCTTTTACTGGGTTTTAATGAGGCTTTCTCGTTTTAACTGGGGGGAAGGCAGGGAAAGAGGAAAGCATTTCTGCAACACCATGATAAACATACCATGGAACAACACTTTTCCTCTCTGACCCCTATTCTGATCCTGGAATTGCTCACAAAATGAAGCATAATTGATGTGATTGTCAGATCCCCTTCCTCCAAGCACCACAAAAATTTCCTGCACCCAAATAATGTGGGACTCTCATCAGAAGAGAAGTCCTCAGCACCTTCCAAGAAGCAGCAGCTTTCTTGGCACTGCCATTCTGTTTCAACAAAATCATCTGATCCATATGCTAAATTATTCCCACACTTGGAGCTCCACTGCTGTGCTGTCACTCTGCTGCTGCCCCAGCAATGGTGGGTTTTCTTCGGGACATTTTGTCCACGCCAAACTTGGCCATACAGAAGATGCCAACACTTGGCAAGTAGTTGCTTTAAAGATGCCTCATTGCATCTGATTTTGACTAACAAATGATGTAGGTAGGTAAACGAAGTTTGTTATGATGAACCTGAAAATATCCTCTCTCATAAATATGTTCACTTTACTTATGTATTTTACCAAATCCACTACATGTCCTAGTCCAGCTTCCACGGTATGGACTCCCCTGAATAACAATAAATTTATAACCAGGTGTATTTTGAGGTCCTCCTTTCTGTATTTCTGTTCCCATATTGAGCAAACATAAGGGTACATACTAAGAATGTCTGCACACATAAATATCAAATCCTGTTTCTGAGTTTTAACTTTAGAATTCACTTCCCAGACAAAATTTGAATGCTCTAAAATGGGCCTGGAAAATTATCAAAGTGAATTGTGAACAAATATTTGAGGATGTTTGAGAAATTTGGAAGTGGGGTTCTGCTGTGTTGCTTTGGCTCTATCTTTCCATGGGATTGATCTGAATGCATTATGAAGACTATTAGAATGCATCCCTTGTTTGTGTGGAAAAGGGTAATTCTCTGACAAATGACTTGAAGTGGAATGTGTTCAATTCCATCCCAAGAGATAACACTTTGTTTTGAGAAGAGCCAGATGCATGAATACTGCTGAGCTGTAGGCACACAAGTACTTAAAGCTGTGTATAGTGTATAATTTAAAAGGCACCTCCCTAAGAGGCACTGCTGAAAGATTGAGCTGAGCCCAGCACTGTCCTGGTCCCTTTCTGGTCCAAAAAAGGATGGGAACGCCCTGGAAAACCCCTGTCAGAGCAAGTTAGATTTAGGGGAATCCAGAAAGTCAGCCTGGCAGCTGGCCAGAGGCCAGCATGGGGATGGGCAGCTGCTGACAAGCAGAGCAGCAGCCACTGAATACAAATCTCTGCTAAAGGAACAAGATTTAGTAACAGACAGTTACTGGTGGTGCTGCTGTTCCAAAAGGAAGCATTCCTAAAGAAAAATATTCTGGAATTTTAATTACAAGTTTTCATTTTCAATGTTTTATATTTCAATTCTAGATTTAAAAGAAAGAGTAGAGAAAAAAAAAAAAAGAACAAACTCTTGGTTTTGGCAGAAAGCAGAAACTTTCTTCTTTCACACACATGTTTCATTTAATTAGTAATTTGCCAGTAAAGGATTTCTGACAGAAAAAAAGTTGATCCACCTCATGCTGCTTCACGCACAGTGAAAATGGATTTTAAAACTTCTCCAGCATCTAGAGGGTGAAGTAACTTTCCCTTTGCCCCAAGCACAGCACCTTCAGTTTGGTACCCAGGATGTGAACAGCAGCTCACCAGAAACTCCCCCAGGTTTGGGCAGTGAGACTCACAACACTGTGATTATATCTGAAAATGTGATGATCAGATCAGCACATTGAATGAGTGACACTAACACATTGCAAAGATGACAGAAGTAAAAATTACAGGAGAAGCAAGTTCTACAGATGCTATATTTAGATCTGCCCATGACGTGGCTCAGCACACCTTTTCTGTGAAATTATTTTTGCCAGCATTCTTAAAATATTACTGCTAACCCATAAGAAATATTCCTCATTGATTTTGATAGTTGTATATATTTGAATCTTACCCAAAGAGGAGCTTTCAGTGACTGGCAAGTTACATTTTTCCACGCCATTTGTTTGCAGATGGGGCAGTCAGCTCCCTGAATGCCTTAAATCTCACTGTGGTTCAAAAGACTTCATGTTGGTGAAGGTTTCTTTCCTAAGAAACATTCACAAATTTAATGTCAAAAAAGGTAGCCAAGTAATCTGTGACTGACATTTTCACATACACAGAGTCATATGCAATATATTAACTCGGTGTTTATGGCTCTGCATGCAATTAACAGCACTGCAATTAAGTTCTGGCATAATACTGCATTTCAAAAGGCCAGCACAAGCATGGATGTAAAATAAACTAACAGAAAAAGGTCCTTTATCACTGCATTTTCCCTTCAGTGGCTGCATCCTTAGATTCACAAGCACTGGGACTGGGCTGAGCCTGTGGAATGTTCAGAAAAAAGTTTCTTTATCACAGTCCTTCTGGGGATGATCTGACTCAAATTTCAGTACCTGCTCTGAAAACAAATGTAATGCATGAGTCACTTGGCCCATTATCAAATATCATACCCAAACCAGATGACAAAAAGAGGGTGATTTGCAACGTGACCTGCCGCTTAATACTGCAGTTTCATTTCTTCTTTATTCCGAAGAATCCAGCTACAAGTGCTGTTGCTGTCAGATTTCCAAACATCTCAGCAGCGTGGATTGCCTCCTTTCAGAGAGCTGCTGTCAGATCCATCTGTACAATCCCGAGATACAGGGATGGCATGTGCTTGGCTGATGTATTTCCCCCTGAGTGCCCATTCAGCATTTGTGCCCTTGCACCTCGTCCAAACAGGCTAAACAATTGCTGGTGCAGCTGGACATAAAGTTTACAACAAAACAGCTATCCATCAAAAAATGCCAGTCTGTAGAAATTAATTCTTTTCTTACAACATGTCAGTTTTGATTTACCAGGGGCAATCTTTTGCTTTCCAATGGGATTTCTGACAATAAGCACACAGCACATTTTACCCCAGAGCCCCTGTGGGTGAGTGTGCTCACACAGCACCACCCTTGTGGTCCATTGCAGACACCAGCACTTCCCTCATGTCTGGGTACCTTTTAAATACCCAGAAAATGAGCACAGACTTTACGAGGTCGTTCATCTTTAACACACTTTCTAAATATTTAAATATGATCTACTGTTTATGACATTTCCTGATGAATCCGGGAGAAAGGCTGAATGCAGTTTAGATGTCACCACCGCAAGGCAAAGGTGGAGCAAGGATTTTCATGGACGGGATTCTGGGCTCAGGACCATGGACAGCACACTTGGACTGATTGATTCGTTACTGCTTTGGAGCTGGTGGCAGGAAACAGTCCTGGTCCTTTACTCACTCACGTAATGTAAACTGCAAAGGGGCTGATACCAGGCTAAATACTGCTAGCTGGTGCCTTTTTAGTATTAGTTGCATGGCATCTTTCCTCAGATTAGTTAATGGATGTAACACACATAACTTAAACATAGAAAGGACTCCATGTCATTGGCAGTCACAGAGCTCTGTTGCTGTTTGAAAGGAAAGCAAAAGTGAGCCTGCAGAATGCTTTTCTCTTTGGAGACACAAAACACATGGAAGCTAATTTGTTTCTCTGCTATCACCACTTCTGAACCTGGCAAGAGTCTCCTAAACTGAGTCCTATTTTATTCATAAGAATTATACAGCACTTTCAGTAAAGCAGCTGGCAACTACCAGTCATTCTGCCTTTTAAAGCTGAGTAAGAAAACCCTTTTGTTTTATTAACTAGTACAGGTTTTGTTAGAGCCATCTGTAATACAAGTGATTCTATTGATTACCAGGCTGGCTTTTGCTAATTAGCTAAATTACACTTCAAATTTTTTTCCTCAATTCTCCAAGTTTTATGAGAGGTAGGCGATCTGGCTTATCAAACAAATCATTCCAGGTCAGTGTATTTGTGTTGTATTTTATTCTTGTACAGTAATCAGAAACTTCTTTCTGAAAAACTTTTGAGGAGCCAGGAGTGATTCAGAGTTAAAAGGCCAGGGAGTGGAGCAGGAACACTTACAAATGAAGGTAACACCTAGTGCTTGTTATCTGCTTGCTCATTCACCATAGATAATTGAAATGTGTTTGCTATCCAATTAGTGCTTGTTTCTGTCCTTGGTACTGTGCTAAATCAGTTTAATGACAGAAAATTGCTGATGGTTTAGTATCACTCTGGCTATTTTGACACTAAGCAGATTTAGCATTGATTTCCAGTATACGTTACTTCATTCAAACACAGTTTGGGTATCTGTACACTCACATATACATACATAAGGCACAATGATCTGTGAAGTGAGGGTAATGGTAATTCTAAAGTCTCAAAAAGTCAATTTGAAGTTGCATGCCTGCCTCTACGCAGCACAGCCCTCACAAAATTGTGTCCAAGGTTTGCATCTTGCCGTGTGGTAAACCAGTACACCTGGAAGGTGACAGCCTAGTGGTTCAAAAGCCAGTTCCCACCTCCTTTTTTCATCTCCTTAGTAAGTGGCAGTGTCCAGTGGCAAGTGTCCCTGCTGATTATTTTTTACAGTCTCCCTCCTATCAGACAATGAGTCCAACCTTGTTGGACAAAATTTTGGCCAAAAAGAAAAAGAGCTACTAAATATTTTTGGTAATACTTGTTAAAAACAGCACCTATAGCTGCTCCAATCGTGTGTCTTGGTCACCCAAAGGTGTAAAAACTCTAAAGGGGGCATGAAGTAGGCTACCCCATAGTCAATGCAAACCCAAAATCTACTTCAGAGGAAAAAGCTCTAAATTTAAGAAAATTGTCATTTCTTTGGCTATTTCAGTATTTTAACTTCAAAAAACCAAGATTAAGAAACTGAAATGTAGCAAGTTCTTTTGCAGATTAGCATTAGTGAAAGTTTCAGGAGCTGGAGGGATTTTTGAAAACTTCACCAATCTGCACTTCTACCTGCTTTTAAACTTGAAGTTCCAGCCGTGGAACTTATCTGCACAAACTTATTGTGCAGATTATGATCAGACAAGGTTGATTTGCATGAGCTGAAAGCATAAACTCAGAAGTTAAATCCTGCTCTTTCCCATTTGCTTTGATCCAATCAATATGCATACAGTCTGAATTCTTCCACAAAGCATAAGTGAACCTAACTTGAACAGAACTTTTATTGTTGAGTAGTTGACATTGACTGTCATTACTGTTCCTACTGAGCCAGAGAGTTTCTGGTCACATTTTCCTGCAATACCTTTGTAGAGTCATAGGATTTACTTCACTTAGACATGACACATACCTCATCACTCTGGGAGCTATCCAAATTCTTTCTGTGCTCATTAAACTCCTAGAACCAAATGAGGCTGTGCTACTTTCTGTAGGTTACAGTGATGGAAATATAAGTTTTGAACTATCAATTTATCATAAACTTCAAAGAAACTGGAAGTTTAAAAAAACTATTTCACTACCTCCAGTTTCTGAACTACACGACTAGAACAAAAATAATAAAATGTGAGAAGATCCATTATTGAACCCCATTCATTTTTCATTGACACTTTATGTCAATTAAGCCAGGATTCAGTTTCTCAGGCTTCATACAGTATATTTTATTATGGTAATTCTTCTTTTTGCTTTTTTCCTTCAAGTTTGTCTGTTATTTTTAAACTCCTAGCTCACAGCAGAGGTAGGCTGCTTCATAAGGTAGTAACAATGTTTTATATAAACTCTGCAAGATGGAGTTTTGTCCGTGATCTTCTGCTTCAGGGATATATCAGTTTTTCCTCAGACAGATTCTCCTTTTTCCTTTTTCCCTTTCCAACAGAAGTCCATTCATGCTTTTTCTCATAGCCAGTCAGGAAAACATTAATTCCTTTCTTTCATCTGAGGAGTTCCTGTGCCACCACACAGCTAAAGTGTAACTGGGAGAGATTTCAGCTAAGGTTAAAGTCAGCTGCTGCATGAAGAGAGGGAGTTAAATTAGCTCTGAACTTCATAGGCAGGCTAGCCCTTCTGAGCAATGGTTTTTAAGTTGTTCACTGTGATCTTGGGCAGTAACTACTTCAGGAAATTATTTTTCTTCCTTTTTTTTTAATTTTTTTCCTCTCTTTTTCTTTTTTTTTTCTTTTTGGGGCTTTTTTGGTTTGGCTGGTTGGTTGGGTTTTTTTTGATTTGGTTTAAGCTGCTTGCTAATCGATAATTCAACAAGAATAGGCAATCCAATCTACCAGCTAGAGAATTCTATAAGTCAGAGCCAGGTAGCTGCCATGCAGACTCTGTCTTCCAGACTGAGTGATCACCCAATACTGCAGCACATTTCAGGGACATATACATTTACTCCTCTGTACAAGTCCTTTTATCTGTCTTTCCCCTGCAGTGTCTGAACAGTTTCCTGTAATGCATTAAGAAATATGAATATTATACATCACCTCTATGATTCTCTTTCTCATGTTCATGTAGGTGAGGAGAGAAATATATTAATGTTAATGATTGCTTTGACTTCCTTAATACTTATGCTGCTTCCAGCTTTTCTGAGCAGGGACTCTTTCTTACTGGGAATACCATTTGAGCTTAAAGCTCTTTCTGATTTAAAATGTATTACAGCAGCGACTATTACAGCATTTCAAGGGAGCTGTAGCAATGGATTTGGTGACCTGTCTAAAGCAGCATAAATTTGGTGTGCCCGGGATGTGTGAGGCACTTTTTAAGACAGTGGCACCCAAAGGATCCTTTGGGGTGGGGTGGCACAGCACGGCTGTCTCTCTGCCCCAGCACCATGACAGGGATGCTCTCCAGAGCCCTCTGTCTCTCAGGACCCCCAGGCCTGCAGTGCTCACCTCCTGAGCAGCCCTCCCTGGTTATTTGTTATGGATGCTCTCCATGCAAACCCCAGTGGGGAAGATCTGGTGGCTGAGGGTCTCACAGCAGTGTCAGTGTGTCCAGGCTGTTCCCCCCTCTAGCTGTTTTCCAGTGCTTGAGAGCAACGAGTTCCATCTTATCTGATCTCTGGGAGTAATCTCTGACTCCTCCAGTCAGTACACAGATCATCATCATTCATTGCAGTTTATATTCACTGTTAGCATATATTAACCAGCACAGCAACATTTTCATACCAAAGGTGTTATGGACAGATGGTTGAGGCACTCACTATACATTCCTGCACAATTTGCTCCAAAAGAAAAAGTCTGAATGCAACTTTTCCATACTTGTGATTAGAAAACATCCTTTTTTTCCTCTTGGTGCTCCAAGGGCCTGCAGCTGCCCGTGGTGCAGGACGAGTGCCTGGTGCAGGCAGGGATGGCCCAGGGCCATGGATTTCCCCATCACCCAGCTGGGAGTTAGTGCCCCACAAATGATCCTGCCCTAAAATCCCGATGCACAGGAGCACTGCCACCCATGGCCACTCCTTTAACAGACGTCAGTGGAGCTGAGGCTCAGCAGCCCTGTGTCTCTCCCATCTACTCAGTCTCCATTCAGCATTTCTTTCCAGCTGAGCCTACAGACATCCTCTCCTCTAAGCTGCTGTTCCCTTTTCAGAAATACGTTTTGGAAAGCTGTATCATGATGTAAAACAAAAAAATCCCCTTTTAGGTCTTATCTTTCTCCTAACACGGTTTCCAGTTGTTTGTAGGCTTTGTTTAATGTCATCTTTTCAATTTAAATGCTCTTATTCCGAGATAAGAAAAACAATTCCCTGGCTTGCATTTCTTTTATCTGTCCTAATTAGTTTTTTAATTAATTCATAACTCCAAAAGCCTTCATTTATTTCATGTTTCAATTTAACTTCCGAGCTGGCGTAATCAGATTAGCAATCAGACCCATTTTGAAAATATTTCTCCTCACAGGAATCTGGAAAAACTCATACAAAACTGCCTCTGCAAATCTAAGAAGCTTATGGTTCCTGCTTTGTTCCCCCCAGTCTAACGTTCAAGTTTGCAGGCATCCCACTGCATCTGATGTGAACTTACTTACAAGGATGATTCTTTCCCCCAGCAACAGCTCTGTTATTATTAGTTATTTGCACTGCAGTGCTTGGAAAGGATTCAAAGCAGCAGGGATCTGGGTTACAGGGAGCCATACGCTGCCTCCTGGGCACAGCTCTCCAGCTACCCTCCTCTTTCCCGAATTACCAGTGCCAAAGTGTTCTGCTCCTCAGCGGCCAAAAGTGACATTTCATGGGCGTGCTTGGAAAGCAGTCCATTAAAAAGTACAGGCAGCTGCAGATCAAAAAGGCTGTGATCAAGCAGGAGCAGATAGCAAGGAGTTGTTTCCTTCTGTGAAACATTTCCACGGCGCTGCTCGAACTGAGGAGAGAACCACACCTTGGAAAAGCTCTTAAATACGTGCTCGACTTTGCTCGGTGCCACTGGAGCCCCTGAAAGATAAGCATCCTCTAGAATATCTTAAGTAAAGACAGACTTAGCATGTGATTACACTCTGTAGCTGATTTGGGATCTGGGAAATGCAACCCAAGAAGTAGAAAGTCATTGCCATGGCAGATTTGCAGGGCACCACAACACTGCCTGTGCCAATCACACAGCAACACTAAGAGTTCTTATCCAACTAGTACTGCCATTCTTGCCAGTTTTGCCCTGGAAATGGAGAAATTATAAAACATTTCCTACAGCATCCCTTCTAATCTTTCTGCCGTGTCCTGAAGGTATTCAGAACCTTCTTTGCCATGGTGATATTTACAACTATTTACTAAAAATCCTAACAAACACTGTACCATTTTTGTGCTCTCCTTCAAGTATTACCTGATGCCACAAAGCACTCACTCAAAAGAGCCCAAACACACCAATGGTTCACACCACATTTTCAGTCTCTATACCTTAGAAGATTTTTTTTAAAGATCACATAGCCTGATGGTTTCTTTCATATATGTGTGAAGAGACAGGAAAATTACATAGATTAAGCAATTACATAGATTAGGAACTTTTTCCTTCATGCTTTGAACTCTTCATTCACACATCAAGAAGCAATTGAGAGAATCACGATATAGTAACTTTAGCACATGCATTGAAAGTGCAAATATTTTAATTCCTTGAACACATCAAGCCCATAAAGGTTTCAGAATTTACCTAAACATTTACTACTCTACCTCAAAAAACCCTGTAGTGTTGGGGCAAGATTAATGCAATTATTGAAATATGGACATAAATAAGAAGAGAGGAATAATACCCATAATGACTTACTCTACTGTGTTTCACTAAGGACAAGTTTAGTTGGATAAAAGCTGCTGCATGAGAATTTTACCAAGGCTCAAAGTTTCTTGCATACAGATGAAGAAAAACCTTGAAAAAGACAGCTATAAAAAATTAAAATAAATATAATTACTCATCTATTTGTGTAACCCTGAAGCTTCTCTTGCTTTTAAAATCATTCAGAAGAAATCTAAGTAGTATGACATGACAATACAGTTTAAATGAAGTCACTCACATTAATCAATATTAATTTATTCTTATAGCAAGGAATATGTGTTGTCAACATTTCATCTTTAGAAAAAGATTAATAACGATAAAATTAGCTCTCATGATGAGATAAAATTAAATGTGTGTTTATTCTCACTAAAGAATGTATTGCTCCTATCATGTTATTTAATCAGCTTTCAATGGGTTCACAGTATTTGCATGTTTGCACATTAAACATTTGTACTGATGAACTGCAGATTCACTGCTGAAACTGCTAATTGTGCAACTGCATAAAGATTGTTTTTTACAAAGCCAGAAGGATGTTTCTTCTTTTAAAAACATTCTGCACATGCTGTGATGTAAAACATTGCAGTAGCTGGCAGTACCCAGATTCAGATGTCTGTGTGAGCTGAGTGGGAAATAATCTTCCATTAATTTTCAAATAACTTCTGGATGCCACGAGTGGCGTAATGCTCAATGTCATGTTTTCCTTGGGATTTTCTTGACAAGTGAAACTCATTCATAATTCATCTGCTTATGAAATCCATCTGAGGAACATGTCAGAGGAGGGGACACAGCTGTACCTGCCATGCTGCAGTGCACAGGCATGGCAGCATGGTCTGAGTCTGTCCTCTTAAAAAAATCCACATCTTTAGGTGGCTGCAAAAAAAAACCTCAAAAATGGTTATAGGGAAGGGCTGAACCCTGCCAGCATTTCAGTTCTGCCACCAGGCATGGGTGCAAAAGGGAGGTCTGAGTTTGGGCTCCAGAACTGCTCTCACTCCAGCCTGTAGTCCAGCCAGACCGGGATCCATTTCCAGGAGGGGCCCTTCAGAAAACCCCGGTCACACCTCTGAGCTCACATGTGGGGACTGAGTGCCATCCTCATCCCACCCACCCACACAGCCCCTTCTGCTGGCCAGGAGAATGAAAGTTTAGCAAGACAGAAACCAACCCTGCAAGCAGAGCAGCTTGAGGGTTTTAACACATTTACAGTTGTCTCCTCCTATGCAGTTTGTGTGACACTTGGGTTTGTCCCCTTGGAGGGACATTGAAATGCCAGGCAGAGGTGCAGCAGCTGCAGGTGAACCTGTGCAGAAGGAGGCTTTGGTCAATTTTTTCACCAAAAGGGCTATTGTAAAGTTCCTAAATTATCACTTTGCTGGAATTTCACTTACACTAACATACATAAAGGAAAATGAAGATGTATTAAATGATCATTATCTATAAAAGCCCTAATTCCCACCTTTCCTCCTCCACCACCCATGGAGTAATATAGGCCCAGACTGGGCACAGCAGTGAGGCAAAGCAATGCCATGTTTGGTTTGTCTTATAGATAATCTGTTATGGGATGGAGGAGGTGACATTTAAGAGATGTGTGACCTCTCAGCACCCTGCCCACATTTGTGTTTTTGTCTCTTACAAACACCTCCTCCCCGCAGTGTGGGTGCAGTGGGTGTCAGCAGAGCTGGTGCACCAAGATGTAGCACTCAGTTGCCTTTAGCAGTGCCTTAATGCTTTCCTAAGCATTTTGCTTGAAGGATTTAATACTCCCCATCACCTCCTTTTGCTACACACCCCTCTGTCTGACACGTAAATAATGAAAGTGTGCTCTTCCTATTTTGGTATCTCATCCTGACAGTCAGCTGCAGGGAAAGAGCAGTCAGTCAGTGTTTGACAGGAATGAAAGAGAGAAAACAGGCTGAGTTTCATCTGTGCAGTAAGTTTCAAAGGCAATCCCATAAACTCTCTTCAGCAGTGCTGGAGCCTAACAATACCAGCTGCTGGAAATGCTCATCCCTCTGCAGAAGTCCCCAGCTCCAGCTGCAGTTCCCACTAAAACACATCAGAAGAGCACAGGAGCTTTAACAGCTCAGACAATCGTGTGTTTGGCCACATATCCCTTTGCTGCAGGGCTAGGGGTGAGCCTGAAGTGAAAATCAGAAACTTTCAGGCACAAATAGAAAGCACCATGTAACTGGGTCCCCCCTTCTCTGAGGACAACAGCCCAAAGTGTGGCCACCACGCTGCCCACAGCCACACTCACTGAAGACCTGATGGCCTGGGGTGGCTGCCCAGGGAGGGCAAAGTCAGACACAGAAGGAAAAACTTCAAGGGTTTGGCAGCCTGGATAACAGAGAGTGGAAATGTCCATTTGCCAAATCCACTGAGAGGCAACTAGCACTTCACTGTTTAAATATTTCTCAAGTTCAGATTAATCTGACTCCCAGACTAAATTTTCTGAGCTATGAAGATGGTTTTAATATTGATTCTTTTTGTATTCTCCTATGCCAGTTACTACTTGCAACTGCATGGAAATCTTGCAGCAATTTTGTAAAAGATTGATGGTTTGAAAATACCAAATGTGAGATATTTTATCCACAGAGATGCCCCTTATACTGGAGGAAATGAGAACCTTGCACTAAACACTTGGGAAATATTCATTATTCATACAATCAACACCCAGTCTTGGTCTCTGATTATGTAATTCTCTGCCAAAAACTTTTACACTCCTCTTACAAGTATCCCAGCCTGCCTTTTTGATGCTGAAGTTTCACATCCTTACTGAAAATCAAGCTTTCAGCAGCTTGGAGCCACCCTGCACCAGAACTGAGCATTAAATCTATGCTGAGGTCAAAATGAAGTTGGTGTCATTTTGAGATATTTAATCCCTTCCCCCAGGTCCCCTGCGTAGTTATCCGCATGAAGTAAATGTGCAAGCCTGGTACTTCATTTTCACACCAGATATTTCTCACAAAATGGTTCTTCCCCATGCAGGAAAATTTTTATCCTTAAGAAAATTTATATTCTGGAGCTTCTGAGAGTGGGTGCTTAGGCAGGGGCACCTGCACCCTCAGCTGCTTCAGAGAGCAAAGCACAAACCACTTAAAGCAGTGCTAACAAGCACCAAGGCTCTGCCTTGCCTGGGGCATTTTAGAGCACTTGGGTAGAATTGTAGTTGCAGCTGACCCTATGTAATACACAGGAAAAGATCATTCCCCCTGAAAGCATCTCTGACTCTCTGCTGACTGCAGAGATCCCAGTGCAATTACCTTCCTAACCTGGATGCCTCAAGCAAGGTAAATCCATACTCCTTTTGTGTAGTCTTAGCACTAAAATGCCTTGAATTGCTGCTGTTTTGCCTTCACCTTCATCCCCTTCCCCTGTGTTGGTGCGTGTCTGGTCCTTCCCATTCAGTCCTCTAAAAACTAAACTCTCTATAGTCTCTGACCTTCCAGAACAGAAGAAAAAAAAAAAAAGAGAGAGAGAAAAGGAAAAGTGACACAGGTTTCAAATTCAGAATGGATAGAATAAGTAGCTACAAATATTTTCTCTATGAATGGCAAATAATGACAGTAGAGAACACCAAAATACATCTTGGGGATGTTCCCTAACTGGAGTGAGAAATAAATTAAAATGTGCAATAAAAAATTTTATAGCAGTTAGTGATTTCACTTTGGAAAACCTGCTAGGAAAAAAAGTTAATGGCATAATAAAATCTTTTTTGGGGGCTGAGAAATGATTATTTGGGGGGTTTAAGGTTTGACAATTTCTTTTAAATCTAATCAGCCAGCTAGCAATTAATAACATTAAATTTCTTCATGTTTTTCATGCTGTACCAGGCAGTACCAGGTTTCTCTTGCAGGCTGGTTCACATCAGCTGCATGAACACAGAAGAAAGCATTCTGAAATGTGTTAAATAACTATCAGTAGAAACTCAGGGCAAGGGATCAGAGGGCACAAGATTTCTACCAGTGTAGCTGGAAGACTATTTTACTTTGGATTCTGCCCAGTGTATCTTTAGCATTTCATTTTAACTCCAAGGAAGAAGCAGGAAATTTGAGTCTGACGTGTCTCAAACCAACGCTCAAAGCCCCTGACATACTGTGTTTTCATCTATTACACTTTTGATCCTTGAAGAGACTGAAATCTGTTTGAACCAAATGATTTTTCAGCATTGTGGATGACACTACAGTTTTTTAGCCACAAACTCAGTTCAAATGAGGAACAAGGAAGTGCCAAAATGTCAAAGCCGGGGAGCTGGAGATGGCTTTGGTACTTTCGTTAATTTGGATCCAAGACGATATACAGGACCACAGGGCACAAAAAAAGTTTGTGCTTGAAATAAACATTGAAAAGATAAGTGGGATAACTAGAGTTCAAACACAAGATTCAAAGTGTCCATTTCCTTTATACACCCCCTCCTTCAGAGTTTTGCTTTAGAACTGAACTCAACCAGAGTTTAATGGCAAGAGATGATGTGAAGCTGCATCAGTAGATGGCAGCCTGAAGAGAAAATTCATAGCACCACTGCACAAGAAAGGAGGCAGAACTGAGCTGGTGAGACTTAAAATTTATATTTGTCCATTATAATACTTTTTCTAAGTTATTACATATCCCTAAGAAAAATGCATGTGCTACAGTGGGTTTATTTAAACTTCAGTGGAGTTTGAAATTATTTGGATTTTGAGCAATTTCATCTATTGCTCTTCTTGTCTCCAGTCAGCAGACATGTAAGCCAAAATCCTGTTACAAAATCAAGTAGCTTTTCATCTTAAAATGTTAATTATCACAAAGCCTTTGTGAAGCTGATGAGCATCACTGCCCTCCATTCCTCACAGGAGACAGGAGACAGCAAAGCAGCTTTCCTGAAACCACAGAGAAACCATCCCAGAGCCAGAAATGTGATTTAACTTCTGTGCTTTTCTGAACTGAGCAGTGGCAGGGATGAGGGCCATCATGATGAGTGCCACTGGGCACTATGTCAGCAAACATTTTAAATCACTCTTTTGAAAGTCTGCTGGAGTGAAAAAACACCCTCATGGCAGAGCCACCCCCAGGAACTTGCCCCATGTAATTCCATGGATACTTAGCTCAGGCAAAGCATTCTCCAGGCTCACATCCCTACAGGCAAATGTGGAGGAAGTGGATCAGTCCAAGGCAGAAACTGTAGGAAAATGTTGGTAATAATATGATTCCAATAAAGGCTGTGCAGATCTTTACCTCTGCACATGATCTAATATCACATTTGTGAGGGAGCATGAATCCTGTGCTCCTCACACCCATTTGGTTTCATTTCGTCTGCCTCAACTTCTCCCCCTGTTCTCATCACAGCAGTTCCCTTTACCTCCCATTTGCTGTATTTGCTGGGATTCTTATTAGGCCATGGAGAAGAGGCATCAGAATAGATGAATTCCATTTTTCAGGAGCTCTTTTGAAGAACTAGCCCTTAACCATAATTTGTTTTCTTCAGTTAAGCAGAAGGTTTATGACATTTGGTGCAGCCTGGGTATTCCTCAGGACAGAGCCTTTATCTGCCTGACCACAGGAACTTGTGCAACGAGCTCCATATCCTTGGCCAAGGCTTTTCACATCTCGCCACAATATGAATGCTGCTCTAAGCATTAAGTACATCACTTTCATCAGAAGTCTCTCACTTCAAAGGGAAACTGCAGTGGAACAGAGCATTAAACAGATCCATGGGGCTCATAAGCATTTATAAGCCTCCTAAAAGCAAAACTCTTACAGTTCATCTTCTCAGCTAAAAAAAGACTCAGTTTTAACTTCTTTTTTTTTTTTTTTTTTTACAGTGAAATACAGCAATATCTGTGAGCTGTTCAAAGCTCACAGTGTAGATAATTCAGGGATCTTGGTCACTCCCATGCACAGCCCAGAACTGAGGGCAACCCAAAGCAGCAGCATCCTCCCACAGGTGGTGGCTCCCCCAGCCTTTTGTCCAGCTCAGTGTCCCCCAAAAGTGCCTTCCCCAGCCCAAACCTCAGCACTGCCCAGCTCAGTGTCCCCCAAAAGTGCCTTCCCCAGCCCAAACCTCAGCACTGCCCAACAGGGAGAGCAGGGAGTCTCTCAGCCCTGAAGCCTATGCTGTCCCCACTGCCACGAGGCAGCCTTCAGGGCAGAGGACATGGAGCTGGGAGATTTGACTGGTTGTGGGCTCTCCCAAATGCTTATTATGGGATAATTAATGACAGGCAGTAATTGCCACTCTGCCTCTGCTGTGAGGTGCAGGTTCCTGCACGCACAAGCTGTGTAAGGTTGGCAAAGCCAGGGAGTCAGGGCCAAACACAACCAAAACCCATCACATGGCAAAAACAGGCCAGCTTTTTACAACAGTAAAGCATCACACAATCCCTCATTCCTTATTCCCTTGGTTTTTGTCTTTTCATTTAAAAAAATGAGTAAAATTAGGGTTTTAAAAATTCCTATTAGAAGTGAGGAATTTGAAAGCGAAGAATGTGGTTGCATGCAAAACTCAGGGTATTTATTCCTTCAAAAATAATGTGTGAAAGCTTCCTCTCAATTAGTGCTGCCAGTGCAAATTGTTTTCACTGGAAATGACGTGATAAAATGTTACACAGCAGGTGGGAGCTCCATTACTAAATGCCCAGAAGGAAACCAGATGAAGGAAATTTTTTTTGTCTGCTGAGAATTGACCATTATTATAATTGAATAACCTTTTTTTAAAAGAGGTACTGAGTAAAGTTTTCCTGACCTTAATTGCTTCACATAACTTCCCACATCACATGCTCTTGTTGTTCATATCCTAAGTGTCACTTGATATTTATGACAATTCATAAAGACTATCACTTGTGGTAATTGATGTCATTAATATACAGTCTTTGAAGGCCTTTCTGTAATCATTAGCTAAACCATAAGGGATGTAAAATCAATGATCTGAACTGTGTCATTAATAACAATAAGTTAGGTGTGAGTGAGTTTTTCCCCAAAATACAAATTCTTCAGGTTATTTAATTTCTATTATCACTCTAGAGAAACAATAACCTTGACATATGGTTGACAAAGCTTCCATATGACCCAAGACGTTTATTTGATGCCAGCTCCTTTTTTCCTTTAGTTGGAGAAAAGTTGAAATTATTTTCTATACACTATGTAAAACATGGGTTCCAGATAAATTAAGATTTCACAGTGGAAATGCTGAGGGCCAAACCTGCTCAAGTGTAATTACTTAAATAAAGTGTCTTGAGTACTGAAAAAAAATTCTTGTGGTCTGAGATAGAATGAAATCAGTAAAATTTTGCCACTAACTTCATGGATATTGCAGTATTTTCCTCATTTCCCCTTCCTCTCCATAAAACTCTCAGGGGGACTTTGCACCTTGCCTGCTGTTCTCTGCAGAAGGTGCAAACATCAAGGGAAAATAGTGTAAAGGAAATCATGCAATATCCTCATTTTGGTACTGTCTCTCCTAATGCCTTTTCCTCTCACAAATCGAATCACAGATGGGCTTTACCTGCTGTCCAGACTCTCACTTGGCAGGGAGGAAAGAGATCACTGCAGTCACCTGATTTAGCTCCAGCCACTGACAGTGGGAAGAGGACTCCTCCTTCCCAGGGCTGTACCTGGGTCTCACAGTGGTGGGACACCACAGATGCTGCCCAAAGCAGCACCAAAAGGCAGCCAAGGCCATCACATCTCCTAAATACCCCTCATGAGCTGCTTGACCTCTACTCAACAGAAACATCAGCCATTTTTTTCCAGCTGAGAGAATGCTCTACCTAGAAGGCAGAGGTTTCCTGGCTAAATACTGTTTGGAGGCATAAAAAGGAACTGTTAGTGCTATTTTCTCCTGTGAACTCTGAGCCTGAGCCTGTTGAGCCTTCCTGACCTCAGTCACGTTGGTATTTTAGATTCCAGCTGTATCATCATCGCACCCAGAGCAAGCAGCAGGCAGCAGGCACTCAAAGCTAGCACAGCTCCCAGCTCCTGGGCAAGCACAGCAGAGGGGGAAATGGAAGCTTCACCCTGCAGGGCAGCCAGCAGCAGTTACAGGGCATGAGCCTGGGAGAGGCTTTCTCCAGGAGACACACCAGAGGAAGGTGACCTGTCCTGAAGTGAGACCTCTGTGGGCACCCTGCTGCCCTCTCCCTGCCCACCCAAGGCTGGATCCATCACCACAGCCCTTGTGGGAGGCAGCAGGAAGGAAAGCAGCTCTGAGAAAGCAAAGGGAAAAACTGTGACTCTGCCCTATCTTAGCAGGAGGTGCTAACATGCCCCAGTCATGTGCAGAGCATTCTTGGCAGTCATTTTATCCTCATCCATATATTACATGCAGATCCCAAGCTCTGATTTCTAATGCTTCTTCTCGTCTTGACTGAAAACACCCCAAAATGACAGCTTTATAAGAAAGATGTTGTTGAAGACAAGATCTGACTGACAACATCTTTACAAATGAGGGGCTGTCAGGAAGAATGCATCTTGATTTGTGGATTTGCAGAGCAAAATGTTTAAAATGTTTACTCCTAAACTCAGCAGATTTGCAACAAAGAGATTAAAAGATATTAAATCCTAGCAAAGTTTAGTGCCATTTTATGAGAACTGCTTTAAAGAATGTTACCTCATTACGTAAATAAGAGTTTGCTGTTTAAGACTGAATAATTACCAGTGGCAAAAGCAGCAATGTGGCTGTGAATTCCTGAAAAATCTCTGACATCAACATCACTGACAAAGAGAGTGTGTCTGCCTTTGCCTTAGAGGAATATACCAGTAAAGCCCATTTTTGTTGTTTGGTTGTCTCAGAACACTAAAATCTGTCCAGGGAAGCTTCTCCTGAAGAAACGCAGTTTCTCAACAGAAAGTTTGTTTGTTTCAGAACAGTTTCTAATGAAAGAAAGGGTTGCTCATGAAAATCTGGTCTGCCTCTGGCCTCTGCCACGGGTTTATTAAATCACCAGGGCAGGGATTTCTTTTTGCAGTCTCCTGTCCATTAACAATATTGCATTTCCCCTGCCACGTGTCCGCCCAGGGAGGCCCCGAGCTGCCCCTTGGGTCTCATGTGCACACCCAGAGCTGGACACTCGCCAGCACAGGGTGACAGAGGGAGGCTGTGGCTGAAATTGGGGTGTTTGCATTTCCATATCTCATTTCCTTCAGCACAGTGCAGAGTTTCTGTTTCCATCAGAGATCAAGATAACTTTGATCAGGCTATTTTTATTTTGTAATACATTTTTTCACTGCTGCATGATCCCCTCTCCTTGCCTTGAACCGAACTACAATGAGTTGTGTCCCTGTTTTCAATCATCAATTCTTTGGGGAAAAAGAAAACAAGGCAATCACACAGCAGGGACAAGAGCATCTCTTTTTTTATATAAAGGTCTGGATGTTTTTCAGCGAGGCTGGTTTTATTCTCATCCCTTAGTGAGAACCAGAGGAACATTCTCAGGAGGCTGAACTGGCATTTGGGCACCTATCAAATTTGGCTTTCACTGAAACTCATTTCCTTGCAGTCCCCTTGAATTAATTCTGGTGGCTGACACATGACTGTCCTGGCTCACTACAAGGTCCATTTCAAACCTCATAGAAACTGCATTCCTGGATCCTTCTTGAAAGCATAATTGTGTTCATTCTAAATTTAATTATTTTAATTGCCAGCCAAAATAACTTTCTTTCATTACATTCACGTAAAGCTTATCATTTCCCCCCTCCTACAGTCACTACCCAACTTGCATAAAAGAAAATACATTAAATTGATTTTCTTCCATAGGAAATACATCAAGGAATGGAGAGGATTGATTTCCCTCCATAGGAAACAAGACATAAATGTTTTTAATCCAGGTGCTGCATTCAGTTACCATGTACAGTATGAAAAACTGTGCCATAAAAATGAAATTAAATGCATAATAGCATGGGAAAATCTTCCCTCGTATTATCTTAAAGTATCCATTTTTTTGGCAGGACACAAAATAAACCTTTAAGCGTTACCTACACCCATCTATTTTCCAGTGGGTTCTAGTACTTATTTATGCACCTTTCTGGGATGCTGTTTGGAAAGGACCATGTTTCATCATCTCTCTCTGATTTCAGTGGGCAGACTCGGAATGCAGTGTATTCTTTAAATTTGAGTAAGAGTGACAAATCTCACCCTGTGCTGTGGCAGACTGCACTTTTCCATCAAGTATCAATCCCGTGAAGATTTATAACTGAGGCTGTAACTCACAGCCCCCTTTAAAGTTTGTATCTCAAGGCTGTACCATCCTTGACTTTAAAATCATCCATGCAGATTTTACGGGTCAAAGCTGTAATTACATAAAATTTTAATAAATTTTATGGCCTGTATAAGGCAAAAAGAAGGCAAAGTTAGAAATGCAAAGTTGGAAATTGCAGAGTTTTCAGCTCAGCTATTCCACTAAATCTTGGGCTTATCCTTAGTGAAAAGACATTAGTTATTATGTCCTTTTGAGGTCATTGTCATGGACATGCTGTAGTTAACAGAAGGATTTCCCCATATTTTCTATTCAAAAATAATTCCCAGCAGCTCTTCTCTTCTGCGCAGCAGGCACAAGGGGAGAACACAGTGTTCCATGATCTCCATGCCCACAGGAGGTGCTGAGTGCTATTTCAAGGGGTGTTGTGTGTTCATGCAGAAAGGATCCATGTGCCATCACACTCCCACCCTGGGCAGGCAGCAGGAGCCAGGGAAATGCAGCAGGAATGGCTTGTGCACCAGTGCTCCCAGTAAAGGAGGGATATTCACTCGCTGTTGACTGGTTCACTTCTGAGCCTTCTGTTGTCTTGAAAACAACACTTACGTATCTCTTTCTCTTCAAGTCCATTTCCCTGGTTAATAAACACTAGATCTTCTTTGATCAGTATTCAGTAAAAGTCCTGCAGATGTGATCTTTTTGATTGGCATTTTCTATATCTGTAAACAAAATATCAGCAAAAGGTTGACTCTGATCTATCTGCCAGAGAGGGACCCAGTTATTGATCTGGACGTTAGGCTGCCATTTTATTGAAAGACTGATTGTCTTTGTACCCAAATTGGCAGAAGATATCAATAAGAAACATCACATCTTAGCATAGATGGAGGCAAGTCCTCTTTCCTGGGTAGCATGTTGGCTAACAGCAGTCATGACTTCCTTCATGGCTCTCTAATAGTCATTATCTGCTATTGAAATGTAGAGATCACTTTTAGATCAGTAGTTCTGAAGTCAAACACATGAAGTGCCATTACTGAAACTGGAGATCAAATGCATTTGCTATGGTCCCATTTTCAATTGTCCAACAAAATCCTAATTTTTCTAATTGCCTTGTGCCATCAGTGTACCAGAAGTGCCCACATGTAATCTCTGTCTCTGGTTTTGATTTCAGAGAATGACAGAACCACAGAATGGGTCAGGTTGGAAGGGACCACAGTGGATCATCTGGTCCAACCTCCGTGCTCGAGCAGGAACATCCCAGAGCACATTGCCTGAGATTGCTTGCTTTAGCCATGCATTTACCATATCTAAGTTGTGCAGATGGCAGGAAGAAGAAGCCCCATCAAGGCTAGAAGTAGCCTCTGAGCTGTGCTGCAAAGGGAACAAAAAATATCGGTGATAATTCATGTGTAGCTGGTTTGTACTCACTGTGTCAATGTACCACTTTAAAATATGCAGGTAGCTGTGCAGGCTCTGCAAAGCTTTTCCTCATTCTTGTAGCCCCTACCCTAGTTTTACTACCTTGCCCAGAGTTTTAATCATCTGCCTTTCTAATATTTTCTCAAAGATTTTAATTGCCTTTGCATTTTTCACCAGAGCTCAAATAGCCTCCTTGACAGGCTTTAATGACAGCTACTCAAGGGGTGGTGGTTGAGTCTGCTACAAGAGTACCACTCCCATTTGATGTTCATTTATAGACCAAAGGGTAAATAAATCCACAAGATGCACTGTCAGCCATTCTGGTGAAATATTCCAATCTCATGCTGAGAGATTTCCACTTATATTGGCAAGATCTCCCATAAAAGAGAAGAACTACTCTGAAAATAAGAAAATGCCTTTTGCCTAAGATTTTTTAAGTCCCTAGGTTTACAGGGATACATAAGATCCAGCCACAGTTCCAAAACTTGCTCCTTCTTGCTAGTTCATGGTTTGTTTCTGCAGGCAGAAGGCCAGACCCAGAGCATTTGTCAGACCACAGTACATTAAGGCTTCTCTTTCACCTGTCTGTGCTGCTGGCCAGGAGGCACTGCATATCTCCCTGACCTCAATTCCAAGGAATTGGCTAATTTCTTTAATTGATTCCTGATCTGAAAGATGCCTTCCTAGGAGTAATGAAGGGAAACAATGCTTATGCCACACCTGCTTGGTTTATGGCCTCTTATTCAATATCTTCACAGAAAGAAAATGTAACGACACTTGAATTCTCTTTCCAATGAGACACAGAAGATAAACTCTCTATTCCTGCTAGAATTTCAACACATGAGTGAGAATCAAACAGTTAAAGCTGAATTCACATGAGGAGGGAGTTACACACCACTGGAAAGGAAAAAGAATTGCGAAATGTTTGCAGACTTCACCCCTCCTGTGGTTGATGCCCAGCGTGGGCCCCATTCCTGTCAGACAGCAGAAGCAGTAGCACATATTTTCTATAAGCCCCTGTAGACTAGAATTACATTTATCAGATAGTGTCTTACACCGACCTGTGTGCCTTTGTTAGACACATTCCTATCTGTACAACAGTGCAACGATTTAACTGGACATGGGGCTATTGACACCCAGGACAGGAATGCAGGACACAAAGGAATGAGCCATTCTGGATGTTCCTCATTCTCCAGTGTCTTTTCAGAAAGTGCCCTTATCCTAACCTTCAAGTTATCAGTGGCCTTGCTTATCCTAGAGATTTCCCCCATACAACAGGATTAAGGTTATGGTCAAAATGTGCTTTCCAGGTGACAAGACACCTCATGTCACAAGGGCTACCTGACCAAGAGGCAGCACTTCCTCACTGACTTGAGCAAGATATTTCACTGCATAAAAGCCTCTCTGTCAAACAGAGGTCAAGAATAAGGGTTTGGCCATCCTTTTTGTGTACGTGACTTAGGGACTATAGAGAAAAACCACATGCAAAATTTACAATGAGCTGTTTAATGGTAAAATGTCACTGCATCGTTGAGAACAATTCCTGGTAAAGCTGTCACGAGCTGCTGTCAGCTTGTCTGATTGATCTATTAACCTGTTAGTGCTGCAAATGTGACCCTTATTTCCTTGTTTTTCACATATGGCATCTTGTTATAAACTTTGTCCAAACTTTCAGCAAAACAGTAATTATCTTTAGTTATTCACCGTGGCATAAAAGGTCCTGACCCCCAGATGAGGATCTCCAGCCATGGCTCACTTGTAAATAAATATAAAGGCAAACAACTTAAAGCCATTAAGGAGAAAGACAAAGTTTGCTTATTCTGCCAGGGCTGCTTATACTGCCTGTGTTTATTTCTAGAAATAACATTGCTGCTTTATAGTTCAGGGGAGGCTGTAAATTAACCACTGCCCTGCACTGGATATATTCACAGTTACCATTTGCCATTGCCAACCACATATAGATTTCCAATAAACAGGTCTCATTCATTATAAAAATAGATAATTGAAGCTATCTATTTGCTTCAAGGCTGTGGTCTCAGAGGTGATGCTTCTGTGTTGCCACGACAAGTGGGAGACAGCAGCCATAATTCACTTCCACAATACTCTTTGCCCATTTTTTTTTTGTCAGTAATAAGCACATTTTATGAGATGCTGGAGATTATGAGTTGACTTCTGCCCACAGCTCTTCTGCCTGAGGAACTCCCCTTTTTCCCCTTTTACCATCCTTTACCTCAGCAGAGGTATTTAAAAATGATAAGAGAATAGTATCTTGTCAGAAACAGCAATCTCCAACTACTCAATTATCTTTTCCATGCTGCAGATTTCTAACTGTTGATTATTATACAGACTGAAATAAATGCATTCACGATAGTGGGAAATGTATAGCAAACACTGCCAAACAAATTTTAATGTAGGCCTTTCCATTGAAGAGTAACTCATCTACTGAAGAACTTATTAAATATCTTTGCCTGTCTGATTAAAATCTTAGGGTTGAAAATGTATATTTTGTGTCAGACTGCAGAAAAGTAGAAGAGGTAGAGAAGTTCAGCTGGTGTAAAATGCTTGCATCACAATCAAATAAATAGTTTTAAGTGTATATCTCCACTTTAAACAGGAAAAAAAAATCAGAAATGGGAGGTTTCCCACTTACAAAATGCCTCTATGATTTTCTCATCATAATTTTCATCAAATGCTACAACACATTAACTGACTCCTTGATACAGTAGAATTCCACTTAGCAATTTTTCCAAACCTCTATTTGTCATGTGGAAATGCAGGATGGACCGTGGGGATCCATCCCTGGGATGGACCTCACACTTGGAGTCATGCTAATATTTTTTTCAGGACAATCACTGAGATTACATGTTCCCTAACTGAAAATCAGGCAAATATATCTATAAACTATCCCCTGATAGTTCAGGGAGTTGGTGACTGGATGATCCATCACCCATTTCCCAGGTGCAGAGCTATTCCTGAGCCACTGCACCTCGTCATCTGACAGACTGCTGCTCACATCCCTCTGAGGTAGTTTATAAAATCTTATGGAGTCACTTTTCTACTTCATGAAGTAGTTTGGAGATATCAGACATTATTTATACCACATATCACTGGCTCGACATGTGGTATAAATAATCTGCAAAATAAATTGCAACAAAATTATTGCAATATTAATTGCAAAATAAATCTACAACAAAATTGCATCTTCATTTTTCGCAGAAAAATTAAAACAAATCTGGTCAGGAATTTATAAAGGAAAACTCAACTCTTGTTTTAATGCATGATTTAATGCAGCTGGACATGCCTTGCATTTGTAAACCAAGGAGCAGAAGAAAGTGGTTTGTGTTCCTGTGCTACCTGAGCCTTTTCCCACATCCTCAGGAAGCTCCCTAATCACAAAGATAACAGAAACTTTGGATTCGATGTTTGCCTCAACCATTTTCATGTAAAGGAGAGTTTCAGCCTCATGCAGAAATGCTTCCAAGATTATCAGATTCCCTCAGAGTTCTATGTCTTGAAAAGCAGTTTTCTTGTACTACAGTGAGAAAATGAGTTTAAACCCTCAAGCTGGGTTTTTGGGTAACTGTCTGGTGTTCCCACAAGCAGCCTTTGCTCAGGACTGCTGACATAACCAGAGCTCTGCAGGAAGGACATGCCAAACCCAAAAAGTGACAGGAGCAAATTGAATTTTGTCCCTTCTAGTGAGGACCTTGCTGCTGAGGCATCCCTAAGAACAGGTCACCTCCACTGCACTCAAAGGGAACAGGATTTTGTGCAATCTGTTAATAAATATGGCTGCTCCAAAGGAATACTTCACCCCTATTACCATTTCTAGTCCCAAAGGAAGAGGATAAATGAGGGTAATGCTGGCAACTGCCCAGGCTAAAAGGGCAATATCACTCAGGAGATGTCATCAACAGCTACAGGGGGAACATTTGGGTGAGTAACTCAGAAGCCTTTACCCTTAAAATTATGCTGTACTTCATATATCATTTCCAGCCATGTTCTGCATCATTCCCTTCATGATAGAAAATGATCTTTTTACTCTTACTAACAGTATTTAAACCAAGATGTACCTGCGGGGAAATACATGATTGCTCTGCAAGAGAGCGCTTCAAATATTGAAATTGGCGAGTCCTTTCTCTGTAAGCCAAGAGATTTGTTGCACTTGTTAAAAGTGAAATATGCAACACTGAAAAAGAAGGGTATAATTATAATTTATGGAGAGAGTATTCAGTAAACAGTGTGATTCAAGTTGTTTGTATATGCTGCTTTAAATAACCATTCTTCTGCATGAAAAATTCTGAGTTCAAACAGAACAAATGAAGAACTGGAATTAAGGTTGGTGCTTTATTCCATATAATGACCATTCAAACAAAAAAAAATCTCTACTGATTACATTCATTTATGGGCCTTGGTAAGCATAAGAAAGTATTTTAGCTAATTTATGAAGATTAGAATAGTCATGATTTATAGGAAACAATTTATACAAGCAGTTCTAAAATATATTTTTAGATTAGGAAAGAGCTAAAATTCTGGCAGTGACCAAATTAGCAAAGAGAAGACACACAATAGTATTGATTAAAATTTGCATAATATCTGCTTAATTAAAAAAAGCAGTGTTATATATTGCAGCCAATAGATTAATCCACTTTTCAACCAGTTTTAAAAGAATAACGTAATTGTAGATCAGAAATATTTTTTTCCTCCAGCAATTTGCCAAATAAGGGGCTAAAATGTAAAATATTTTTTCCATTAGTTTTAGGTAATTGAAATGCAAAGTGCTAAGCACTTAATCTTTCCAGGCAGGAGAAGCTGCCTGCTGTCAGATTTTATTAAGTCTTTTTGCTGCTCTTTGTATAGTCAATAACAAGTGTCTAAACCCAGGAAATGATGTAGAGGTAGTGTTCAAAGGTAAGGATATGATAAGGTGGTGTTTGCATTCAGGATAATATGTAAAGTCCAACATGTACGCAGGAAGATTATTCTCCATGTCAACTAATTAGCATGTTTATTGGAAGCATTAATTATTCTGACAACCAAAGAGATTTTTAAGTGTGTTAACTCTTCATATGCTCATTTCCTACACGCCTTTCTAGGCAGACTCTTTATATGTTTATATTAATAAAGTTAAAAGAAACAGTTCTTTCCAATTCTAATATGTGCTAGCAAGTAAAAATTAAATTAAAATTAAAAATTAAATTCTACCAGGAATAAGTGAGTTTCAAAACAAATCCAAGACAAATAAAATTCTGACAAAAATTAGAAAATCCTTGGCACCTTCCAGGAGGTGGCCTCCCGTTTGAGCGCATGATGCTATCTGCACCTCAGAAAAATGGTTTAGATTTAAACCTACACCTGAAAACACAATGGCTTACAAGATCTCAGATATCACAGCAACCACTAAAGACAGGGGCAGGTCCATGCCCACTTGACTCATAAACAATGCAGCTTCCTGAAGTGTCCCAAAATGCAGCTCCTGGAAGGCCAAACCAGGAAATCCCACTTGCAGTCTGGTTCCAGTTCCTCTCCCACAGAGATGAGGTCCAGCAGCATCTCCTGTTCTTTGGCTCTGGGGCTGGGACCTGCTTCCAAAAGCCTCCTGCCAAAACCTGTGCTGCCACAAAGCACAGTGGGGATTGGCAAAAGTGCTGGGGAGGGTTTGGGAGCTGATGCCTAAGAAAGCTAAGTTCTGAGCAGATAAATAAAAGCATTGTCAGGTTTGATCATGCAATCCCAGTGCAACACTAAAGCAAGGGTTTGGTGCTGGATCTGTTCATAAATTAGATAATTTGGCATGTAGCTTTGCTGCTCAGAGCAACCACTGCATTGCCAGGACCAGCAGCCTCTTTCCCAGTGCTGTTCTTGCTCACGCTGGAATTTTTAGAGACAAATAATCATTTTCACTGTGCCCAAAATCACTGTTTGTAGCAATATTTTCTAGTCTCAATCTTTCCAGTCACAAATCTGTTCTCTGCAGAAGGAAAAAGGATTTCTTTATGTTTTCTAGCCTTTGTAGTGTGCCAGTGCACAGCTTTTTGAAGGCAACACAAGTATGCCCTGTTTTCTCCTATCTTTTTTCTTTCCCATTATTTTCTTTCAACTTTCTTTGTAATTTTTCTTTCTTTCATTTCCTCTAGTGTTATTTTCCCTGTCTACCTTTCTTGTACTTTAACCATCCTATTCTCAATTCCATCTCTTTAGACCCATATCTGAGTCAATGTTTCTTTCCTGACTTCTCCTCACTTTCCCTCACTGCTTCTCTCATCTCCAACTTTTCATTTCACCTTTATCTCTGCACTGAGGCCTTTCAAGCACACGCTGCACACATTTTCCTTCTGCCACGTACATGCCTCAAGTTATCTGCTATTGGCATGAATGCATATACAATGAAAACTGGGTGTTTATTAATAGCTCAGAGTTGCTGATCACTGAGGGGGTTTTTACATCACATTAAGGGTTTTTCTTAAGATTTCCTCCTGTTACTCCTGTGTCTACATTACAAACCAGCAAGACGGGGGCCTTTGCCTATAACACACTTTGGAAAACCTCATCTCTAGGGCCATCATGTAGCCTTTCTTTTTCTCCCTGTCAGTTTCTCCTGGTTTCCTCTTCCTCTGAAAAACTACACAGATACAGATCTAATTACCAGTATCTCAGGCCATCATTAGCAATGTAGACACAGAGTGAATTGAATATCACTTCAGGGAGATCATTACTTGAACTACCCCACAAAGCTCTTTAATATACCTTGCTTTGAAACTGCACATCCAAGCATTTTGCAAGTAATACACTTGCGAGGCTGAATAATTTTGGGTACAAACAGAGGATTTAAGAATCTGCGTACAAAATAAAAAAAAAAAAAACAACCCTGTAAGTCAAGATAAGATCCAAAGAACAGCAAAGTGGCTGTGGGTGAGCTGATAATGGTTTTCTATCAAGAAACAAAATCTGACAAAGCTGTTAACTGTGCACAGCTCTGCACTTCAAAGCAGCTCCTGGCCTGGCACAAGGTGAACAGCACTCCAGGGACTTCAGTTATCTGTAAAAAGTTACAACTCATGGGTCACAATTTTATAGCAGTTTAGGGATATAGGGACAAAGATAACCATAGCTGACTACTGGAGACTCATCTGCTCTTTTAGGGTGCATCAAAAGCTACATTTCAGATGTCTTCCAGTCACACTTTTGTGTGGTAGCAAAAACAGTCCAAATGCAAAAAATAACTGAAACAACTGGTATTAAAGAAGAGGAACAAAGTTTAAGAAGAAAAGGGCAAATCTCATAGAATAACAAACAGAGACTTGCTGGTAGATTTCTTGCCTACCATGATGATTAATTTATTGTTAGCACTAAAATACACCTTTTTTATGAGATAACTGATAACATTTGGCTGCAAAGCAGGTTCCTTCCCATGGGAAGAAAGGGAGATCCAAGCCAAAAATGGAGAACTTCAGCCAAAATACTATTTCCCAAAAGACTAGAAAAATCAAAGGGTAAAATAAATTGCTGAAAAAAATTATTGGCTTGATATTTAAAACTGCTGAGCATCTGCAAGTCCCATTTAAACCACAGGGAGCTAAAAGCATTGACAGCCATTGTAAATTGGCTGGATAAGTGGTAGGACCAATAATAAGCCTGGCTTACCAACGAGATTCCATAAGCTTATGATGTGAAATAAGAGCTCTCATTTAAGCTTAGTGGCAAAAGAAAATAATACAGCTGACAAGAAAGCTCTCAGAATCCATAATACAAACATCTACCAATTTTTTGAGTGTTTTTTTTTAAAGAAGGCTCATTTTCTCTGTCATGTTTCTGATAAGGAAAGCATTTCAGTGACAAGTACAGGATTATATGCAAACCAAACCTGTACAAACAAATCAGTTGGTACTGTATTTCAAGAGAAATTTTAGTAAGAATATATGTGTCAAATCTTGCCTCAGTGATTTTACTTTTAGCTTTGTTTTTTTCAAGAATGTACTGAAAATAAAGAGGAAAAAAACCTCTTCAGAATTTTTTGACACTGGTGTGGTTAGGGTTACAAAGTTAAGGGAGCATCGTATCATTTTCTACTGGATGGTACCATCCATGGTGTTAGAATATCTCTTCATACCCAGGTCATAATATTTTCACTTCTCTGGACACCTCTCAGCACACATTTGTGAATACCATTAACTGCTAAAATCTTTGGGCACAGTGAAGTAACAGTGAAGCATTTCAGTGCTGTCTGAAACGAAATCCAAAGCAACTGCTTCGAAAATCCTTGCAGTCTTGGAAAGAGTAAAAATGATTTCAAGAGCATTCATCAATATGTTGAATTTCTTTTAATGACACATGGGCCTCTGCAAATGGTTGTGTGTTTTGTCATTGGATGCACTGAGAAGATCTGACTACTGAGATTACATTAAATTAGAACTACTCACTTTGAAAAGTGTCTTAAATTGGCCTTTTTTTTCAGTAAGGAGAAAGAAATGTTTTTGCTCCTTCCTGTAATTTGTCAGAGCCACACAAATCTATTACATGGCTTGACACATTTTTGAAGAGTAATTTCTGAAAGAATTCATAAGAAAAAAGATGAATCCACATTTCAAGACACAGAGACATCTCAGTGAAATATTGTGCAGATCATCCTCCGCAAACGCAAAATTAAGTGGACATTTTCCCTGCTTCTACACAAATGATCTGTAGCACTTTTCCACTGTTTCCCATTCCCAGACCCCTTGGAAGAAGCCTCTATGGGACAGGAGGATTTGCTGCTACCAGCTACAGGTTTTCCAGAAAACCTGCCCAGGTCAACCTACTCCAAATATTCTGGGGGTCAGCCTGGAAAGGGGGAGATGAGGCAACGTCTGGTACAAGATGGGCTTTCAGAAATTGCTCTCTGACTGCAGAAGATCCAGGGAAAATGAAGACTGAGTCACTTGCTCACCAACAGACTAGAAATCTTCACCTTCAGCGAAGCAGTGTAAGACATCTGAACTGGTGATTCCACCCATTGTGTTGGGGAATGATCCATCTTAGCGCTCTGTACACCCCTGGATCAGTATTTTTCAAGTGAACAATTAAAAAGAGAGACAATGGCATTCCAGCAAACTGGCAGCAGTAACTTGGCTTCAGTGGTGAGCACCCAGGCACAGCACACGGGTCTGTGAGATTGTTTGAATGTGCTCCATCTCCAGTACACATCAAAATCTCCAAGTGAGTAACTTGTAAAATGAGGAAACATGAATTCAGCTGGAGCCTGATAACTTTTTGACCACTTTTCTGATAGGTCTGAAATCTATGGAGTAGGGAGAGAACCAGAGAAAATTTTCATGTGCCACAGTTTTTCTCTGCTGTTACATTTTCTAAAGTATAAAGTTTGGTTTCTATATTATAAAGTAGGGTGATCTAGGCCTCACCCATTGTTTTATCACCACCCTCCACATCTTCAAGAATTTCAAGGTAAACTCACCTTGGGTACGATGCTTTTCAAGCCCTGAAGGCACTAAGAGATTTTCTTCCTTTCAAGTACAGGCTGATTTTGTTGCACCAAACTTAATATGTTGATCCTGACTCCAGTGTGTGGCATCACAATATTACTCACTTCACACTCCAGTGGTGATGCTGTGCAGTCATACCATGGTAGGAAAGGTCAAAATCTGACCACTTTGTGCTTAAGAGGCTTTACCTTCCCTTCTCTCTTTCTGGTTAGCTAAATACTTGTTTAAGTGTATTTAGAAAAAGTCCAACAAAGTTTAAGACTCTGAAATTCACTGAAAAATACGATTCATAGTGTAATATAGTCCTAAAATTCCTTTTTTTTTTTTTTTTCTTCTTCCTTTTCTTTTGCAGTTCTCGGAAGTCCCCCTCAGCTTTGGTTTCCAAAACATCATGAAAATACAGGAAGTTCAAATAAGGTCTTCCACAGACTAACAAGGGTTTAATGGTGCCATTTTCTTTTACATAAGGGTGTCTTAAATTTAGACAACTGCAAGAGGGAAGAAAACAACGAGGAATTAAAATATTAATGCAGTAACTAGTCTTTTTTCCTCTGAAGGAGGTGTACAGTATTTTTCTGTGATGTCTCCACTAACTATTACTGGTTTCTTACCTCACCTAGTTCAAGGTAAAGTGGGGCCAAAATCCAAAGCAGAACTTCACCAAATGGATCTTGCACTTTGACTAGAAATTCTCGCTCAGGTAGGAAACATTTTAGAGGAAAAGACATACAGGAAGGAGAAGGAAGTGTCTACAATTTGCTTATAAACAGCTTAGCTCAATGGGGCCTCTGATCTCCAATGAAGCCTTGAGTGCTTTGCCATGCAATTAGGAAGCTAATTATCCTCATGCAGCCATGGCATTTTTAGGACACTGAGCCTTTCTCCAATAATGTGATAATTTCTCTTTTCAGATTAAGATGTAAACACTTTCATGGATATAAATGTTTGTACAAAAGAATTGCTTTTATGTAAACACTTCACTGGTGAAAGTCGCAGAAACCTATTGATGCAGAAAATTCAGCCTGTATTTTCAGTGTTAGTCAGGTGTTTGTTACATCTCTGAGAGCACAAACCATGGGTAATGAGGAGCATTCTGGTTTTGATCCTTTTATATTCTGTGATGTGTCTTGTCTGCTTTATTCACATATCAAACACCAGTCCCTGTACTATAGAGAAGCTGCTAAGCTGCAGAAACAGGCTGTAATAAGCTTTTCAAGCACCTGATGTGGAAAAACAGAATACTTGTTTATATATTCTGGGAAGTTTTGGAAATGTGAGGCAAACATGCAGTATCCATAAGACGCAGAACATTTTATTTTACAGCACCAGCAGTTATAACAGTGTAAGAACTGTTATATTTTTTTTACTTTACTTTGTATCATAGCAACTAATGAAGCCATTACGTTTTTCTGAATTCAGCTCACTAATAGTTTCAGTGGAAAACTTATTCAAAACACTTCACCAGAGGCATCCCTAATGTTCCGCCAGTAAATAACATATTTCATTTATAAACCTGTTTTCCGTCCCACTTGGCTGGTCCTTTAGAAGCCTGTCAATAGACCAGGGAAATCCAATTTTCGAACTCAGCTAAATCTCATTTTCAAAAGTGACTTCAGTGCTCAGAACTTGTCCTCACTTCAGTCAAAGATATGATTGTAATTCTGATAGGCATCTCGGCACCAAATAACTGTGCAAGTAGGATCCTGATACTCCTGACACAGCGCAGGGGCCAAATGGGAGAACTTGCAGTAAATCCTGGATGGGTTTCTGACCCCTGCCTGGGCTGACACGGTTATATTGCTGGCTCTGCTCTAATGCTTTCTTTGATCTCACTGTGCAAGTTGCAGTCTGAGTTCAGTCCTTCACAGACAGGGTGTCCACGTGGATGATTTTACATTGATATGTTTTACCTTATGTTTGCAGTGAGCTAAAAGTGATTACATAGCTACCACCCGATGGAAAGTCAACAAAATCTGACTTCTAGGCCCACTTTAAAAACATTAAATGAAATGTTTTTAACACAATCCTTAATACAATCCTAATTTCAAACACATTTTATAAATGTACAATTAAAAACTGAAGAGCTTAAAACAGTAATATTGTATAAAAGGCAGGAAGAATCCAATGAATCACTCAAAAACTAAATCAAACACACTTCTAGCACATATGGAGAAAATTTTGCCTTTCAGTAGGGGCATTAAGCACTGAGCTGAGCTGAGCTGCCTTGCAAAAGCCACTGCAATGCAGAGTACCCCCCTCACAGCTGGTGGGTTCAGCGCCTCTGGGAAAACTTGCCCTGGTTCAGTAAGTCCTGAATATGAGTGGGTGTTAATACTTATAGCAATCTGTAGAAGGGAAAAGAGCAGATAGGATACAAATCCACACCTCATTTTATTTAACCAAATATTGAACCATGTGTATAAGTTCCTTGAGGCTCCAGTGGGAGTTCTGAGGAATTTTTTCACATTTAGCAGCTGCAAAGTTTTAAGGAAATCTAAAACTTTATATGAAGAGGAATAATAAGTCATGAGGGCAAAAATAATCTGCAACTTGCATCATTTTATCTGGAGATACATGAATCATGTTAGCAATTCAAAAAGAGCTTGTTGCACATACAAGACCACAAGAATGAGAAAATGCAACTCCATGGAAGAATGGTGCAAATAAATAGATCTCACAAAAAGCTATCTCATGACATTTTCTATACTTGGCAAAGAATATTCAGCCAATTAAGCCATTGAAATTGACTTCTGATTTAATTACTTGAATTTCTGACTCTCAGAACATTCACTCCTACACTCAGTAAAATGACCTTATGACTGAGCATTAAGACAGAATGGTATCACATCTAAAAAAAGCTGTAGCACTTTACCATGCTAGAGACTGCTTTGTGAAATAAGAAAACAGTAAAATTACTAAATTGTTTGGGGAATACTCATTGATAACACACACAGTCAACTTCTTTTCTTCTGCCACGTTTTAAATTACACTGTCTAGGTGTTAGATGTTCCTTCATTTTAAATAAATTTTCTCCCAGCTTTGCTTCTAAAACTTACTGTAAGTCAGCTGCTTCCCTATCCTAGTACTAGTATTTTTAGAGTTTCATTATGTGCATGTGAACGACTTATTACTGCAGGATTGCTCATAAGTACAGGTTGACACTTAGGATTCTTCTCAACTTTATCAAATAACTTGATTTCAACTCCAAAATTTTCAGTGTACTGCCAATTTTAAAACTTGTGCGTGCTCTTATCTGAGGTGCTGGACACAAGCAGTCAATTCAGTCAATTCTAGCATTTTCTTTTATATATGTATATATATTCTACAAAGCAATAAGGAAAGGTCAAATTGATGGCTGTTAAAGCTTCTATTAAGAAATGTCATGAGGTTATTACGTTTTAATCACTGTACAAAAGAGGTGTCTTTCAGAAAATCTCTTTCTAATCAAAGAAAATTTGCAACTCCCAAAGAAGGGAAAACTTCACATGAGTCTAGTGGTTATAAAAGTTCATCTGCTTTGATCTCTTCAGGAGGAAGGTGTTATGGGAAACTGTGTTCCCCTCTATTCTGTTTGATAGCTCCAGTCTTGGAAGAAGCTGATATGTTTCCTTTGGATCCATTTCAATATGCTGGAAATCTCTCTCCATGGAGAAAACTTCATCACAGCCTTTTAAGAATAAATATGTCAGCATGCAGCATTATAATGAGCTAAAGGGAAGCACAAAAGCAGCTGAAGGTTTGAAAATACTGTGTTGATGTTGTTCATTGTGGTATTGAACCAGAAAAAGTTGGACTTTTCTAATTCTCAATGTCCTACACCATAAAATCTAAATGTTAGCTCTTCAGAAAGAGGATAAGACCTTACTCAAGACCTTATGGCTTGGCTCAAGGCTTTGAACATGAAAAACCTGGCTGAGACACACTGTTCTTAGATTATTGAAACTTTGGGGTCACAGTCTGCTGTTAATGTGTGATGCTTGCTTTGATTTTTATGATCAGAGGGGATATATTCATTTATACTCCTTTGACTGTCTTAGAAATAGCATCAGAATTGCCAAGAGAATTAGGTCAGACTTCTTTGGGAAAATTCAGTGTCCATTATAAGAATGACAAGAGACAGAATACTCTCCAGTGAATCCTATTCAATGTAAATTGAGAGGAACTACATGCTGAAGTGATACACAACATTGTGTCTGAACTCTACAGCATCAAATTATAAAACAAAGTTAACTTCTCTTTGTGTTCCACGTTTGATGTTCCTCATTGATAGCAATGGGAGTTCAACGCAAGGACAATTTAGATGCCATCCAGACATCAGGATGCAAACTAACAACTTTTGCAATTGGCAAATTTCTGCAGAGCCTTGTAAGAGAGTCAGTGTTACCTTCAATAAACATGTTTTGGCATCTATAGCATTCAGATTTCCTTGGGTTTTGGTTGTGAACACTTCCAGTTAGGAAGTTCTGCCAAACTGACCCATGAAGGCTCTCTGCAGAGCCGTACAAGCTCTGAAACACTGTAGTGAACTTCTTACAGGGAAGTCCTGAGCAGAGAACAGCTTTTCAGTTCTCTGCAGAGTTATATTTGTAGCTGCTTTGGCTGCAGGAAGCCTCCTCTCACAGAGGGGTCCTGTGCTGGACATTCTGCAAAGCAGCGAGGAGTGAGACGCACCAAGGTCGGTGCTGAGAACACCAAGGCCAGAGAAGAAGGAGAGGGAGGAGGAGCTCCAGGGTCTGGAGATGGAATTTCCCTGCAGCCTGTGGAGAGGACTACACGGGAGCAGATATCTACACTTCAGCCCATGGAGAACCCCAGGCCCTTAGAGAACACCAGAGCAGGTGTTCCTGAGAGGTAATGCACCCCAGCTCCAGATTAAATTAATTTTCACAAATCAAGTCTGTTCACTCATATCAGTAATTGGTGAGTTGATACCCCCATTTCCATTTGAGCCCAGGAGCATTTTTATCCTATCTTCCCCCTGGTCAGCTAAAGAGGGAAAGTAGGAAAGCAGCTGGGAAAATTTTGACAACCAGCCAAGGTACCAAACACACCACAACTCAATCCCAGGTAATTCAGAGGTTTGATTTTTGAGGGCAACATGCTCCCTAAATATATCAAAAACACTCTGTGTACATTCCTGGATTTTTTTTTTTTTTAAGGGAGATTGAAAGAGGAGCCAGAATGTGTCACATAGAGTAATGGGAAATAAATTATTAAAAGATTTGTAATTTTTATGGCCTTGCCCTCTGAGGAGGATAATTCTTCTGTTTCATTGAATAGTCATTATGGTTGCTTTCCAGAAGTGTTTATGTGTTAGCATTTCAGAATGATGTAAAGAAAATGGGAGTTGAGATCTAGTTTGCTTTTTCTGATAACTAACAATTTGTTTCAGCATTTAGGAAGGCTGCAACATAAAATGTGGAGCCAAATACTTTTGATTCTGACAGCTACTTCCCAATATCTTCTTTAATTTGCTTTTAGAAGCTTCAGAAGTCACCCAGAAGTTCTTTCACTGAGCAGAATTTCTCTGACCTTAAAGACCTGAAGTACATTAAACAGCAAAAAGCATCTATTTACAAAGTAAACATGTTTTCACTTACTAAAAGGAGACAGGAATCAGAAAATAGAGTCCAATGGGAACCATGGAAAGCCAGCACAAAATCTAATGAAACAAGGTGGAGGTAAAAAAGGAACAGTTAATTTGTATTTTCAAGGCTTAGTGAATGCAGAAGGTGACAAGAATAATTGTCATGGAAAGTCCAAAAGATTACTTAAAATTCATTTTGAAGGTGTATGTAACTGGGGCAAAAACGTAAGAGATGCTTTCATTGAACTTGCAAGGTACCAAGCCCAACTCTCCTTTCAAACATCACCCAAAAAATTTTGTCCTGGGGACACAAGGACAAAAAAGCTTTACAAATGTCTTCTATCTAAAAGTTGTAATGTCATCGTTTCCATCAAATTTCATTCAAATAATTATGGAACCCATGAGCTGAGAACTGCCATTTATGGAATACATTCAGAGTAGCATAAGAAAGGGTTTGTGTTTCCCACTCACAGTATAACCAGCACTGCCACATGCCTGGTCCTCCCTCAAAATTTAATTTTAATCATTGCCTTCTTTATGAATTCTCTTCATTCTGCTGTCCCATCCTTTCTTCTCATCTATGGAACTTGTATAGCCTATTTCACATTGATGCTGCTGGTGGAAAAGGGGAAAAATGTGGAAGGGAAATAGTTCGATTTCCTTCTGCTGGGATGTTTATTATTTTCACAGGATAGTGGTCTAGGGATGTAAATACTGCAGAGCAAAACTTTTCTAATTGTTAATTTAGCCATCATTAGGAAGACTGGAGTCTGTTATCCAAATGATTATATTTTTAATATTAAAAAAAAAAAAAACAACTAAACGAAAATTCATATAATTTTATAAATTTGCAATACTTACATTAGTACGGAGTAATTTTCATCTTCAAATTGAACATAACTTAAAGATAAAATGGCAATTTTGACATTCAGAAAACAATATAAAAAATGAACCTGAAAAGCCAAAATCCTGGACTTAGAGCAGAACACTGATTTTCTTCAATTCACAGCTAAGATCTCCAATTTCTTTATGATAGTGAAATTGTCATGAACAATATTTGCATTGTTTTATTCTACAATACTTCAGCCTGAAATAACTTCAGTTTTTATTAACTGCAAGACTGAGTCCTATTCATCAGTTAGGCAGGTGTATTGCCTGATAATGCAATAAGCTTTCCTGGATGTATGAGTTGCTTTATTTCTTTTATACCAGCAATCAGCCATTTCTTTCATACCAAGAGCATAATAAAAACAAAAGGTTTATTTCTTTCTTACTGGTAGCAGAGTTATAAATTATCGTCCATCAGCAATAACTGTTGCCATTTAATAAAAAAATAAACCTTTCCTAAATCTCTCATGGAACATAATAGATAAGAATAAACAATGATATTAAAGTTGGTGCCAAAATGAAGGATTGCTGCAAGTGAGGATGTGCAATGAAGTTATTTATGTTGATAACACAGTCTAGCAACCAAAAGGAACTAATTCAGTTGTAATAAAACAGATAATCCAAACTTTTCTAAAATCTAAATAGTCATAAATTGTAACAATCCTAACATGTTTTCCAAGTATTTCAAAGACAAAAATTTGGTCCAAAACACAAACTAATTTAAAAACAACAACAACAATCAAGGCAGAATGTTCTAAATATTTCACCTGCAAAGTACCTATAAGCTATTCACCAGAGGACCTCCAAAGAAAAGTTCCTCTTTCAGTCCTTTCCTGCTTATCTCAGACCATCAGTCCAAAGTTGATGATTTTTTCTAGATTTTCTAGAACTAAATGTCAGCTTTAAACAACCAACATGAAGACTGCTACTTCAGAAAGCCTGGAGATCTTGTAGCTGAAGCCAGATATGCACCATATTTTTAAAATCGCATTCCAGATGAAAAGTTACTGTCTTGGGTAGCTGAAAAAAACCCAACAAGTCTGAAAAGCCAGGGTTTTAAACACAGTGTGCAAGCACTATTGGATGTGAACCTCTCTTCAAGACACAGCTTGCATTTAGATGGAGTGCCCACATGCTAATCAAGAAAACCTGCAGAGAGTCTAGGAATAGGCAGAACAACAACAGTGATATGTGTTAACCAAAATCAGTTTCTCCTCTTGCTCCAGTCAGGTTGCCCCTTTCAATGCTCTACCCTGGCACAGAACACCCCTCAGCCTCTCTCAGCTAAAGCACTTTTGTGTATCATTTAACCACTTTTAAACTTTATCATATTCAAAATGACCAGCACCATTTTCTTTTTGTTGCCATATTTGTTTGCCATGTGTGGTGAGTCTATAAATATCTCCCACTGTCTCATCACCCTCATTCTCTGTTCACACAACACAGTGCACAGTGTGTGTATCTGTGGTGGGCACTTCTGACACCTCAGTTTCAGAGTCCTTTCCCAGGTGCTCACACACTCAGAGGCTGCAGCAGGACACAGTGATCAGCAGCTCGATAAATCAGCAATATCAGTGTATCAACTGAAGGTCGTGTTCCCAGAAAAAGTCATTTGTGGATAGACTTACTGTCTCCCCATCTGTTATCCTGAGGAGATGATCAGTCATCTTCCATCTTTCACCTGGGTAAAAATTCTCTTTCCCATTTGCACAATGGCCATCTGGTGACTGGATCATCACAGCTGTCCTCCAGGAGAGGGGAAGACATTTCTCCAGTTGAAGCAGGGCAGAGAGAGAAGCGCAACCCCTCTTCTCAACAACGGGAAGCTCCTTCACTTTGGGTTCATAAGAGGATGGAGGAAGCAGAGTGCAAAATGAGACAATGCTCAGGAGCACTCATCAGATGAATGCTGCCTGCCCCAGAAACCCCATCCAGGTGTGCAGCTGCAAGCTGAGGTTGGAAGGACAGTACCCACAGTTTCCTATAAACCCTGAAATTCAATACTGGCTTCTTTCAATACAGATATGTTAACTACAAGGAAGATAAATTATGACATAGCAATAAAATTCATAGGGTCGTCTTTTTTTTTTCTGCTTAAAGTTTGAAAATGGAAAATATCTTTCCATTATCTCTTTCCTTGATATATAACTTTTATAAATCACTGGCACTCTATTAGTCTACACTGAGAAACCAATTTATGTGAGCAAATAATGATGTCATTTCCTTACTTTTTATTTCCACACCCACCTGACCAGCTTGAGGCTAAGGAAGATGCAGTTAAGGGACTCCACCGAGTAGAGGATAAAGACACATGGGCCAGAGGGGATATCAGAGAGGATACACAGAGGATACACAGGACATTCAACAGCATGTTGATGTAGCAGGCTCACAGGCTTTTTTTTTTTATCCACTCATTTCCAGGCACCAGCCAGAATGGAACATTAGAACAAGCCATCTGTGAGAAAGGGTTGCATGACAAAATTTTGATAGGAGAGAGAAATCTTTATTTCCTATCCCTAATCACTTGATATGGATTAGTGTTAAATTTTGGGAAACCACATCTCACTTCACTGGCAAACGTTCTCTGACTGACAGTTGTCTCTTCCAGCCATTCTGAAATAAGTTTTTCTCTCATTCCTTCCCTTTTTCACATTCTCCTTCTGTACTCCCAGTCTCTGGCAGCCCAAGTATGCATCAGGTCTGTCCCTTTGCCCTTTAAGACTGATCCTAAAATGGAAATTTTGCTGAAAGCTCATTCCTGAGATTTCATCAGAGCCAGGAGAAAGACCAGGGTCTCCCATATGAGCAGCTCCAAATTCTTTGGCATAGATGGCCAATGAAAAACTTTTAGGGGAAAACAACCTTACTACAAGTGTATTTTAAGGACCAGGTGCATTTGGTCTCTGTGAAAAGGGTCAAAACTTCTTCTCTAAGGGGCCCTTCAAGAAACAGTGTAATGTACAAAAGAACCAACTGATATTAAGAGGAGGGGAAATTGATTGCAAACATTTGTAGAACAATGAATTCAGCAAGACACCCAAGTAACATTATAGGCTTTAGCATTTGGGCATGAAAAGTCATCCTTCATGAATTCGTTCATTGCAAATCCTAAGAAAATCATGACTTTCTTACTGGAGATGGAGAAGGGAGAGAATCTGTTAAATAGCCTCTGAAAATGATGCTATATGCTTCAAAGATTAACAACATAAAACTTCCTTCATATAAACTGCAGCAATTCCTCTGTGTTTTAATAGCTTAACAAATATACTTAGGAATTTTACAATAAAGAGAAAGTGATAAGGCAATTATTTACTACCCACAAAAAGCTTTGAAACTATTTATTCAATATACCATCTAAATTACACATTAGGCTAACAGGTTGTAAATGATAATCTAGCCCAAACCTCAAATGAAGGCTTTTGCTTCCCAGAGTGATAACATTATTCCCAGCCAGAAGGGAATAAAAATACAAATTATTTTTTCATTGTGACCGTGAAAACTTTCCAGTTACAATTCACATCCAGTTCAATATTTTATGCACAAGTGAAGGAAGCAAGCAACATTTACATGACAGAGTTATCAGTCTTTTTTTTTTTCTTTTTTTTTTTTTTTTTTTTTAATATTGCAGCTGTTTGGAAAGCCACAGGGCAAAGGCATTTATATATGAGATAAGCTCAGTCTGTAGAACAAATTAATGCTGGATTGTGAATTAAATGCCATGTCTTCGGACAGCTAATTAGCTTTGTGCTGCTCAATTAAGCTTTGAAAGGACATGTTGTGTTTCTTGATGGAAGAGCAAACATTTCCAGACTATTTCACATTCTCAGTGCTTTCTGTTTCCATGACTGAGAAGTCCAAGAAGAAAAAGAAAAATCCAGCAGCCTTACCAAAAGGTATCAAAGTCTAAACTACAAAGTAGGCAACAAAGTTATTTTCAATACTTCTAAAAACCTTTGATTTTATGTCAAATAGCTTAAAAATGAAAGCTAGTTTGGGATAGGAAGGAACTATAAATCCATGTCTTCAATGCTTCTTAAACTAGAAAAGTAGCAGGACCTCTCCAAGGAGAGGATAGAAACCCTGTATAACTTCCAATAGTTTGTTAGTATTGCCTCTTTATTCAGCTAATCTGCAATTTTCCACCTTTTTTCTTCCTGGCTGGTATCCTAAGCTTGAGAATTGAGCAAGAAAAACTCAAGTGTCTTTGGATTCCTCAGTCAACAGTATGAAAGAAACATTAAAGTTTTTAAGTCTGATGTTTCTCTTGCTATCCAAATCCTTTGAGACTTAAGCAGTAAGGGAAAGCCTCCCAAGACCAGGTTTCTCACAAGAATTTCAATACTTGATCTTTTCTTGTTTTCTGCTGGTTGTAACTAGACAGCTTACTTCTGCCTTCTCTTTTTCTGCTTGCCAGCCTTAGGATAGGAAAGCTGGGTTGAATTGCCATGGAGATGGGGTAAAAGTAAAGGAGGTTCCTGGAAAGAAGTGATGGTTTTCAAATCTAAGCCCATGGTGGTTCAGGCTACATTGAGTTCTAGCAGTGGAGTCTCTCTTGTAGGGTGAGCAATCAAATTCTCTTTCCCAGTAAAATGTTCATTGCTCTGCACATTAATCTACTGTTGAGCTGCAAATGGCACATGCAGAGTATTCAATGACAGCCAGTCAACCAACGAAAGGTAAAACCTGTCATTAAATGCTGCCTTTGGCATTGTGAACTTCAAGGATCAGTTTCTTATTAGATTTCTGTACTGGGGTATTTTCTTCAGCCAGAATTTTAAAGATAAGAGCATTTTTTAAGCCTTTTGGATTGTGAAATAAACAGACGTCAGAAATTTCTGTCATAGATCACTGATGATCACACTAATAAAGAGGGGGTATAAAATCTGAGAAAATTCTGAAGCTATGAAAAGGTTTTATCTTCAGTTGCCAGTGTTATTTATTGCACTTAAGAAAATTCTGACTTTCAGAAACTGCACCTCAGAGGCAGACGTGGAAATCCATCCCAAGGAGGGACTGTCATCTACTAACCTGCAGGAGTGAGTCCACATTGTACATGATAGTATATGTTTATATATATATGCATATGTATTATACATGTTTTTAAAGTGGCCCCATACAACCCTGCCTGTTATTCTGGCACCTCAAAAATGTTCCCTTGTCAGAAACAGATGGAACAGCTGTGCATCAAGACTATTTTTCTGTAGCTCTACTTTTAAAGACTTTTACTTCCAAAGCCCCAATTTAGTATACAACAATATGCATGTATTCTGCACATAAAAATATGACATGTACACTCACCTGTAAGACCATTACAGAGAAACCCTTTTAAATATGAGCACGTTTTGTGCTTTAATTTTTTGTTTCAGTCTGTTTTCTCTGGAGAAAACACTCAGTGTTCCCACTCTTGCAACTCCTGTTTGGGAAGGAAAGAAAAATTTCTCAGGGTTAAGCAGGGAAGTCTTTGAAATCAGAAATTAAATCCACAGGTAGCAATACTGAGAAAGCAGTTATTTTTATGAGCTCAAATGAAAACTCATCCAGAAGCCACAAGGAAACATTAACACTAATTTAACAATCATTTCCAAAGTGATGTTTGGAATTTGTTGTACGGCAGTTCAATCTCATACAGATATTCCAATACAGACAACCTTTAAAATTTAAACTAAATGTGCCATCAAGGACTTCATTGTGGCATGCCTCAAATGTTAACATGAATTATCTCCTGATGCTTCTCTTGGAGGAGGAAAACAACATGGCAGCAGGTGCAGCTGTAAGATACAACTTCCCACACTGATGGAAAACTGTGCACAAACAGAGCTAAGAAACCTGTTCTCAACATAGAGAAATCAGCCTGAGTGCATCATTGCCTGGCACTGAAATCAGCTCTCCCATAAATATATGAATACTTCCCCAAAACCTTATTTTCAGTTAAGAAACCTGAAATATTTTTCGGGTGTCAGTGGTAAAACCAACCACTTCTTTATTTAAATATCAAAAAGAGAAAAAACCCAACATTTTCAATCACTGCTCTTCTATGAGCTGCACCTCTGTGACAACCAAAGGGTCAACATCCTCACAGCCAGACAGAATGTTTAGATTTGCAGTTGTGACTGCTTGCATGATGTTTAAAATGTTCAAAGCAAGCAAGTGGTTTTGAAAATCTTAACAGTTATAGCTACTTAGAAAGTATTTTCAATTCCTTGGTTCCTGTCATATCTCTCATATTGCATTTTTTTTTCTTTTTTTTAAAGATGCAGTTAGTTTTATTGCAGCCTGTTTCCTCCCTCAACATTCATACCACCACGTTTACTTAGGCAGACTCTGCAAGCTCTGAACACACAGGCCTCATACACCAGTTTGTTACAAAGAAGTTCCTTCTATAGAAGGCTGTCAGAGAAACAGCATTGGTCTGAGCTGTATTTAATGTTCTCAGAGTGAATCTGATGCTCTATCAAGAGTGAAGAGTTAGTGAGAGCCCACCATGAAAGCAAGACAGCTTGTTTTGTTCTGAGGAAGAAAACCAGCATCACTGATTCCTAGATTGTACATGAATCCTGCCCCACTTTGTTTTTAAAAATCCTTAATATCATGGGTTTAAAGCAGGGGGAGTTCAAAATGCAGCAGAATGGATCTGCTGGTTAAATAAAATATTAAATATTGTGCTGTATTACCCCTGCAAATTCTATAGCCAGTTCCCAAAGTGACCCTCTGAAGCCAGCACAGAGGGAAACAGTAGGTCCTGGAGGCATTGGTTTCTTTGCTTAAACCAAGGTCACACGAAGGAAACCGACATGCCCAGCAAGGAAAAGCAGGTGGAAGAATTAAACAGAAAATGCACAATAACTGAAACCCAACAATGTGTTTTGGGAGAAACAAGAAACAAACTTTTTACGTAACAGGAGAAACAATAGCTGGTGAAATTCTTTCAGAAGTGTTTCTCAGCCTCCAAACACATGGCCCATGTGTCTCAGCCTGGCTGAGGGGCACCCCTGGGCCAGGAGAGCCTTCCCTGTGCCCTGCAGGCTGCAGCAGGGCTCAGTGGTTCCTGTAACTGAGCCTAGACCAGTGATTCCTGCAGCTGAACTGGGCTGATGAGCAAAACTGCTGCCTTCCTTTGGTGCATCCCCCATGGTCCCTCCCAGCAAAGCCCCCTTCGAGCTCACAAACCTCCCTCAATGGGAAACACAGGGCTGAGGGTAAGTTCTGACAGACATTTCCACCTCAGCAGCCTCTGGACAAAGATTAATGTCAGCAGAAGCCCAGATAAAAGCTTGACTCTGTCGAATGCCAGAAATATTCCTTATTTCCCCTTTCATTATGAAAAATGATTTTACCTTGACTTTTCAGAAATACAGCATGATTGCTCTTTCAATTAATTTAGTGTTCTGTTTTCCATTAGTACAGTACAGAATAATTGTAACCCATTGTACTGTCCCAGGGCTTTTTTCAAAGATGCTGATTTACAGCAGAAAAGGGATTTGTGTTTCTTGCCAGTTATAAAATTGCTAAGGTAAAGCCAGGAAGCAGGCGTGTTAGCATTCATTTCATCTCCAGCTCCTTCTATTTCCCCATGAAGGCTGCAGCAGGCAGTTCAACATAAAAGAAAGTTATTAAAAATTCCACACCCTTGAAGCAATCTTCATAAAACTGATAAAAAAATTCAATTTTCAAATTGCTTAATACAGCCTTCTCTTGACTAACACAGTTATCCTAACTTAAGGACCTTTTAAACTAATGACCTGGAAGGAACAGAGAATATTTCATTTGAATCTGTGCAAAATTTGAAGAAATACTCTGTACTCTGATTTTTTGCATCTCTTAGTACCATTAGTAGTCCCTGAGCATCCTTCTCTGCCATGGAAACTTACAGCCAAGAACAGAGTGATTCATAATGCAACACGAGTGATTAAGTACATTTGAACTCAGAAATATTAATAAGTTGCTGGTCATATATTTAAAACAAAGTCATGAATACATAATGCCTTACAAGTCCCATTCAAATATTACATTAGTTGAAATAATGAAAGTTTACTTAACTAAACCACCTAGGAGCAGAACATATAATAAATTAATTTTGGACTTTGTTTTTGAATTGGAGTTAGGAGAATTTATATCTCATAGCTCTGTTTCAAACACAACACTTGAATAAAAAATTTAAAAAACAACTTTAGTGGCATGAATCTACATTAAAAACAAGATTCCCAAATTTGACCAAACCACTAAGATTTCTTGAACGTTTCTCAAAAGCTTCCCTACATAGACAATACACATAAATCAGTCTGCAGTAAGCCTAAGAATCAAACAGAAGTTAAACATACGTCTTTGTCAGCCCCTTTAGAGGAAGTGGCCCAGATTTCTAAAAGGCTTTGTGCAGAGCAGCCTTGCAGAGGTGCAGAAAAACCTGTCCTGTGAGGTGCTGGGTGATGGCACAGATCTGTCCTGTGAGGTGCTGGGTGATGGCACAGACCTGAGTGGGTGCACAGATCTGTCCTGTGAGGTGCTGGGTGATGGCACAGACCTGAGTGGATACAGAGATCTGCCCTGTGAGGTGCTGGGTTGATGGCACAGACCTGAGTGGGTGCACAGATCTGTCCTGTGAGGTGCTGGGTGATGGCACAGACCTGAGTGGGTGCACAGATCTGTCCTGTGAGGTGCTGGGTTGATGGCACAGACCCAAGTGGCACCTGCAGCCCCCAGCTCCCATTCCTGGCTGATTCCTGGCACAGCTCCTCAGCAAACAGGAGTTCAGGCCCTGAGCACCTTATCAGCTGCTGGTGTATTCTCACAGTCTTCACTGGCCCACACAGTCAATAAAATAATTCCCTCAAGCCAGACTTTCCTGCAGCAGAGAGACACCATCTCTGGAGATGGTGCTCAGACAAGTGTAAGTGACAATCCACACTCCAACCTGCAGCTTAATGGGATGGTTTCACATCCCCCAGTTTTCCTAACACTCAGATTCCACTGTAGTACCTGCTGACAGAGTTAAAACACCTGCACCCTGACAGAGGGATGTCCTGTTTTGTGAGGAAGCATGCAGTTTAAAACAAACACAAGAAAAGGTAATATTTTGCAGCAGAGTGCTCCCACAGACCCCATCAAAGCATCTGAGCCTCTCACAGGGGCAAACTCTTCTAACACACCATGACTATTCCTTTTGAACTTCTGCTGGGGTTTTAGTTCTGGTTTGAGAACAAGCTTGTGTATTGATTAGCAAGAGAAAGAGAAAAATCTGGCTTTGAAATGGTTCTTTTGAAGATATTTTCTTCCAGCTTCATGTAATGTAAATATCCAATGAATTTGGGAAATACTTGCAATGGCATTCAGGTAGGAGGACACAATCCTGGCATATATGGAAGTTTTTGGTCTGATTATACTGAATGCTGCAGAGATTGGGATGAGGGGGTATCCACTTGGATGAGGGAGTACCCACTTGGACTCACATGCTCTCTCCAAGAGGTACTTTTTAAAGCCAATTATCTGATCAAAATTAATTTGTATTTAAACAACTGCAGAAATTAGTTTCTTTCAAGTAGTCACTTTTATAAATTGCAGATGGAAATTCATTATCTGATGAAGTACAGTGCATGTTGTCAAATTCAGGAAGTGGTATACTCAGTAACTGAGCATATATTAGCGAATAGCATTTGTGACTTCTAAATTTTTAATGTGTACCACAGGGACATTGGCTAATATCTGGAGGACTTTAGAGATTTCTGAAGATGGATGCTTTGATTAGTTGGCCTTAAGAGCACTGTATGTAACAACCAAGCCTGTGTCACACCTGGGAAAAAAGATCCAGCAGCTCACGTAGACAAAATAACACCAGAGCACGATCTAAGTACAGACAAACAAATGAGAGGAAAAAGCCTTAACCCCACTTGACAAAGAACTTAATCCTGAGCAAGGTGAAGGAGGGAAATCTCCCCAGAGCAGGGAACAAAGTCAGCTCCTTCTGAAGCCCCATCCAAGGCTCACAGTAACACTGTCCTGGCTCAAAGTGCCCCTTGGTGTCACACAGATGTCCCTTTGGAGAAGTGCTTGACCTCTGCCTGCTGCCTGTGAGGTCAATGGCAAAGCTCCTGCTGAAGGCAATGCCAGCACAGACAACCGAGGGGAAGAGGCTTTTAAGACGTTTCCCATAATATGCACAGCCAGGAAGCAATTTTACTTGCCCCGTTGGTTTGGACAAAGCATTATCATGCTTTGAGCACACCTATTTTCTGGTGAGCTACAGTGGTTGTTAGAGCATCTACCATCACAATAATAAAGTCAACACATTACACTTTAATTGGATGGAGTCATTTACACAGTAGTAACAGGGACTGAGAAGCAAAACAACACTCCTCATTTTCTTAAATCTATAACCAGCTGCTTTCACTGCAGGAATAAAGGGTATATGCCTCACTCACCTCTTTTTTGTCATTGTGTTTTACCAGGTAATTTAAGAAACATTTACAGAAAACCCACTGTTTTCAGAGATTGAGTCATTCAGCAATGCAGCCTCTTGCAGGGGAGTCAATCTGCACAGGATTGCAGAACGAGCTCCAACAACTTTTGCAAAGCTGCAAAATCCCCAGATACAGAAAGCAACAACCCAAAAGGTAAAAGGACTCCTTTTCCAGGAGAAATATCCCAGTGATGCAAACTACAGTTTAATTTAGTGCACTGACAGAGACAAGGACTCAAAATGTTTTGAGAGATTTTATTGTAGAAAGAGAAAATTAAGTGTATAAAAAATTAATTATTTGCTGCAAGATTTTTCCCAAATTAAATCTCAGTATTTCTTTTAAGGTTTTTTTCTGGTCGCATTTCATTCTAGATGAAACTTTATAACCTCATCACCACATCTTACTAATTTCCCCTTGCTGGCTTGATTAGCGCTAATCAGATGAAACATTTGGCTGGATAAATATTGTACTGGTTGTTCTTCAGTTGCAAAAATGCCCTGTTGGTGCCATTTTGCCAGTATCAAACATACAACTTCCAAACCTGGACCTGCTGTCCAATTCCTTCTTGCCAATAAACTATGGATGATTTTAGGAAATAAATTCTAAATTGATGCAACCATTGACAAACCCAATTCATTACCAAATGTAATAAGTATTTCCATAAATTCTATGGCATAATTCATCTGATACTCACAATTATGTTTTTTCCCCCCTCCCAGTGTTTGTGGAAGGCTTGTTTTCCAGGAACAGCAAATACTGCTCCACTGCAGGCAGTGCAAAACCACAGCCTCCAACACGAGAATATCTATATCCAGAGATTCCATTAGGAGAGTAGAAATTCAGAATAAGCTGCTTCTTGTAAAAAGCTGCCATCATTTAAAGTTTCATCTTCATCCATAATTTTATATCTTTGCTCCTGTTTCTCTTCAAGGTGTATTTTGAGCACTATTCTATTGTATTATACGTCCCTGAGCAATCTGCTCAGTCAATTTTTGTATTACCAATTCATTGTATAGACTGAGTTAATAAAAGCTTTTTGTCTGTTTGCTCCTATCTACTTCAAAAAAAAAGAACTTATCTAAGAGCTTTTTAATTTATTTATTTTTTTTTTAGTAAATGTTATAAGCAATACCCTGGGTATTTTTATGTGTATAATTTATTTCGATAAACGTATTTACACAATATTCTTCCACCCTCACTAAAGCAAGTGCTTCTAAATACATATTACTATGTAACAACAAGAAAACCCTACAGACAGCTCTCATTACATTCTCTGGATATGTGGCACAAGATTGGACCTGCAGATATCATCCTTTAAAAGCAGTGGCAGGTCCCACAAAGCAAAGATGTTCTTTCCAATTGCACTGGGCCTCTCATCATCACTATCATCACTGGAGGGCACAGCTCCATCCTGTGTGGAGCTGCTGTACACACGTGATGTCCCTATGTTAACATGACTGAGACCCATGATATTGGGAATGCAAACCAGGGGAACTTAAGCTCTAATCTTAAAATTGTAGAGCAGCTTCCTAACAAGTCAAGAAATGGCTGTTCTAACAGCAAATTAGGACACTTAATTTTTGTTCTTACTTTGGTAAGTTACACAAGAACTGAAATACACTTAGTGTATCATGAAGCATATGCTTGTTTCCCCACTTGTAGCACATGGAAAATCATTAAATAATGCCTTTACAGGGACAGCAAATACTGCAGTCTAATTTCAAGGTAAAATGTCTCCAGCTAATTTGAAATATAGAACAAAAATTAGAATGACCAAGTCGTACATTGTTCATTGTCTTGAACAAAAATTAGTTGTTCAAAGAAAGAGCCTGGAAGTTTGTGACATGCTTTTCTCTCTAAATTGTTGAAGAAAATCCACCAGTGTTCAGAATTAGCAATTACAATGAACTCATTTAGTTTTCCCAGAGATAGTGGCAAAGCAGTATTGCCTTCCAAACTAACAAAATGGAGCAGATAGCTTTGATATCAATTACTGCCTTTGCAGTAATTGAGAAGACTCCTTGTCATTGTGGGAGAGGCTCATGTAATGTTAAAGAGCCAGTTAAGACCCCAACAATGTCAGTGTAGTCACTCCAATCTCTCCTCCCTCTGGTCTGCAGCAGCGACTTTTCAGATTTTCAACATTCACCTTCAAGGCCTAAAGTTCTGTGGGAGGTATCCAGACCAAGCATTGCAGTAGTTTTTACTGTGTTACTTCTGTAAAACCTGCCTTGGTCTGTGACAAAGTTTCACATGCTTGAGCAAAGGCACAGCAAGGAAGGGGGGGAATGTATTCCTCCAATTTCTCACTCTGAGGAACCTCCTCCATGACCAGAATCAAAGGAGAGTAAAATTTGCCAAAAATATTCCTTTTAAAAGAAAGTCCATGTCCCAAGCACCTGAGTAAACCCTAAGTCCAAACTGTGTCTCTAAACACAAATAAGAGAAATGGGGTAATGATAGTTCATAATTATGTACAAAATATCTTTTTTTGATTGTGTAACCCTGTACAATTTGACAAAAACTTGTTCTTTAACATTAGCTTTGTGATTTACCAGGGAGAATTTTTTCTGGAAAAAAATTATTTAGTACCATTTTTGCATCACATTTTCTCATTGAAATTCCTGTATGATTGTTGACAGAGCTTTTATGGGCACTTACCTGCAATAACTTCAGTTACTGTGAGAGGCAGGTCAAGAGAAAAAATGGGATTTTTCACCTCTGCTGTTGGTAGAGTGGAGACAAGGAAGTGGGGACGCCAAAGCTTGATCTCTACCCGTCCCCATTGCCTTCTACATGGGTAGTGCAGGAACTTGCTCATCCCATTGTGGTTTCCTGCTCGTAGGACATAATGTGAGAGGAGAAACAGCCCAGGCCAACTTGCCAGTCCAGTGTTTACTGCCCTTTGTACCCACCAAGAGGCTGGGAGTGCCCAGCAGCTGCCTGGGGCTGAGCAGGCACAGCTACACAGCCTTCCTGCAATGCTGCAAATATGCAAAGGCAACATCAAGCTTTCTTTACTCCAGCACTTGCTGAAAATATTTGGGATGCTTAGCAAATCTAGGCTCAAGCATTCACCCCCAGTCAGAGACAAAACCCCTTGTTCTTCCAGAGCATCCTTTGCCACTCAGGCAGTGTCGTTCTTATTCCCTTGCCATTGTCCCGTGCTGACATTGCTGTGATAACAACTCAGTCTTCTTTCCAAACTAAATATTCCTGGACATCTCTCTCATTATCCCTCTAAATGAAAGTGCCAAAGTAAATATGAGTTAAGATTAGGCTGAGTATACTCTGGGTTTAGTTAAGAATATTGCAGAAGTTGTAGAGAGATCCAGTGCTTTCCTTACCCTTGCTAATCCACTTGATAGCTTTTCCCTGGAACAGACAGGCTGTTGATGACCTTATCCTGGTAATAAGGGAAATCAGGCCCTGCCCATCTCTAAAGGACAAGTTTAAAACATGCCTCCTGAGCTTCTGATACGGTCTCAGTTGCTGCTGGAAAACCAAGTCGCTCCCATAGCCAAGGCAACTTTTTCCCAGCTGAGGTCAGCTGAAGGCCTGGCACCTCTTCTCACAAAGGAAGACCAAGTAAAATAAACACATGGGCCTTTAGCATCTTAAAACTAGTCTATATTAAATCTGTATTAATCTTTAGGACTGGCCTTGGAGAACTTGGTAGCCCACAGGATAAGCAGTATGAGTCTGTTTCCTGCAGGTTCCCAAAAGACTCAAGATTTTGGTTTTATCAAGCCCTAGCTTACCCTCACACTTCTCTACTTCCTGGCAGCACAACTGCTGGGGGTGTAGTCAAGCTCGTGAACTGAGCGTTTTCAGTCTGAAAAAAGCCAAACATTCTCCTTTAGAGTCCTTGACATTTGAAATTTATATTTACTCACTCCCTTATGAACCAGAGACTAATAAACCTTCAAGGCACTCTTGGCCACTTGGCACTTTAAGGCCAAATGTAGATTTACACCACTGCCCTAACACAGACTAGGGTGGTGGGAAACTGAACAGCAATTTTGGGAACTATTTTGATGCATAGGTTTGTAGAGAGCTATTTGCTTTAGGGTAGGATTGAAGAAGAATTAGTAAAGGTCTGGTCTTTATTGGATTTCAGAGATTTTTCCAAGGTATGCATGGTGTTGGGTCTTTTAAAAAGTAACCCAAATAAATGCATAAAATATTGATCTTGTCCAGTAAGGCAATAATAATGCAGATGTTAAAGTTTTCTGCCCTCCATGTACATCAAAATCAGTAAAAACTAAAGCAAAACCCTACAATTAAATGTATAGGCTTGTGTCTTTCATACCAATATCCTTCAGGTCCTGAAGTCCTGCAAACATTCTCCCCCACCTCTGCTGCACAGGGACATGCATTATTTATGCACTGTACACACTTAGAAAAGGCAAGCTCTTTGCCATTCTCAGGTAGTCTCTGAATAACACATAAAAGTGCTGGGTTGCTCAGAGCAGCCCTAACACAAGCTCTGCAGAGGCTCTTCACAGGCCACTCTCTAACAAACTGTAACCCAGGGATGTGCTGGGAATGCAGCTGCTGGAAAGGCCATGGCAGGAGTGAGCAGCTTCTCAAGCTCTGCTCTCAGTGGGCAGCGGTGGCCCAAGACACACAGCCCTGTCACAGTGAATAATCAGAGTGTGGCTGAACACTCAAAGACATTTTAATCCCACTCCCTAGGCTGCATTTTCTGTCCTTTGCCTCCTATACAAGACAAAATCCTACCCATGGTTTGCTAAATACCTGGAAGTAAAGCAGGATAAGAAGCGCTGCAGAATGTGGAGTGTTACAGCTCCACACATCTCAGACAGAAGAGATACAATCCTTTTTAGTGACCCAGCATAGCCGAGGCTGACATGAAAACTGGTTACCTTCACTCACAGCGAAGTGCTGCTGGTGCTAACACTGCACACAGGAGCTTCCCAGCGTGGCTGAGCCTGGCTCTGGGTGCCTTGGGCTGGGTGCTCCCCAAACAGAGCCGTGTTTGTCAGAACAAAGCTTAGCTTCTCTTAAAGCCTTTAGCAGAAGGACAGGAAAGGGCTGGGGAAAAGCCCTTCCACACTCACACAGCTTCAGACACAGGGGCCTGACTGAATCTCATACCTGGCTGAGCTGGTGTCACCCAAGGGATGGGATCAGCACGGTTCTGGCATTTGGCAGGTAGTAGCAGCTGTCTGAAACAAGGGCCGGCACATCTGGAAACAGGGACAGCATTAAGGTGGATCCACCCCAGCCGTGATGGGTTGTGTTACCCAAGTGTCTCCTCCCTGGTTAGGTAACAAAGGAAGGGTTCAGGACTGTAATAGTTTTCCCTGGCCCCACACCACAGTTCACATGGAGTGCACTGAATAAAGATTTTCCATGAGATTGGGAAAGGCTTATCTCTATGAGGCTGGCCAACCACTAGTGTTTCTTCACATTTTAGATTCCCAAGACAGATACTGTTTGTGGTCTTGTTTGCATGTGGTCTTATTTTTATTACAGTAGTTTTATTTGTTGTATCCCTTAATTAGGGCTGTCAAGATTTTTCTGTATTCATTGCTTTTAAACTCTTGGTTTCATGAGTTACTTTTGCCCCCTGGTTATTGCTGGAAGACAGAGGATTACTAACTACTATGTCATTTTATGTAAAATTAAATGCAATATAAGTTTGAAAAAAATAGAATGACCAGTTATGCAGCCATAGCTTGTTTCTCATTAGCCTGCAGCAATTTCACTTCAAACTTGTGCCATCAAGTCGTCTATTACTCGGTTTTTAAAAATAAAAACTAACCATCTTTCTAGAGAGGTGATTGGAACCATATATTAAAAATGCAAGTTGTAGTGCCTTCAGGATACTCTGTTTCTCAAAAGGCCTTTGCTCAGTTAATCAGACATAAAGAGCTTGGCAGTATCACAGTCTGTATGTTGGTGTCAAGGACATCACCCATGTGTCACTTCTGTAATCAACCCAATTTGCTAAGCTGCCAAGTTCCTCGCCACAGCCTTTAGATGGAAATAAAGCCCACTTGTTAATCATGAGGACAATGGATTTTGCAGTAATTGACAGTGACAGAAGTAAAAACAAGTTGCCTTGGGTAAACAAAGAACTATAGCAAAAGCCTCAGCAGCAGCCAGCTATGATCTGCATTTCTGAATAACAAAAGCTGCCTAAATCATGCCTGAAGTCAGAGGCAATGAGAGATGTGTGTACTTCCCAGTATTTCCTGAGCCATGTGCATCCTGTGCCACGTGCAACGTACAGCAGCGGGAATCCTGTCCTGCAAGTTAAGAACAGGTAAGAACAGGTTGGGACAGAGTGAAAAGCAAAATAGCCAGCATACCACTGCCAAAGTGCCCTCTTCTCAAATGTCTGTGTTTGGAATATTCAGCTACTCAATGTATTACTCTTTTATCATAAGGTATTAAAACATCTGTCTAAATGTAAAGGAGGAAAAGCCTTTTCTGTTGGAGTTATATTATGTAAAACTATAGTAACAATTTAGGTCAATACTATTTAAATTGTAAGTGCTGAGGGGTATGGAAAAATTAGTGCAGAAACAAATAATTCAGAAGTGTGAAGGCCAGGATTTACAAGCAAAACTTATCTAGAAAAAGGCTTAATAATGGTCATTTTTATTTGTACCCTGCTGTCACTCAGTGGGTCCAGTCCAACGACAGATGTCTGTTTTGATATCCATTCCTATTCTAGTATTATTAAAAAAATACCCAATTCATCTTAACATTTCAGAAAAACATATCAGTTTCAGAGATAGCAGCTCCCTGGTTATGGATCAAGGATTTAAAGGACTACTGGGAGAATGGGATGAGGAAATTTACTTTGGAAAGATTGTACATTCTGACTTAGCAATGAAATACAATAATCAGAAAGCAGGATGTGCTTGGTAATAAGTGTGGATTTCCAGCCTTATGGTTGGCCTGGGAGCTGGGGAAGGTGCTTACTGTTCCCAGACATAACTTTTCCTTTGTCAGCCTGCCACACAACATTGCTGCTTTGTGAAAACAAGACTGCATTTACACTGTAGTTATCAGAAGACTTCACTTAGTTTGGCTTCTCTTGGGCACTCACCAGAGGTAGAGGATTTCACATTCACTTTCATTTACTTTGCAGAAGAGCAAATTGAGTCATCATGAAATCAGCCTTCTAAACTTCAGCAAATAAGTGAAATTAGAAGACCCCGTATGCCATATTAGAGCTCTTTAATATACTGGAGGTCCTAATACTCACAGCAGAAAAAATTCTGGATACTGCTCAGTTGCACAGCACATGTCATACAGCTAGACATGACAAATCATTGGTTCTGTCGTTAAATCAGTGATGTATTTCTCAAAACATTTTCCAGGTACAAAGGAAAATTAACACATTGCCAGGCATCATTAACACTGACATTGTGCTACTGGTCTATTACCTCTCACATTTCCAAATATTCCACATTTAATAGGTTCTCTGTTACAAACAGAGGAAGTTTTACCAGTTTTCTAACCTTTCCTAGGTTTCTTTTTTTCTTCATTACTTTTTCCACCAGAAGCACTGTGGACAACACGTTGGCAGCTCTGACACACTGCAAAGCACTTGTGCTCACTTCACAACATTTGTCACTTGTCCTCATTGATCCAATGCCTCACAAGCTACCCTTATATATGTTACATGCACAATATGAGTTCTGAGAACCTGTTGTCAAAACATTATAAAAATCCTTTAGAGCCAAGTTCTTTACACATTTATGGCTAACTTCTCTGCGAGTCAAGCGCACTGTTTATATTACCAAATGTCATATCTAATTCCCTGTTATGGACCCTTGAAATAAAATTATGTGATAATTACACAATCTGTTTGAAACCTGACAAATACATTCCCAGTACCAATGATTTACGAAGATAATGCGTTGCTGTAGCATAATGGTACTTCTTAATGGAAGCAGTAAAGCTGTTTCCTATGCTCCGATAAGCACAGTGATTTCTTACACAACTACTGATTAAGCAATAGATAATGTAGGCATTTTGGAAACTATATACACCACAGATTTATTTCAGGCTGCTCAGAAGTTATGGCCTGCCTATCTAAATGGCCTGTTAGCAAGGCATGAGCTTCAGTTGGGCTGTTTGACTCGCTCCTACCCAATTTAGTGCCACTGCATTAGATTTATGTTTAGAGCAATGCACAGTTTAGTCTCTTTTTGTAAGAACTGCTGTTAATCAGAAAATTAATGACTTGGCTGGTGTGGTGTGAGACATTAGTAATGCCAACCCTGCTCTCCTCTAAGGGACTGTGGGCTGGTAGCTGGTGAGCAGGAAACCCCCACATGTGGGAGAGGCTTGTGGCCCTGCTGCTCTGAGAGCACCACCTGTGACAGTAATTGAGGCACAGCCAGTGATGAGCAGCCCTGTGGCATCTCCTGTGTGTCCTCCCCTTGCTCCTCTCCCTCCCACCAAGAGGGGCAAGTGATGCTCAGGAGGGAAAGCAATTCAACACACTACCAACTCCATATTACATTATTTTCCTATCTCCTTTTCCCCACCAAATGTGAAGTCCCTTCTCAACCGTTTCATCATCATCATTGTAATTAGTATGTATGGCAGATGATCAAATTAATTGTTTCTTGGGTTCAAATCTAGTGCTGGTAAGATGTTAACAATTTAAATGAGACCCTCAATTTTCTACACATTTCTGCAGAGAGTTTAGTAATTGCCTTAGCTTTGTTCATTCTGCCAATTCATGCTTCAGAACACTGATTCCATTAATGAGCAGCTAAACATGACTGCCCTGCTGATGATTTGTTCCCCTGCTACCTGGGAAATGTCATTTGAAATGGCCTAAGCTCAGTAAAAGGGCACTGAAAAATTTTAAGTGGCAGTACTTTGTTTTACTCCAAATTGCTACAAGTAGAAGAAAAATTGTATCTCATACAGCCACTTCCAAAAGCATATCTAGAAATGATTGGTGCAAGTTGCAAAATCATCACTGGTGTGAAGATGAAAACTCTCACTATGAAGATTTTTCTGAGTTTTAATTATCATAAATGTATATTCTGCAAGAGCATCAGTGCTAGAATTATAGTCTATAATTAAGGAGCAGCTCTAATCTGGTTTCTTCTTGTCTTCACTCTAATTTTTCAGTAACACAAGGTCTGTAAAGTGTGAACACTTAATATTTCAGAACCAATGCCAGGTGGACATGATGAAACTAAGACTGAAAAAATGTATTCTTCCTTCCTTAGCTCAATTCCATATTTTTCTGTGCTTAGCTAAAAACTTCTGCTGTTTTTGGACTTTCAGGTAGGCAGAGGAATAGTGGTAAAGGGAGCAGAATAGTGTGGCAGACATGTTTCTTGCTAATTTAGTGAAAATGTATCCTTATTCATGTAAACCTTTCAGATCTTTTGCTATGTGAGTTTATACACACTTAGATCTTGTCAGATAAATCCTACAGCAGGGACAGCAGAAGGGGAGCCAGGTTCCCCACTGCACAAATCAATTCACTGAAATTCTGGGAAGTTCTGTCATTGAACTGGGATTTGCTTCAGCACCATCCCTGCTACTGACTGGGGTTAGATCTCTTCAAATAAAAGGTTGACCCTTTCAGTTCCCTGTTGCCTGCGAATGAGCAAGAACACGCTAACACAGCTAAATGTTGCTGTAAGAGCAGTTTTAGTATCAACAATATAGGATTTTTTTCCTTAGACTTTGTTCTGATTCAACAATTTCAGTTGAAACATTCCTAAGCAAAATATGTCTAAGGATTAGAAGATGGACAAAGATATAAGCAACTAAAAGCACAGCCCTAAGGAAAAAAGCAAACATGCAACCAGGCACTGTCACCTGTACTGCCAAAGCAAGGATTAGCCCTAAGAGAAGCATCAGCAAATTACTGTCCTCATGAATAATTTTAAGGCAGTTATTTAAATTAGAAGTAGAGCAGGTGTTAGATACTAATGTGTTTTGCAGAGTAATTACATTAGTTGTATGCAATGTAATTGCAAATGAGCGCAACAGGCATTGAAGTTGGGGGGGAGATAAGAGAAACAAGGGTAAAAGCCTGCGACTGCACAGGTGAACTCCATGCATTTATGGATGAGGTAAGAATGGGAAGTTTCATTAGTCCTGGTGGGCATATGGCCATATCATGGCCAAGCAGAGTTGCCAGGGTGCAGAAGAAAGGGTGACGCCACCTACGCACCAGTTTTCTGCTCTAAACAACATCTAAAAGAGCGGTTTGAAAAATGCAAACAGTAAAATGGATTTTGTCAGCAGCTCTGCAGTATTACCACGAGGGAATAGAGTTCAGTGATATTTTGAGACATTCAGAGATGTGAGAAGGGAACCACAAAGAGTTTGATTCAACTGCTGCCTGCCTGCTTCTCGTTCCACTGCTTTTCCTGCCACACGAGCAGGAGATCTCACCCTTCGCCCCAGCTCAGCTTGTTGATGATGAGCTTGGATGTGTCCCAAGAGAGGAGCTGGCTCACCAGGAGGCCACTCCAAACCTGTCTGCAGGACCAGGCAGGTCCACCAGCAACCCTGGGCAGGTTAGGAGAGCAGAGAGTAGGACCCGCTGAGCGGGTTGTAGGTGACATGTGAAAATGTGCAAGAATCTCCTGGGTAGAAACTGGGAGGAAAGGGTCTGAGGGAGCCAAGACTAACTCCACAGGAATGCAAAAAAATGCTTGTTTCCTTGTGGAAACAGACTGATGTGGCTTGAGGCTGAGTCAGGCCAGAGAGCAGGGAAGGAAGGAGAGGAGGTTTCCAAAAATCCCATCTACTGTGTATAATATCAGGGCGCACTGTAGAAAGCCGGGTGAAGATTGTTGAAGATCATTAAAATTTAGCAATATGGTTTGAGCTCACCTGATCAAAGGCAAACCTCCTGGAGAGGATTTCCTGGGTGTATCACACATAAGAAACCCAAGAGGAACATTGCCACCAGGAGAGGAACAGTGCCCAGAACCCCAACCCTTCATGAGGTTCCCTGCACATTTGGGGTGTTTCTCCACAGCCAGACACTTCTCCTGGCCTTTTCTTCACTGACATCTCCCAGGCAATTCCCACTCAGGGTTCTTCAGCAGCAATGAGATGTCCAGGGACAAAAACCCAAGTGTTCCCTGGTGAACCCAGGTTAAGATACAAACCAGCACTAATGCTCTGAAATTCTGAATTTATCCAAGACAGGCTGCATTCCCAGGTCTGCTCTAGCTTCACATGGAATTAACATGGTTTCTGTGAAGCTTGGTTTTTCTAACTAGAAAAAAAGGTTCTAAAGGCTGGAGCAGGGAGAGCACAGCTTTGTTACAAGGAAGAAGCTGGGATTTTTTTTTTTTTTTTTTAATGCAGACAATTGGCATGTAGACAACTATCTTAAAATCAGAGCAAGGGAAAAGGTTTTTCTTCACATTTTGTAGCTATCAGTGTCCAAAAAATAAAACTTTTGACCTCTGAGTGGGTTTTGGTTGCTTTTTTAATTCTCCAAGAATCCTGATGTGATGATCAGATCAATTCCTGTCCATTAGAATTTGAAATGAATCTGTTTTGCAGCTAGTGAGTGCCCTTCTAGTATTTCACTGAGCATTTTTGATAGATGGATGAATTTAAATAGAACGAAAATGTATCTGATAATGAAGTCATTATGCTTTTTCTGATTTAATCAGAATATTTGTACCATATAAGTCCATTAGAATATCAACGAGATGATTCATATCAGGCTTCTTCAGGGAAATAACAAGCATTTTTAAAAATTTTATACTTCCAGCAGTGAGACTTTGTCTTCACAACCAACCACTTTGCACAAGGCTTTGGTACGTTCATTATGCATCTCTGCAGCCTTGTGATCTTATTTCAGTGCTTTCTTAACAGAAGTGCCGTCACTTAGAAGGTGTCATATGAACAAAAACATTTTTACCTTTAACAGGTATTCACGATTCAGGTGAATGCTTTGAGGCAAGCGAGTAAAGACACATCTAACAGAGCTTCTGTGGGAAATCTCCTCTCTGTTTCTCAGTCACATAAGGAGGGCCAGGAGCAGGCAAGGACCATGAACAAGGCACTGTCAGGGCTGCAGGACAACAGAGCCATGCCCACCCAACCCAGAAGTCTCCCAAGTACTAATGGCAGTGTCTGGGGACAGGTTGTTTATGCCCATTTCCCAAATACTACTCCTACACCTGCTTTTGGGGCTTTTAGTATCCCAGCCCAAAGAGCTGTGGGGCCATCCCTCCTTCCAGCTCCAACAGATGACTCTAATATGATCCCATGATAGAACTCTGCTGCTGGACTTTCCCACTTTCTTATCCCTGAACTCTAATGATGAGGTGCAGAAATCAGAGATGCAACTGAGAACATTCATGAAAATTCATCTTTACCTCAAGCCACTTTGTTGCCAGGCACCAAAAACCACTGTGAGAAACAGAATCGCTTGAGTCAAGCAGTGGTTAAAACACTGGTGTGTTATCAACACTGTTTTAATCATCAATTCAAAGATCAGCACCATACAGGCTCCTATGAAGTGAAGCAACTTTGTTGGTAAATGAGGCATCAGCAAAATGCTCGTAACTAACTGCTGTTTATCAGACAGTTTTCAACCAAAATTTTTGGTCTACATGTTTTATTTCACATCCCTACCCATACAGACCATTATAACAAGCCACTGACATCATTAAACTTCAGCGCATATTTCTAATTACATCCTAAATATCTGAGATAACAACGTTCTGAATTTCAGTCAGGCTCTATGTGTTAGTACATATGATGTAAAGATACATCTCACTAGGTAAGACACCTTAAGGAAGGACTTTGGAAATTCAGCTCCAGCATATCACAAATCTCAACACAATTCAGGCTGTAAACTGTGACAAACCTGAGAATAACAGAGCAATGAAACTTGCAAATGGCCCTTTACAAAAAAAGGTGGAAAAAACCCGGTGTTTGGGTGGTTTTATGCTCCAAGGGTACTTATGTTTAAATTAGAAATTTATTTTGCTTCTTTGTCAAGTAGGAGTTTAATTTCCACGTTTGACTGGAGTTAATAAGGAAATAAGAACATTTTCCTTGCTCCTCCATATAATTCAGCCTGGCTGAGTCTCACGTACAGAGAGCTTTACAAAAGTTTCAGAGGCAGTAGTGCTTATTTAACTACTTGTGATCCCAATACGGGGTGGGGGAAAACACACAACCAGAACCCAAACTCCCCATTCCTGGTGATGGGGATTCATCTCTTAAATCTGCAACCCTGGGCTCATGCAGTTGAGCTTCCCCCACCCAAGGCACAGTGCATTTCAGCTCAGCACTGAGCTACTCAACATCTGTTTTGTTCCTATGAAAGCCAGATCAGGCAAAGATTAGTTTTTCATCCATTTCCATGTCTCAGGATATAAAACACTTCTCTGTTTTTCACATCCTTCCCATCACACCTGAAGCAGCATCAGCCCATCTAGAGGTTCTGAGTGCATTTAAACATAAATGTTTTGATGAAAGGCCTGTTCAACCTCTGATGGATATTTCCCCTCCAATCATTCCCTTGTTCTGATTGCAATTCAGCCGAGGCTGCATTCGCTCCAAGTTGTTATTTATTGCTCAACAACAACCCATTTAACAACAGGTGAGCTATTGGCTGATACCAAACACAACCTCATCCTCCTCTGCCAGTTGTGCACAAATCTGCTCAAACCATTCCAGGAGTCACTCAGGAATCCAGAGGAGGTGCTACTGCAAGGCACAGGAGCACGGCACAGGAGCACGGCACAGGAGCACGCCAAGTCTGAGTGTGCAGCCCCTCATAAGAAACCAGTTCACAGCCAGGAGAATTGGTCTTAGGGGATTGTTTTCTAGAGGCTTGAAAAACACTTTCAGTGTTGAGGGACCTTTCAGGAAGAATTCCTTCTCTAAGCATATTATATTTAAAACCTGCTTTCAAGAAAAAAATACGTCACATGAAAATTTCGTGAAGTCAGACTTTTTTTCTTGCCATGGATGAATCAACCTTACTTGCAAGACAAGGTTTTCATAAACCTACAAGCAGTGAAGACATCAAATAAACTATTTCGACAACGTTTAGTTAAAATTTTCTAACTGGCTTCTACTAAATATAAACTTACCTTTCCTCTACAATTCTGAATATCACTTAAGACCAGTTGCTGTTGGAAGCCAGGTTTCAGGCTCTCAGCTACCCTTTTTATTTACATAGCCAGGTGATAAGAATCAGTGAGATTCTAGTCAATCCAATTCAAGAGATACAGTCTGCAAGATTGCTATCTCTACATGCTTCACAACTCTAAATTCACAAAGCATCATCCAGAGTAGCTCAATAAAACTCTCTGCTCCAGGCACAGCAATGGTCAAAAAAATCTAATCAAACAATTGGATGCCTAGAAAACATGATAGAAAATTGTGAAATAGTAATAACGTCCTCAGATCAATATTACTCTTTCAGAACATAAATAAAGGCTGCGCAGATGAGTGCCAAAGGTGAAGTTATAAGCTTCAATTCTTACTTCTTTTTCAGAAGGGCATAGGGTGTGCAGAAAAACTGCAAATTGGTGGTGCCCTGATTCTAAAATCACTTGGTCCCCTCATTACAGCAATCAGTATGAATGTACGTGAGGAACAGGAACCCGAGGCTCTGTCAGCATCTGCAGGCTCTACTCCTGCTCTCAATCTTACAGCCAGAACATTTGATGGCTCAAGCTGTCTGAAATAGATACTGTGGACAGCAGCACAAACGCTGAATTTGTCAAGAGAGCTGACACTGCGTTCAGCACATCTGTAATTGCAATCTGGCCCCTACCAGAAGTAATTCCAAGCAACCACTTAGGAACAACATTTTTTTTTCTCCCCTCCCTTTCTGTTTTTAAAGGAACTCAGAGAAAGTCTCTTCAGACGACTCAGTGCTCCTCATTCCTGCATCCTGAAAGACTGGGAACTCACCTCTATGTGCATGTGCACCCATACAGCAGTGGAAAATCTAACAGCTGCTGCCCATGTCCCTCTTGGATAAGTGGGGTCCTCTCAATCTCTTCTGCAGCACTTGGGGAATAACTTCAGAAGGAGAAGTGTTTTCCTGCAGCAATGTGGTAAACTCCTTTTCCCATTGCAATCCCATTATCATCCCACCTTCCCAGGACTGCTGCAGCACCAGGAAAACCCTAATTGCTTCACAGTCAGAAGGAACAACAGAGACTCTCAGGGAGTACAGATACCTGGGCCATCACTTTCGTTAAAATCACAAAATGAAAGCATTTACAGCTGCATTTAACCACAGTCTCTGAAAGCACAAAGAGGAAATGACAGAAGGTTTCTCTATCTAGAACTGCTTTTGGATGAATACACCATTTTCACTGAAGGAAGAAGAGTCTTACAGGGAAAACTACTTTTGTTATTGCACCCAGTTAGCACAAAATACGCATTTATCTGTTAAGATATGGCTAAGAGGGAATTTTGGTATGGGTAACCATGGGTTACTTTCTATCAGTAACCACGTTACTGATAGAAAGGCAATTCAAGGCTGTTAAGGCTCACAGCAGGTGCCTGCTAGCTCCCGGTATGTGCTTAAATCCTGCAGTACTCAGTGGCAGGTAGAGGTGTTTGCAGAACTGACATCCTTAGAATAACGGCATTCAGATGGTAGCAGACCTGAAACACTTCTATTCGTTTTAGAATAGCAAATGTAAAAACTTTGGGTACCTTAAACATGAAATCTGTGCTTCCCTTAAGCAAATGAAATTGTAATTTATAGCTTTCACATCTAGACTAGCAGACTCTGAAACTTGATTCTATTGTTATGCTTCCTCACATCGTTTTCTGTTCAAAACTGTGTTTAGCACCCCTCTGCACAGGAGCACAACTGAAGCTCAAGCAAAAGCTTGATCAAAAGCTGAAGCTGTTTTGTAAATAGTGACAAGAACACTTAGAGAAAGAAAACATTTTAAAAAAAGTTACCCAGCTAAAGAAAACAAAAGATACGAGCTCGTAAGCTGCCACCAACTATATTATTTTCTATTAGAATGGCGTCTTTTTTTCTCCAGCTGTATGAAACAAATTGCTGCCCTGGTCTATGCTGGACTGGGGCTACACTGCAGACACTCAGAACCACAACTCCTTTTACCACAATGGCATAGGAAAAAAAAAAAAAACCCTAACCCAAAACATGTAAATGTTTTGACAACATTTTTAAAACAAACATTGCAAGTTTTTAAAATCCAGAAATCACTGCCTGTTATCATGATTTTCAGAATAGCAGTTCCAACGCCAAGAAATAATTATGGTTTTAATAAACCATTTGCTGTTTTACTGGAAATGTCCAGACTGATGATAAATTGATACACTGCTCAGTCTGGATGCTAAACCACATCCAACATTAGAAAAAGTTATGAGTTTAATTAAGCTAGCTGTGATAACAAGCAATCTCCTTCCATATAATGCTACCATCTTCCCCATGAAAAAACAGGAAATGTCTGAAAGGTTTGATTCCATACAACTAATAGAATAAATTAAGACTCAGATTTTCCCACAGGTAAATTTTAAATGCAAATTTGAATTTCAAAAGAGTTAATTTCAACTTTTTAGCCATATTTTTCCCACAGACAATTTAACTGTGCATCTTTTTTAATTATGGACAAGCATATTTGACTGACAAAGGTATTCTCGAATCATTTTTGTGACCTTTTATTTTTCTGTTGGGAATATGGGCTATCATCGTTAAGAAACACTCCAGTGTGTGCAAGTTGGGAAGAACTTAAGCAAGTTTGAAGTAATTGCCTCTTCCATGACTTGCAAGCTTTGTTATAACATAGAGATCCACCTGAAAGAAGATGTAGAACTGAAAAAGGTCATTTTGGCACAGGGGATGAGCAGGGTCCTGAGGGGCGGCTGGGGAAGGAGACCACAGAGCTCCCCTCAGGCACTGGTGTGGCTGTGAAAGAAGCGTGCCTTCCCTAAACTCATTTTCTAGAGAAAAGAGAGGCTGTGAATCATCAAATAATTAAAAACACTGGAGGGAAAAGTAAAAAAAACAGGATAAAAATCAACTTACATCACAGGACGGGGAGATGAGGGCCTATGGGGCCTTGCTCCTGGCAGCCGCCAGCTGGTGGCTCCCTTGTTTGCCCCTCGCCCTTTAATTTCAGTCCCCTTTAGGAATAAAGGGTCAAATGTTTCAGTCAGGTCTTGGGCTGGGTGTTTGTGTCCAGGTGCTGGCTGTGAGGGCTCCTCTGTGAGGAGATTCCCGCTGGAATTCTCTGCCACAGCACCAGGGCCAGGCACAGCCGGGCCCCTCAGCAATTCCGCCCTCAGCCCTGCCTCCAGCACCCCCGGAAAACTGAATTTCAGGGTGTGCTTTTGTGGTGAAACTCTGAGGAGCAATCCCATGTAGTGCTACAGTGGCCTGGAGACCTTTCCTCACATCACAGCCCTGGCAGATTTTTTGGGAATTCAATGCTGTTAAATAATGCGTTTCTGAGATCAGGGGCGAGAAACAGCTCATGCCACAAACTGGCCAAGCCAAATCAGAAACGTTCATCAGAGGACAGCTATGTCCATGGAGGCTGAATTATTTCTCTCTAAACATCTTGAGCTCAGATCAGGACTTTTGCCGAATCTTTGCTTGGCTCGCAGAGCAGGGCTGATTTCCAGGCAAACCTTGCCAGAATCCTCAGATCCGAGGCAGACCTGCCACAAGGCAGATTTCCTCTGAAAAGGAATGCTCTCTCCAAATCCTGTCAGCTTTTCCAAGACTTTTTAATTTCTGCCCTATACTCTGGAAAACAGCCTTCCAGCACTGCAAGTTAGGAAGTCCCACAAGTGCTGAATTGATTTGGGCTCAAACAGTTTCCAAATTCTCGCTTCAGAAGTGGAATTGAGCATGAAAAGAGTGTCTTATTTGGGTCTTTGGATCTTTTCCTCAAATTTCCGTTTGAAAGTTTGCACTTGGAATTGAAACCACATATCAAACCCACACAGGCAGAAAAAAACCTGGCCAATGTCTGCCTAATCTGTCCTTTAAACCTCAGCAGTGGAAATCCTACAGCTTTTTCACTGTGGTTCAAATGAGAGAGACATGGAGGAAGATGAAATTCCTTGCCTATGGTTCCTTCATCAAGGGAGAGTGGCAGATTAGCTGGTGCCCATTTGAGAAGTGCTGATTTGGACTGTATTTTAGCACACCATGATGTATTTTGAGAATCCTCATAGAATCAGAATGTCCTTGTGCTTAGCTAGGCCAGAACTACAAACATCTTATAATGCATAAGTCCTGCTTGCTGCAATTTAAGTCCAGTACTTCTTCCTTTACCTGTCATAGTCATGGAAAAAGATTCTTTCTTTGTACTTTCTTTTTGGCTCTATTTTAGGCCTGAGGTGTTTCAGTCATCCTTTCCTCCTCAGGACAGCTACAGCACCTCTTTGCTCATACATCATACACTTTTGGTAGCCCTGTACTCCCTGGGACAAGTCCACTTCATGTTATTGAGAACAGTGGCATGAACACCAGTGAGCCCTACCTAGAATGCTGTACACACATCACTTTAAAAGTTTCAAATGCCACACTGCTCCTTACATACTGCAGTAACTGGGGGGAGGAGATGTGCAAGAGTGCAATGTTCGTGATTTTCGTGGTAGCTGGAGGATAACTGTGTGTGGCTCAAAGGTCCTTTTTATAAACATCATTTGTCACAGGCTTTCCACTTTCTATAACAATTCATTTTAAAATTTCAGGTCACTAAAAAGCTCACAGTTCAACTTCCTGCCCAGTCTCCACAGCAGAATACTTTGCTTTCAAATTCCTTAATGAACAGCAAAGCCTTTGAAATGCCTTTTTTTTTTTTTTTTTTTTTCCACAGGTTTGCTTTCCATGTGGAAATCTTACCAATTATTTGAGAGAACCAAAATGTGCTGTCTTTATTACCTTATCCCACTTTGCCTTCCCAAGAACACTTTCATGATTATGATTATAAAAAAGTGCCTTTCACCATCCTTTTCTCGGTAAGTCCCCTGTGCTGATCAGGTCAAAGCCACACAATTCTTTTTCCCTGCTTTCTCTGCTTCTCTGTCCAAAGTTGTATCCAGGTTTCTTCTGGAACATCTGCCTGTGTCCCTGGGCAGTCTGTTCCTTCCCATAAAGTGTCTCATCAAGTGTTTTCCCTTCAGATGATGTTATTTGCTGTTGTTGAGGTCTCAGCTGTGTGATGATTACCTTGGCCCCTATAGTTGGCATCTCATCCTTCATTCCTTTCACTTCCAGCCAGGGACTTCAAATGGGTTTTTTTCTTATGACTTTCTGGACCTCGAAGTAGTTATACAGCTATCTCCTTCCTTCATTCCTACTCATTCCTATCCACCAGGGTAGAGATCACATGCCTAAGGTGCTTGTAAAAAAGAAAAAAAATGTGGTTATTTTTAAATTGTCCTTCCCAGTACTGTACATTGACAAGTTCACATCACCACCCCTCTTCCTGTCACGTCTTTTTTCAAGGATCTGCTTTTCACTCACATATCTCATTTACTATTTATCAATTTTAGAACTAAAGATACTCTTCCCATCATCTATATTTTAGGCCACCTTTTGATTTTCACATCACCTTTTTTCCACGGGTTGAACGAGCCTACTCTAGATAATTGATGGAAGGGGGCAGGTTCTCATAAATGTGTTGTTAAGCAAAATGCAAATAGTCACAGCGGTTTGGAGCCAGAAGAACATGCTTTAATACTTCCTGGCTTTTGAAGTTTGATGAAGCAAGAATAGAAACCATCTATAGGTATAGAAAGTGATTTGTGTGTATGTATAGACAGAGATAAACAGAGCTATAAATGGATAGATTAAAAAATTTGTTCATCATCAGTTTCTATACTGTTCTTTTCCTGTAGCTTTATTATAGATGAACTTTCTTTAGATCAAAGTCTAGATTCCTGGAAGCATGTTTTCATAATTTATTAGTTTCAGAAAACAAAATCCAAAAATACTTCAAAATTTCACGTGCTTATACCATGGCAGTTATTTAGAATACATAAGACCAAGTGCTGCTGACCTTGTGGCAGTAGAACACCCACTCAATGAGGTTACAATTTTGCTTATTGAATAATAATAGGTTTCAGTCCACAATGGTATTTGGTTTGATTTTTAGAGATTGTTTTCTGCAGAGTTTTACATTGAAGATGATTTCCACAATGCAAAGCTATGCAAACACTTTAATCAACTTGCAGGTGGACACATCTGAATCACAGAAAATGTATAACTAAGACTATGAAAGCATCATGCAGCGCCAAGAGCATTGAATGGTTTAAGGGAAATGGGACAGAAATTCCCTTTTAGTCTGCTGTAACACTTCTTCACCTATATTTTAATAAAAACATCATTCTGACTACATAGAAAATAGTTTCAGAAATCGTGTTTTCTAATCGAAGGATTTATTCTCATGCTGTGGCCCACCCCTGATGCTGTAAATAGCAAGACTCTCCAAATCTCATATGCTGCTGAAACCTCATACACACTGGTGGCTACTTAAATAACCCAAAAGCCAGTGCTCAGTGCTGCTAATGGGGCTGCATGACTGAGACTCTGCAGGAGCCCAGGAGCCTCAAGAAGCTTCTCCCCAGCTCTGCAGAGCACTGTGCACACAGGTCCCCCTGGCCACTCAGCTGGAATTGCTGCCACACCTCACTTGGTTCAAAAAAAATGAGCTCATACGGCTCTACTTGAAAGTCACAAGAATTACCAAGGTCTGGATGCTTTGCAGGACCAGGGTGAGACCTGTAATTGCTACAGGAGTCAGCCAGATTGAACAGCTGAAAGTATCAGGGTATTTGAACATGAGGACATTTCTCTCATTGTTTGATAGGAAATCTCTCTGCTCCGTAACCGCAGGCGTTGTGCTGGGGCTTGGCAAACTCTTTGTGTCTTGGCCTGGACCAGAGAACAGAAAGAAAATCCTGGCAAGAACTGGAAGGCAGCATCAGCTCAAGCCACATTCGAGGAGTTAATGAACTCAAGGAGTGAAGCTCTTAAAGGAATGAATATCCCCAAATTAATAAAATTTTTCATTTCATTAGGAAGTGAATACTCTTTCTTTTTACTCTACATCATTGAAACCATAAAGACAGCCCCTATGGAAATGGAAGACTCATCTGAAAAACTGATTTCATTTTTATCCATTATCTTTCTAAACGCAGCATCTTAGTGCCTGTGCTTTGAGTGTTCTCCAGAGAGCCAATGGGATTTCTTAATGGACTCTGTGCCGGGCTCTGTGTAGCTTCACCTAACAATATAAATGTAGCAATTCTGCTGAGGAATGATGGAAGGAGGAATGATTGTCAGTTATAGCCTTGTATGTGGGAATCTCTCTTTTTCAGTGCATTTGTGTGCGTTTCCTGCCAGAGAGAATTTCAGTCCAAATTTCTGTGCGGTATTTAAAACATAATTGTGTTTAACAAACCCAGCAAAAAGTGGCAAGCAATGCAACAGTGAGGAAAAGCCCAGACTTGTTTCCAAACAATTCCTGGGCTAGCTGAGCCAGGCAGAACTGTGCTCAAGGATGCGTCCAGCAGGATGGGGTGGCACAGGGAGCCACAGAGCAGCTGCAGGAGGTGTGTGGGGCCTGGCAGGGTTGGAAGAGACCTGTGGAGATCACCCAGTCCAATCCCCCCACCCAAGAAAGGCCATCTGGAGCAAGGGACACGGGAACACCTCCAGCGGGGCATGGAACGTTCCCAAAGTGGGAGACTCCACACCCTCCCTGGGCAGCTGTTGCAGTGCTCTGCCATCCTCAAGGTAAAGTTCTTCGTCATGGTGAGGTGAAGCTTCTTGGCCATTGCTCCTCATCCTGTCCCTGGCACCACTGAAAGGATTCTGGCACCATTCTGTTCAGCTGAAGATGTCCACTCTGGGCTGAAGACAACTGGTCACAATTTGAAACACTGGGAGACTGTTAATCAGCAGCTTCATTTGGTAATTTTTTCCAGTAATCAATCATCCTTACTGCTAAAAACTGTGCTGGATTTCTCATTTGAATGTATTTGGCTTCAGCATTCTGCTATTCCTTCTTTTTATACCTTTCTTTAACCTGAGCCACTTAATTGTATAGTAATGACTACTCTTTCCCTGTGGATTTCCAGGGTAATCAAGTTACCTCCCCATTTCTTTTTTGATAATTTAAAAAATTTGAACTCCTTAGTTCTGCCACTTTCATATGGAACCTAACCAACTCTGCAGACTGAAATTCTGTGTACAGAATTTCTTTTCTATATCCCCAGTAGTGTTCCTCAACATCTTTTTTAAAATATCAGTCTCATTAAAATCAGATTAAAATGCATTTTGCCCAAATAAGCCCTGCCTCCCAGGTGATCTGCATGACTTTAATAAGATTTCCCCAGCCTCATGTTAGTTCTTTGTACCAGCTATGGGTTTACAATCCGTGTTGTTATATTTGCTTTGGTGGAGTGCAGCAGTGTCGGGGGGGCTCCTCTCTGACCCCAGAGCCAACTGGGGCACGTGGCAGCTCCTGAAATGTTGCAATCTAATAAGACCTCAGCATTTTTCCCAGGCTGATTCTGCCAAGCACAGACCTGTCCCTCCCCTGGCAGTGACTGGGTTGTCCCTGACCCTGCAGGGTGCAGCTGGCTGGGCCAGGGCAGCTGTGGCCCCTGCGCCCCTCTGGATCAGCTCCAGCCATCCGTCCTCTCTCAGGAGAGCTGGGGGTGTGTAGTGCAATGTATTTACACTCCTCTGCATTTGTTGAGGCATTTTCTATGCAGGCAGCATAATTAAAACAAGGAAGGCAGGCAACCCAGGGTTTTTGCTGATGTCTGGTGCAGTCAGAGCTCCCACTGCTGTGTTCCAACACCCATTTGCCCATGGGGAGGCGTGAAATGAGCAATTGAAAAGCTGAGACAAACTTCAGCTGTTCAACATTTTACAAATCTCCTTTTCTGAACCACCAGATGTGTCACATTTTTTCATCACAGAACTTCTACATGTGCCTTATCTTTTCTTTTATTTTTTTTTTCTTTCCAGTAGTGATGGTATGACCAGCCTGTTCCAGACAAAAAGCTGGTAAAATATTTATTTGATTAATTCCAGTAGCTTAAATAAAATCGTTATTTACAACCAGGTGCTCTTTGCAGGAGGGGTGGCAACAAAAGCACTGCTCTCTGCCACTGGCCTTCACCCCCACCACCTTGTGCAATCCCACCCACTGCACCTGAACTGTGGGCTTTGGGGACCCAGTGGTGGCCATGGTCACAAACCTGACCCTGTGGACTTCAATTGCAGAAAAGTGCTGAGGATTCCGTGCCCTGATGTCTGTGGGTCTGAAGACACAATCCCACCATGGCTGGTATTTCTAATTCAGTGGAGTTTCTATTGTCTCTGGGCGAATTAAGGAAAATGGGGTTACAATGAAAGATCTGTTTGAATTTTCAAAATGTGCCTTGTGAAATCCCTCACAAGATTCACCTTAATGCATTCCTCGAGTCAGGAGTGAGTAATGTGATTTAGCGACTACATTTTATGGGATCTGCAGCTGTAGAATTAGAAAACTGAGCCAAAATAAATAATAAAAACAGAACAAGTGCCAGAGGGACACAATTGCTATTCTAAGGAGAAGACAGCTCCTGTAAATGGGAGTGTCAGGTAGAGCTTGCTGGGCTTCCTTAGGGAAGTAACAGGACAGCATCTTTCCATCACTGAAATCATCTGGGAAACTGCCTCTGTAGGAAGTTCTCTACAGCTCCTCGTTTCTGATGTTGTTTTATATTAGGCCAGCAAACACAGATTATAATTTGGCAAATTACGGTTTGTATGTGCCAAGCTGGGAGCAGATACAGCAAGAGTGAAAACGGGCAGCGGTGGCTGGTTTCTGGTTTGGGTTTCTTAGAGCAAGCCCTGCCAGACGCTGAGTTTGTCCCTGCCCTGGGCTGGCCGCTGTGATTGCTGTGATTGATTGCTGTGATTGCATCGCTCCCCCCCGGCCGGAGCACAGCACCGGGGGATGCACAAACAGCCAGCCCAGACCAGGCACCGAGCAATGGTAAAGCAGATCTCTGTAATACCCTGCAGCATTAACACATTTTAACTCTCCTCCTTCCCTTCCCTCCCTCTCCAACCGACCATCTGTACTGATTTTGCCTCTCTATTTGCTAATGAAATCGAAGCAACCGGGAGCAGTAGCTTTAATGCGGGATGAAACGCCCCTCCCGGGAGTGCTGAGCGTGTGACACAGCATGGGGAGCGCTGGATGTCGGGTTGGTCTTTCTGTGAGGTACCTGTGCAGCGAACTTGACAACCTTGTCTAGACAGATAATATATTTCCTTTTCCCTCTCACTTTGCAATGCAAGTCTGAACATTCTTAGTCTTTCAAATACGAATGAAACAGTTTTCGTAACAGTTTGCGAAGTTCTTTCTGGTTTTATTCCTTTTCTCTTCTGTCTGGTACTCACTGGAATCGATTTTTAATTGAAATCACTCCACCTCTAGGTCAGCCTGAAAGCTGCAACAATTACATTTCTGTCTTCTCAAGTTTGGAACATATTTTTCATTTTGTAGCTATAGAAATTAGCTCTCTTCGCTTCCAGAAGAGCAGCAGTTACAAGAAATGCACAACTTAAGCAGCCAAAAATAAAAGTGGCAATAAGCAAAGCCCTGGCAGAAAGCCTTGGGAGTGCCCAGGTACCCCACTGCCGTGTTTTGGGGCAGCTGGTTTGTTCATGGTTAATTGGACCAAAACCCAGGTTGCTCCTTGGGATTGGGAAAGATGTCTGAACTGAGGGGGAAATGGTCTGTAAAGGTGCAGCCACATTGCAGAGACACCAATTTGCTGTGATTTCCCTTTGGACGCAATGATCAGATCCATACTTCGATGAGCTTAGGCAGATAGATTCGCTTTAGGGGTTTTTTTAGGTTTGTTTTGTTAGGTGTTTTTTAATCCAGTTCAGTTCCGTTTCCATGAAAATCTGATTTCCATTTGGGATGAAAATTTACATTTGCTATTAGTTCTACTGAACTGATGAACTTAGAGTTTCTCCTTTATTTTATTTCTCAATGTGGCCAGAGCTCTGACTCTCCAAATACTCTGTGCTTTGTCCTATCTTCCTTTTTTTTTTTTTTTTTCTGCCTTTGTGCATGCTGTTCACCTTTCACATTTTGGAAATTGCTTTAGATGCAAATACATCCATTTGTGACTCCACACTCAAGATTTTAGAAGTTACTAGAAAATTCAAAGTAACATACGACAGATCTGAGCCTTTGCTGCTGATTCGCATAATTGGTTTTAGAGATTTTGGTTTTCTCATTTTCTTCTTTTATTAACAGATGTTCTCCTCCATTTTAAAGGGCTTGAAAATGTTAATTGTTTAAAGTACCAAGTCTGATCATTCTTTATCCTCTCTGTGTTTTTCAGCTTTTTCTTTCTGCAAGATCACCAAGCAGCACTCAGCACATTTAATTCACTTTGCAGACCTCAGTTACAGATTAGTAGACTCATTGCCCTCACACAGCATGCTGGGATTTAGAGAAATGGAAGTAAGCAGAAAACACTGGACTTTAAACAGGGGCTCAGACACAAAACCAAGTTACCTGACTTGGAAAGTTTAAAGGGAGCAGCTGGGCTGCAGGAACTGGCTATGTCCATGCTTTTAGCATGACTCAAACAGGAGGATATTTCGTTTTGTCTGGAACACAGAAGGATGAGCAAAGTCCATCTATCTGGTTCACACCATGCACACAAAGAGGTACAGCTCAGCTTGGCCACGGCAGCTTTCTTCATTTGTGGTCCCATTTTGCTGTCCTTGAGTGCCACATTGTCACTGACTTGGAATATTTTGGATGGGCTGTAGGGCACATTGTCTGAATTGTGTTTCATCATTAAATACACATTTGTGCTTGAGCTTCCTGTAGGTGTCTAGGCAGGTGGGCACTTCCAAGCTGAAACCAAGTGAGGCACTCTGAGTGACCACCTGGAGGGTCCTGTCTCCAAAACATGCCTCCAACCACAAACCCCAATGCCCCAGGGCACTTTGCCTAACTTAGAGTGATGGGCAGGTACCTGCTTTTGAAAAGGGAAAACATCTTCCCCTTCAGTCCTCAGTTACCCTTCCCAGACCCATTCACAAGGGCCAGAGCACAGCAAAGGAGAGTCCCCAGGGTAGCAGCTACAAAGACATCAGCTTCTTCTCTAGATATTCAGAAATCATATGAAGAATGGCTCTTGGTCACTGAAAGCTGCTGAAGGTGGTCCAGTGATCAGGCAGCAGCAATGATGCTTTTTGCCTCTGTTTCCCCCTGCCACCTTTCCAGCTCCTTGGACACGTCTGTCACACACTGTTGGATATTGAAGGGGGTTTTCTTACCCCTGTGGGCCTGATTTTTAGTCTCAAATAAAGGTTTTGCAAGACTTTCATGGAAAGCACTAGAGAAATTCAACATCCTGTCAGAGCTGGGGCACAGGCTGAGTGAGGAGATGACGCACAGCCCCGGGGCTGCCTCAGGGAAGGGTTTCTTGTGCCCTCATTCCTGTTTCTATCCCTCTTGCAGCTCCAGCAAAGAGCTCTGGATAAACACAACTTGGGCCTTTAATAATGTACAGCTTAGAGTGAACAAGACAGCAACCTTGTGCGTCTGCTCCTTTTCAAAGGGTGCTTCTCCTCTGTTTCCTCCATCAAGGCAAGGGCCAGAGGCAGGTTTAACACTTCCCTGGCTGATAGCAGGAGGGCTTGGTGATGGAGAGGGGATCACAGAGGTTCTGGGGACAGCCAGAGGGATGTCAGACAGGGAGAGGAAGAGGAGGTGGCACAGAGAGGTTGAATCTGCCCCCTTCTGTTCTGTCAGTAATGCACCACTCCTGTTTCAGTGCAGATTCGCCATAAGATGCACAAGCAAGTTGTCATCTCAGGAGGCTGCTCTGCCCAGCAAGGACAATGGGCTCCCTCCAGTTGCCTCAAGTGCCACCTGAGGGGTGATTTGAGGACATCTGAGACCTCCTTGAGGCAGATGTGAAGCAGAGCAAGGTGCCCCACAGGGATCTCAAATGGCACCAGATCCCTGTGTTTAAGCAGCTGCCTTGCAGGCCTCTGCCTCACTGAACTGCAACATGGGAGCACAGCTGCCAAAAATGCACATTTTGTACCTTAACATCATTCCAAAGTCATGTTGGGTTACAAATTACAGATCCAAGTGCCGACTTTGCCTGTCACAATTCCCAGCAAGATGTTTCATCTGGGCCAATTAAGACTCAGTCTGGTAACTTTCTGCGAGTTATTTCTTTTAGGATTTCAGCAATGGGCCTGGCTGCCAAGTGACATTTCTAGGCACTTTGTTCTAAGCTGAGGCAGTCTCTGATGATCCAAGCCACCCTGTGAAGACATGAGCAGTAATCCCTTCAAAGACACAACCCTCCTTTTCCTCTGAAATGCCGTTGGCAGTTTGTTCCTTTCTGAAGGAAAACAGCAAGTGCTACAACATGATATATAGTTTATTGCTATCAATTTTTGGGTGTGTTATTTCTGAGCATAAAGCATTCCTACCTCTTAAAGTTTTTTATTAGCTGGAATCATTTTCCTATTTAAGGGAATCTGCCTGTTGAATTGTGGGGTTTTCCTACTTAATTAAACTCCAAATTAATTTCACTGTTGATTTTCCCGATATCCATTTGGTCAGTACAAATAAGTGGAACGTATGTCCTGTCAGCATTTTCCTGCTGCAATAATACACATTCAGCTTCCTCACCAGCTCACTCCTGTCAGGGTGGGAGATATCCACAAGAGGATGTGTCTGAGTCACTGGAAGCCAGAAGCCTCCATGGGCTGTCCGAAATTTTCAGCACTGTGCAATAAAGAGAAGTGGAATTAACCAAGACACATGGTCACAGTTCAGGTCTTCCTTGAGAAAAGATTTCTCTTCATGTGTGGTTTTCCATATCACCTTTGCTAATAATAGGGAAAGACCAATGAAACTGCTTAGAAGAAAGCCCTGGAGACAGAGCAGGAATTATTATTATTATTATTAAAATGCCATACCCTGCCCACAGCCTGTACCTGCACCTAGATCAGCCCACACCACAGACACTGGAGTGACACAGTCACTGCTTGGGATTTTCTGGATATTATTTTGTGTGTGTAGAGAAGGGAGTTCAGAGTCATTTCCAAATTCTGGAGGTGATCAGCTGTGAGGTTTAAATCTGTTTCATAGTTGGGATAGGCCATAACAATATTCTGCTTTACAGATAATTCTGCATAATATAGTTTTTTCCATCTCATTCTGTCAGCTGCAGCATCTCTCTCCATTCTTACTGCAGCCCAAGAAATCCTCATGTTAAATCTTCCCCCACTAGTCTTGTCTGTCACATCTACACCAGCCTACATCTTATTGTCTCTAATTTAGCTAGGCAGGACTTCATCATGCCTTACACCAATGTGCCTACACATGGCTCTCATACTATCCTCTAATTTTATTTCACATCCTTTATTTTGCATTTCCAGACAGTTGTCATTTCTCTTAGTCCTGTTGCTTTACATTATTCTCATCTCCTGACTATATGATCATCCTGTTTTTCATATGACCACATTTCACTTTCTGCTTTCCCCAGTTCTGATGGGTTTTCCTTTATTTCACTGGCAAGGTTTTGGTGTCAATTCACCAATTAATTCTTGCTGTCACCACATGCTGTTAATATGGATTAGGTGACTATGGATTTTTGAGAACTTGAGCACTGATTTCCAGCAGTTTTAAGGGGAGACAAGCAGCTCAGGGCTGACCTGCCAGTTTGGGGTACTAGGTGTCTTCAGAGGATGGCTGTACTGCACCAGACACTAGAAATCTGCAGTATCTCATATGAGGAAAAGAATGAAAAGAGGAAACTTCTCCTGTTTATTGCAGAAGTAATAATATCACAGTGGGGATGTGTTGCCTCATTCCAGATTTATAGCTGGGATCTGTGAATGTCCCAGGGCTCAGCATGCAATCCCAAAGACACTCTATTTGCATGTACTCCACATTCAATAAATAAAAAATGGAAGTGTCAGAGACCCATTTTAAAACACTCTGCTATTAAGCAGTTGCCAGCAGATTTTGTGCTTTTTGGTCATGACTCTCCCAGAAGCTCTCCCTGTATGTTGTGACGAGCTGGAGATGCTGAGGCTTTACTGCCAGGCTGAGAACCAAAGCAAAGGGAGAAAACAAAGAAGGGGGGGAAAGTTATCTTTAAATCTGTGTGTCTTAAGATAAAATCCTGCCTGCAGACAGCCCCAGCCCCAGCCTGGCAGGAGGAGGGATGACTAAGCCTCATTTCCTTCTGTGAACAACCACTTTGCTGGCAACTTCAGCCATGCAGCCCTGCACACCAAGGGACACTGATGGGCCATGAAATTTGAGTCTGTATCAATGATATGTTTAACTTCCCATCCTTCACTCCAGTTCCAGATAGACATAATTCACAAAGGACAGGCTTTGCAGTCAGCAAACAGAAACAAACCACTGTTAACACAAAGGTCAATATTTTTTTGACAATCCACTCTTTTTCTGCATATTCTGGATCTGAGAGGTGATTAAAGCCAGACAAGGTTATTACTTGGAATGAAAGCATGAAGATATCTTTTTTCCTCTGAGATACAAAGCATGCAGAGGGAAGAGTGAGACCTGCAAGATCTCTGAGCAGGGCCCTCTTTCACACCTCCACTTCCCTCTCCAGCCCACTTACCTCACCCCTCTAGTGAGGGAGACACAGGACTGTCATTCCTGCAGCACATCCCTTCTTCCCCAAAACCCTGTGAGTGGGCAAGACCACCAGACCTCACTCTTGCATGACCCCAGCAAAGCTGAAGCTTAACTTTCATTGGGACAGCCAGCCTGGAAGGAAAAAAGGTCCTGAGAGAGGTCCCTGCATCCTCACCAATGTCCTCCCCATGGTTACTTGTCCCCTGAAGCTCTCCACTCCCAGGACCTGTCCTCTATTTTGCTGTCCCTTTTTCTGCCCATTTCTCCCTTGCCAGAACCTTTTGATTTCACTTCTGGGCATCACACAGGCTCGTGTCAACTATATAACCCAGGGATATATGGTGTATTTAACCACTGCAGTCAGCTCCCTTATTTCCACCCTCTAGAACATAACCTTTCCTTTTTCTTTTCAGCAGAAGGCAACACATTGCCATCCAATGACCTCTTAAAGATGAGTAACTTTATAGCTCTTCCACCCCTGCAAGGCAAAAGCAAAATTTTAATTTGCTCTCCTCAAGCAGGACTTTTCCTACTCCATTATATTGGCACTTACCCTCTGCCAAAGCCTTACACACTGCATGATGTGAAAGAAAGTCACAGGGAATAAAATAACTTGTGCTGCAAGGCACCTCAGCCATTTGGTAATTAATCTGAATTATTTTTGTGTTTGGGCTGGAGGAGGTGGAAGGGTGAGTTCCACTTCAGTGAGAGCTGAGTGTTTCTGTGCCCCAGATGTTTTGTCCTGCAGATATTTCCCCACTGAGTGCCACACCTGGCACCTACACAGGTGACAACAAACACAAGCTGATGTCTCTCACTTCACCCACCAGCTCTGCCAGGTTTGGTGACTTGGTGGAGCTCTTGCTCTTTACCCAGTGCCTTAAAGACACATCCTGGAGGTGAAGGTGCCTGGTGGATCCCACCACATGTGAAATTACCTGTGCCCCCAAGATCATTTTGCTGAATTACTATTGGGTCAGCCCAGAAAAAGCAGCATCACAGATGACGCTGAAAGTTTGAAATTTGCTGGCTTGGACTTTTTGAGTATTATTCTGCTTCCTCTGTGAGAGATGAACTGCACTCCCAACCTCGTGTTCTTTATTTGCAGGTGATTTTGACTTAACTGCACTATTGATCCCAAGATGGATAGGAAGCCCAGCAGCTTAAGCCCTGTCCCTGAAGGTGGGAAACGTTCATTAGATTTATGAAATTCTCCAGGATATACTGGGGCTCTATCTAGCAAAAAGGCTTTACACTTTACTCACATTCACATGATTTGTATTCCTTGTTGAATTATTACTTTTTATTATTTTTATTTACACTCAAGGTTTTTCCTCCAGCCCAACTGCACAAGAAATGCAGTCAATTAGTAGGCAGGAAGATGGGCAGTCCATTCCCCATGAGTCTCAGATATCCCATCTCTTAGCCTCATCCTAATACTATCATCACATCATTTCCCTCAGGCAGGACAGATTTGGCATTTTCCTCTGAGGTAGTTAATGTGGCTTCATGATTTCCTCTTGTTTTCACCTGGGAGAAACAAAAGCATCTTTAGAAGGTCAAGGCTTTTTCTGCTCCTCATCCCGCCCCACCAGCGAGGAGGCTGGGGGTACACAGGGAGTTTGGGAGGGACAGGACAGCTGAGTCCAGCTGAGCCAAGAGATATCCCAGACCACAGGGCATCATGCTCAGCACACAGAGCCGGGGGAAGGAGGAGGAAGGGGAGGATATTTGAAGCAGTGGTGTTTGCCTTCTGAAGCCATCTCTGCGTGTGACACAGCCTGGCTCTCCTGGAGATGGCTGAACATCCTCCTGCCCACGGGAAGTGGGGAATGAATGCCCTGGTTTGATTTGCTTGAGAGAACAGCTTTTGTTTCACCCATTGAGCTGTCTTTATCTCAGCCCACCACTTCTCTCACTTCCACTCTTCCAATTCCCTCCCTTGTCCCATTGTGTGGGAGCAAGTGAGCGGCTGAGGGGGCCTGAGTTGTCACCTGGGGCTAAACCACAACAAGATGCAACTAAAACCTGGCATCACTTTCTGACTCAGCAGCTGTGGGGACAGAGCCCTGAGGCAGCAAACTCACACCAGCTCCGTGGCTGAAGTGGCACTGGGGCACCAAGGGGACCACTTAGAATCAGAATTTTTTAATAAATTCCCTCACTGTGTGTCATGGGGAGTTAGTGGCAGATCCCTGACATTTGTAGAACACACTAATTCAGAGGCTGAGAAGTCCAGAGAGATTAATGATGTTGGACAAGTATTGTCCAAATGAGCGAGAAAAAAAAGACCACCTTGTATATATAGGAAATACAATCCAAAAAGTGGAATTTTTATTAAGAAAGAGAATGAAGCCTTGTAGAAGTAGCCCAAGAGCAGACAATAAATAAGGTGAGTGTAAGGTTAGCAGAAACTGGTAAATATCATCAAAATGTGACCATGGCTCGGGGCTGTTCCCTGGAATAGCCACAGGTTCTGCTGCTCCACAGGGAATAGAGGCAGGCAGTGCACTGGATGCACTGGCAGGATTGGTGAGGAGGACAGCAAGGACTGTTGAGGATCAGGAAGAAGGAGGCATGACAGCCACACACTTGAGGATTTTGCAAAATGGCAACATCCAAAGAAATGCAAGCAGGTTTCAGTACAGCTGTGTGTGTGGAGGGAATGTAAAGCAGCCTGCTGGAAGAGCAGGAAACCTTCTCTGGCAGCCAGGTCAAGTTGCCTGTGAAGTCACAGAGCTTCCCAGAGGCAGGATGTGAGCACCCTGCACCCACTCTGGGGCAGCATGAGACAATTTCCCTCAGACACAGGGAGCCAGACACAGCCACGGTCCTGGCCCAGCCACCTCCTCTGGGCTGCCCCCAGAGAAAACCTCCCACCCCTTCAAGCCAATTCTGCTCCTGCAGTTTCCCACTTATCTAAAGATAAAATAGAAACATTCCTGATTGCCCTTTTCTGCAGTTCGGGGGAGGCGTCAGCATGACGAACTGTTACAGGAATGACATCTTTTTAGGCATTTCAAGAAAACACACTTTCTTCCCATGAAATACTGACTGTTCTCACCATTAAATGGCTGATTGGAATTTTGTTACATTTCCTACTTGCAAAAACCCTTGGACACGGGCATTATTTTAAGCTAGCTCTAGCAATGATAATTGCAGTCATAACAAAAATGGAGCTTTAAAAGGCTCTTTAAAGCTCTGATGTTCCTCACTTCTGCCTGGAGAGCATCAAAATATTTGCTTGTTTGTTCAAGGCAGTATTACTGAGGATAAAATACACTTATGGTATATTTTTCAGAAGTCATTTCACAAGCAACATGCCCAGATTACAAGCAGTACCCCTTTTTACAGGTGTATTTTTGGCTGTACCTGGTGGTACCCTGGAGCAGCCTGGGATCACAGGGGTTGCCACATGGCCAGGGCATTTGGATGTGACAAAGCAAAACTCTTGCGCCATTATCAGCCTCGATGGGCTGCAGCCCATCACGAACCAAATCCTTTGTCTTCCCTTAAAGTGTCTTTGGTAAATGGTGCAAGCAGCAGGTTTGGTTTGTTTTGTTTTTTTGGGTGAGGAGTTCCCCCACGTCCCTTGACAGAAGAACCACGGGATGCGTGAAGTGTTACTGTAATTAAACAGCTGAGAAACAACTGCACCAGGCAGCCCTGTGCTAAACAAGTGCTTTGAGCTCCCCAGCTCCACACACAGTCCTGGCTGACCTTTACTGAGCATTTCTGCTCTGCCATTAATTTTCACAGGTCCCTTAGGTGGGCACTTCAGAGAGTCTTCCCTCGCTTTGCAGGGAAGTTCCAGAATTATGTCTGCAGAGAGTCTTCCCTCGCTGCAGTTCCAGAATTATGGCATTTTCAGACACACCAGCCAAAGACCCACGCAGGCTTATTTTATTTAATGGGTGTTCTTATATATCCTTTAATCAAATATTTGGCTGCTGCAATCACCTTGGCTAATGAATGTGAGCAGGACCCCTCTGTGTTCAATGCCTGGGTCCTTCTCTTCATTTCACATCCACATCACACCATTCCTCCCCAACACAGGGACATGGGTGTAGGGCATCTTGTCAGAATCTAGTTTATTATTTCTAAGCATTACTGGAATCTATTTCTTCCCCTTGAACTGGAATCCGAAATAGTGAATTAGTTTCCTATAAGGGGGCCACCTAAATTATTAAACCTGTGACCATGTTGCTAATTTAAATGCACTTATTTTAAAAGCTATTGAAAATGGTCCACTACTCAAAATTGTTTTTCAAGATCTTCCTTTATCTAAAAGCACAGCCCTCATAAAAAGCCACCTCTGAATGCAACCACTTAAACATATTCTACGCTGTCCAAGAGTTACTTGGGCAGATTTACCAATGTCTGTGCATTACAGATAATGAAGGCAAACACTGCAGTGACAAAGGGAGCCCTGACAAAGGTAAGGTCCTGCTTTGGAAAATCACATCCCAAGCAGCAGTCGCTGCCCCAGAAGAGCTCCCAGTAATTACAGCCCCACAAGAAGCATAATGGGATGTAATACAGAGCAGTTTATGAAGTTCAAAGTACACCTGTGGTGCATCCCAATCCCACAAACAACTATGGCAAACATTATATAGCTTTCCTTTGGGGAAGAGTGAAAATTACACACAGAGGGACTGGAAATCTATTAAGCCATTCAGCAGGTAATAATTCCTGCCAAATCAGGCAGTAATGTGAGCTGCTTATTAGCTGTATTAGATACCCGCAGACAGAAGGCACCCGGCACCGTTCTGTGCCACAGCATTATCCCTTGATTTGTTTCAGGCCACTTGTATTTGTCACCCACCCCCTCAGGAAGCCAGAGCCACCACCTGGCATCAGTTAGCTGGAGGCTTCCCTCTGTAAATTGATCTTTGTGAATTAAGGCAGCAGAAGCTGTGGGCTGAATTACACCCAGCTGTGTGCAGGGTTGTTTTAAGAGGAGATTGTATTTTCAGCTCAGGTGAGCCAAGGAAGGGATGAGCAAGTTTTGCTGCTCCAGTAAATCACACACTGAAGGCTTTGTGGTCTTCCCCAAAACGCAGCTGCACACAGACCAAGGGCTCTAGCAGCACTATTAGCACTTGTATCCAACATCAGACTTAACAATAAAATGATCAATGCTCCTGCAAGGAAAGAGGAGAGAGAAAATGCATCAACGGATATTTTATAAGCGTAAAGTGTAAATATTAGATTAGTTATGTGACTCCTTGACCAATTGTTGAATAATAATCTTGGAGAACAACCTAATTTAAATTTTTATTTACTGTTATTATATTACAGCCACTAAGAACAAGAGCCTGCCAGTCCTTCCTCTCTTTTTTCCTGATTGCCTTCACCCTTTCACTGTGGAGCTGTTAATCCAAAACTCCATGTGGAGCATTCAGGCAGCAACCCCCAGGGCAAAGGGCCCCACACTGCAGGGGTACCATCCCCACTCGTGTATAAAGAGCTCAGGGACCTCAGTGCCATAAGTGACCCATCCCTCTGTCCTGTAACTTACTCAAAAAACACACCAGATGTTAATTATCACATTATTTCCATGTAATAGCTAAAAATCATGGCAGAGGAAAACTATAAAAAACCACTATGCAGCAAGTCACTCAAGATGTAAAGACCTGGCTGTTAAATGATTTTTCCCATCACATCTTAATTTTTTAATTTTAAAGGGGAGATTTTGAGGTTTCTGAGCCACTTATATCTGAAGTCTAATATACATGATAGCTTCACAGTGTGTGATCCAGCTGTGAATGAGTAAAATGCCTTTTCAATATTGCCTGTGCACATCAATATAGAGACAATATTGAAAAGTCAGTTGTGTTTACCAAGTTAATGTGCACATTTTACGTGCTCACTTAGGCCAGTGCACTGTGTCAGTGGCAAGCCAAGGTTGTTAAGGCAAATACAAATACTATAAAAACTGAATTAAGGTTTTTCTGTATCTTTGCAGTTGCCTCTTACTCTCCTGCTCCTTTTTTCTCCCCCCTGTGAAGCTGAGCACCACCCCCCTGCTGAAGGGGTAAATATCCAGTTATAACTTCATTGCAGCAGAAAAGCCTCAGGAAGAGGAGTCTGGATCCTGCTGCCAAAACCTGGGTGAGGGGTGGAATGTGATGGAGGTCACCAGGCTGGGCTGGTGGTGCCACAGTGCTGTCCCAAAGCTCCAGGCATGTGGTTTGAGTCCCAGCCCTGCAGCTCCTTCCTTCTGCTTCTTCACCAGGCATGATTGTTTCTCATGTATTGGAAAAGTGCCTTTCCTGATCTACCACCCCAGACAGTGGGAGGAGCCCCTGGACCATCGTTACCATCCTCTTTATATGTGGACATTTGTCCTGCTTTATGGGATTTCCAGTCCCCCTCTCTTCTCCTCTGCTGCTCAAACACGCCTGAAATGAAGTATCTGAAGTTATTCCTAAGGTGAACAATGGAAAAAAAAAACCAACCCAAATGGTATTTGATGTGAATCAGGGCTTAAAGGCAGAGATACAATATAAATCCTGCATGGTCATTAATAGTCATGAAGAGGAAAATATTTTTTCCTTTGGGAAAGACAGCAAACAAAGCAGCAAAGGGACTTTCATCACTTTCTGGCTTTGGCTGCAGCAGCAGATGGCAGGGGTCACACATCTCAGGGGATTCACAGCAGCCCGTCATCCCACGGTCCTGCAGCATCAGCACCTCCTCCTCTGCCAGGATCAGCTGCCAGCACTGCCCACCAGGGAGAGGAAAACCCTGCAGATAGGATCAGACAGGCGCAAATGTTTTCTGCCAACAAAATTTCACATTTCCAGTGTGTTTTGAATGAAACTTTTAAAAGCAACTTTTTTATGCCAGTGAATTTCCCCTCAGATATTTTTTTTTTATTTAAGCTACTCTGACCTGCTTGAGTTTCTGAAGAGCAAGAACCCTGAGAAAATTAATAAATTGCTGCACAACTATGTATCTAACAAAAATTCCATTTCTAAGGACCAAAAGCCCGTGTACCCAGCAGAAGGCATGGTATGGTCACAAAAGCTGGCAGGGAAGATGCTTGGGTGGGCTAAGGAGCAGGCAAAGAAAGCTGCTCCTTCTTCCCAGTCCAGCTCTGGATGCCCACCTGCAATGACCTGCAGGATTCAGCCCTGTGCAATCCCTCTGTCCAGGTTCTCAACCTTGCTCTGACTGCTGGAGCCAAACACATTTCTCATCTGAAGGATAATTAACCTTCCAAGTGAAAATCAGGGCTCCAGGCTGCAAAAGGAAAACCACAGAGACCCCAGCTGCAGGTCTGTCTGTTCAAATCCCACCTCCCTGCACACCAGCCTGTCTCTCTACACAAGCTCCAGGTATATTTTATCTGTCCCTCCAACACATCCTTTTATAACATGGTTAAACTGTTAGGGGATTGGAAAATAGTGTGTCATTTGGTTTCCCTGTCTTTTGGAGGCTGGAAAAGCAGCTGCTGCAATTCTCATTAGGGTTGGAGTGGGTCACAGCCATTACTGGAGAAAGCATCTAACTGCTGCTATCCAGTCGGTTCTCCAGCTGGGAGAGCAGGTGGGAGCAGGCATGAAGGGGAAGGCTGGGTTCAGGCAGCACACCTGGACCATGACCACAGTCTGGACACCACCACCAATGGCACAGAGTCCCCTAGTCCCCCATGACATCTCTGGTGTCTCAGCCTGGTGCTCAGCCCCGGTGTCATTGCCACAGCAAACATCCCCTCCAGTCATTAGGGGAATTATGGACATGATGGAATAAGAAAGAAAACACACACAGGACAGCAGTTGCAGAGTGCTACAAAATGTGACCTCGACCCCACAGGTCATAGGGCATTGTCTCCTGTCATCCCTTTGATCCTTAGTTTTGATCTATTTAGCTCTGTAGGGCACAGACAATACATGAGAAACCCTTTCCCTGAGTACAAGAGGAGGAGGAGGGGAAGCAAGGGACCATAGGTGTTCAATGGGCAGTATTTGTGCCAGCAAAGAGCTGCCACCACCACACAGTTTCCCAGCACAGAGGCCCACAGGCTTCTGCCACACCCATGCAGTGAGGACCTGAAGTTTCAAGTGACTGAGTCCAGCACCAGAACAACCCCGGGAACCCCAAGATCACCTGGGAAAACACCTGGGCTGTGCTGTGGGATGCACCTCCCATTCCCCTGCTCCAGAACCTGAGCTCAGCCCCTCTGGCTCAGCCCCTGATGCATCAGGCAACGTCTCACTTGCAGACAGGTCTGTGTTTGTCTGACCTGGACAGGTTTTAGCAGCTGCCAGGTGCTGCAGGGCATGCAGGGGTAAGAGAGTGGAAGGACCGTGAGTTAGAGGTGACTGCCCAAACAGAACAAAATCATCCCCCCCTCAGGGTGTTTCCCAGCTGAGGAAAGGTGTATCTGCCCTTTTTGAGCTCGCTGTCAGCTTGCACATTTGGCAGATAAACCACATTAGGCATTTTTTAGGTCAGGTGAGTTAATGGAGGTGAAAGAGGAGAAGGTTGCCAGGTCATGACTTCATGAAATCAAAGTGCATTAGCAATAATTAGAGGTTTTTCTTCTCTAAATACTCATAGCTCTGTAAAATACACACAGCTGCTGCCCAGCTCCAGCCCAGGACCACTTCCAGGGTGTCTGCTTGGGCTGCACACTGTGATTACACCAGAGCAGCCTGGTTATGGCTCAGCTCCCCAAAACAATGTAAGAACTTTCCTCTTCCCCAGATCAACCCTCAGATAACAGCACAGTTTGCTCAGAAATGCCTGGTGAGCCAGTGAGAGTGAGAACAGTGCTGAGACATCCGTGCAGTATCACCACAGCAGGGTAAGATTATCACTACCTACACTCCGTGGGGCACAAGCACTGCACACTAAAGGCATCTCATTACAACCAATTCTCTCTCAAGACCACGATAAGCAGAGTTCTCCCTGGATTTATCTCTGCTTCTGGGATGGGTGCCATCTCCTGTGCCCTCCCTACAACCAGGTGCAGAGAAAGGTTGAGATAGTTCAGAACTGAATTGCAATGAGAGTGCAAAAACCTCCTCGCAGTTCTCTCCCGGAGCGGTGTCACATCCCGCACGTGACATCGATTCCCTCTCAGTGCACCTCCCGTATTCCCTGTGCCGGGGGACTCAGTCCTGCCCAGCGCCCACAGGTGAGCTCACACCACTTCTGGCTGGAGCACCTGCAGGCAGACACGGATTCCTCGGCTCCACATAGGAAGACACGGCTCTAATCTTCCTCCCCTTGACGTGGCTACAAGGCACCAGCCTTTCCGGGAAGGTTTGCCATCAGATGCTTTCACTCAGCTGCTTTTTTTCCAGGCAGGTTGTGCTAAAGGGTTTTCCAGGCTGCAGCCACGCAGGATTTCTTGTAGGAAGGTGCCATCCTGTGGTGAAGTGTGAAAGCCTGACTGCACCGAGCCTCACACAACTAAAACACAAAACATGCTGCAATAAGGCAAATTCCTCCTCCCCAAGGTGCTTCAGCTGCAACTCTGCATTACAACAGACTCGTGCATGTCCCTGGTTTTCTGGGTTCCTTGGGAGATTCACCAGTTACTTCGTATTTGTTATTTATAATTGTTTCAGGCACAACTTTTGGTATTTTTCACCACTAACGTGGTCTGGCTGTATCAGAGTTTGAAAAGTGGAGAAAACAATAAAACCAACCCACAAGTAAACACCACCTTGCCGAATGGAGGTCACTGCTGACAGACCCCTTGCCATCCTGTGGGCTCTGCAACAAGTCAGGGATGGGGAGACCCAAACAAGACCAGGGGGAAAATTTTCCATACAGCCAGGGCATTTAGCTGGGAAGGAGAGATGTGTTTAAACCCCTGCTCCAGTTAACATTCATTTATTAAAAATATATTGGAACAACTCCAAGATGCTGAAAGAGATTAGTCCTGGGTGCTCATGTAGGTCAACTTCTGGGCTTTCATGAAGTGGAAATGGCTTCTTCTGTGCCGGTCTGTCTTTCAAACAAAACATCTCTCTTGACCTTTTATTTTATGAAAAGAAGAAAAAAAAACCCAAGCTCTTTTCTCAGCTGCATCAGTGTTACATGTTCTGCATCAAGCACTACATCTTCAGCTCCTATAAACTAATTGCTGCTGTACTCTCTGGGCCTGCCTCCAGCAGTAAATGCATTTATACTATATATATATTTATATTTATACTGCAACTTTGGGGAAAAAACCTACAGCCACTGTGCACGCTACTGCCCAAAAGCACAGGGGCTTTGCTCCCCATGGAGGTGAGGGACACCTGTAGCCAACACGGGCCAAGCTCTGCCTTTCCTTTGGCAACCTAGTTTTTGATAAAAATGTTGAAAGAGACATCTGCAGCATCCACATGGGAGCTGGGATCTCCGTCCTGTCTAAAACAGGAAACTCACAGGCTTGTACTGGAACAGGGGACTGGCACTTGGAGCTGATTATTCCAGGACTTTGCTTCTGTGGGGGAAATAAAGGAAAAAATCCCAAAACACAAACTAAGTGACACTAACAATGTATTTCTTAATTTTAATGCCACAGGAGTTTTGGCCCACACAGAGAACAGCAGTCATCAGGCAGGGAGGCTGCACAGCACCAGCCCACAGCTGGCAGGAGGAGCTCAGCCAGCCCAGCAGTCGCCTCCAGGCAGCTTTTCAAGTAGTAACTCATCCATCCCAACAATACCTAACATTTGGTATAAATATTACCACAAAATGAAGAGATGAGCCTAAACCGACTTGGCAGTGACCTTTGATTTATTCCAAGTTCAGCTGCGTGAAACTACCAGCTTTTAAGCCAATTAAACCTGGTGTCCTACCTCATCTTCTGGAATGAAATTAAATTCCTGGAGAAGGGTAAAGTGAGCCAAGTTTGGGCAGGCCAGACTGCAGCTGTTTAGTGCTCTTTGCTATTTTCTGTGCACAACCAGCACTGCTCCAGATCATCCTGCAGGCAGCAGGACAGTACAAGTGACATCTCCTTTACAGAATTATAAAATCAGTAAGCTGGAAACGACCACCTCAGCTTTCAGCAGGTGGGGAGAGCCTGCTCCTGTGTCTTTCAGGTTTCTTTGTTGAAGAAGGTGCAGCCTTCCTGGAGTCCTCTGCCCTTCAGAGTCTGTCAGCCAGTCTCACACACAGAACACAAAGCTACACCATGACATCAGTCCCATTAAATCCTCCTACATGGGTTTAAAATTGCCTTCATGCAACCTCCCCAGTAACAAGCCTTTGGAGAAAAAATATAATTTCATTTTATGTGGGCTTTTTTTAAACACTTGCCTTTGCAATGAACCTTTTGGGTGCTTTAAGCCCAACCCCACAGAGAACTACAGCAGGAGATCCTCTTTTGAAGACTGCAGAGTGTTTTCCTGGAACTGCCTGTGTTTCACATTGCACAGTGTCTGCTTTACACAATCCCTTGGATAACCTACCCAGAGGTTGCTCAGCCCCTTCACCACTCACCAGCAACAGATGTGATTTGGATCTGGTGTTACAAGTGCACAACACTGATGTGAGCCATTTCCAGACAGTTATTCCCATTGTACAAGACTGAATTTACCATTAATAGGAGCTGCTCATACTTTTTTTTTAGTTCTTTTAACGCACCCAAAATCAGCTGTGGCTGTGTAACTTCTCCAAAAGTACATCTACAGTATAAAAAAAAAAATAGAAAAGTTGCAAGAAACTCCTACTTACTTCATTCTATGAGAAAATTAACATAGTTTTGTATCACAGCTCCAAAAAAAAATCAATGGTTGTGTAAGGGTACAGCTGCTTTTTGTTCTCTTCTACACAAATGACAAACAGAAGCTTAGAGCAGCTTCCCTGGTGCCTCAGGAAGATGAACACAGGGTTTGTGTAACACTCAAGATCTCCCTACAGCTGCGTGTGACAGGAAGAGGAATTCACTCCTTCTCTTTGCACCTGCTCACTATTATGTGTCTGCGTGTCAGGAGTTTGTTTTTCGAGTGAATTTTTAAGACTTTCTTTTTCTAGAGAGGAAAATGATCCTTGCCATATCTTCACACCACTGCAGTGTATCAAAATACCCTGTCACTAGAGTATGACACAGTGGCAGAACTGCTGGAAAAGGCACAACTCAAATTAACTTTATTTTTTATACATATCGGCCTGTTGGTCTTCCTTAGCACATGAATCAGTCTACAGTTATGACTCAAACTGAATTAAAAAGTGAGTTATAAAAAACTAAAATACTGTATCACTGTTAGGGAGATGTTACTAATACAGTCTTGTAATAAAATTGTTCACAAATTTGTTATTTGCATCATGTCCTGTTTGATTCCAGCACGTTAATTTTTTACGGTGCTTGCTGTAGAAACACTTCCCCACATTTATCCTTGTTTTGGAGTCACATTTACCAAGTTTTGAAGCTCTGGCAATTGATAAGCTTCTCTGATAAAAATGTGAGGCATCTTTGCAACTCAGAAGAAACAGGGTTATCTCCCTCTTGTGGTCTTCTATGCAAACAGCCTCAACTCCATCTGTGGGCTCAGAAGCGCCTAAAGAAGGGTTTGCTCTCATCAAATATCAACAGAAATCGTAAGCAATTCCAGTCACTAGAGAAAGTGTTCTTCCTAGAAAGAATGAGAAAGAGATTGTTTTCACTTTATTTTTATCTACATGGTATTTTCTTGCAGAAAAACCACAGAGATTGAAAACGCAGTGCTGACTCCTGAATAGCACCACCTGCAAGAAAGTGGGGGGAAAAAAGTTACAGAACAAAGTAGATGAACAAACCCAACAGTGGAGGAGCTGTCAGGCTTCTCTAGGTAAGTGCTAGCTAGCTGAACACACAAACTGCACTTCTAAAATGCTCACACTTGAGTTACACAAAGCACATTACATCTCTACCTCACAGACCAACCTCACTCCTCAAAAGCCACAGCGGATATGTAGGGACCCATGCTCAGAACTTCCCATGTCATGAGATTAACAAGTCTGACACCAACATAAAAAGAAATTTTGTGCCTTTATTTGAATGGTGTTAGGCTTTAAATACACCAAATTTTGATAACCTGATTATTTGGTTTAATTAGAAATGACACTACAGAACTGCAATACTGGTCCAACAGTCTTGTCTTTACTTCTTT
>VXBN01015915.1:187042-215101 GCA_013397395.1 Sinosuthora webbiana
TTTTTTTTTTTTTAAAGCAAGAGATAGTATGAAAATGCACCAAGTAATCAGAAAGCACTAGCAGGCATTGGTTAATCCAAGATAGTAGCTTCTTAGTTCCAAAAGCACTCGCATTGTATGGAACCCAGGATTTAGACTGGTCATGATTTGCAAGAGCTAGTTGCATGAGTCATGACTTTTTTTCTTTTTTTTTTTAAATTTACTTTCAAGTTGGTCACTGGTAATTTTTTTTTCCTCAAATATTACAGTTTCTTTTATTCATATTTTTCCTCAAAGTATAAAAAAGTATGAAATATAAACAAGCTCCTGTATTGCACCCATGAAGGGGTACAATGGAAGCATTAGAGAGCTGACTATCTACACACCATCAAATCCCATCAAATCTTGGATATTCATTAATATACAAAATATCAGGGCACAGAAAGAACTAAAATCCACTTTTTTTTTGTTTTGTTACGCACAGGTTCAAATAATCAATCTAAAGAAAAAATGTGATCGTTTTGGCTTTCCACTACATCCGCATGTTGAGACACTTATTAAAATTATCCTGCTTAATTGTGTTTGGTCTTTTTCTTATTGTCAAGTCATGTTTGTTATCTTAATACCAGCCATCAGACAAACAAGTAATCAGAAAGACTCTTCCTCCTCCCCACTTCCCCATCCCTGACCCCTGCAGGGTCAGCTTTAAGACATGACTCCAAACACAGGGTTGTGACGACAGATGCTAGGGCCAATCTCTTCATAATCTTTTTTGGTATGGCATACTTGGTAGAATTCAGGCTGTAAAGGGAAGGAAAAAGAACATTAGTGTATGGTATAGACACCTTATTTTAACAATATTAACTTTAATGTAGCTAGTGGAAAAAAAACAAAGACAGCACAGAAATCCTATAATTAACGTATATCATGTGTGGCTAAACACCAATGCAAAGAATGTATTCTGCCACAAATCTAAAATGCACTATTTAACAATTCACACAAATCTTTAATTCAGATTTCATTTGCTCTTCCAAGTCTGTAAAGTCTAATGCAAAAACAGGGAAGGTATATTTACCACCTGAGGTCTATCAGAAATTCCCCTACCACATTTAATATACAATGAAGGGGAGATGAGAGCTCCAAAAGCACAGTCAGAATGGCCCAAACATGCTCAGCTTTACAGCCAAACTCACTGTGGAAGCCAGCATTGATCCTCCAAACCAGACTGCATATCTCTGCATATGGTGTGTAATGACTTGGACATCAATGGGCTTCGGCTGCAGGAAAGAGGAGAGAAAAGCAACACATTACAAGTCACTTCTGCTGCTAAATACCAGATGCAGTTTTACAGGATTGTATATACCAAGCTTACTTTTCACAAATTAGTATTTTCATAAATGCTGTGCATGTAAAGTTACATTTATGGCATCACTTTCCCTTGCAGCATGAAGACTAAGAAACAGCTCTTGCTTAAAGATCAAGTTACCTGCTTTAACAGACAGATACTTCCATTCACACCCATTTTTTTCACACTATATTTTGATTAATTTCTTGATGGACTATTTATTTATGCATTTATAAGCATTGATCCATAGTAACTAAACTTTTCAGAAAAACACAGTTTAGGAAGCTAATTTTCAAGTTTCATGTGATTATTCTAACAAAGCATCAGTTGCAGATTGAAAGTCTATCCAGGATCAATACAGTCAGTTGTGCTTTTCTGAACTACAGCACTCATTCCAGTCAGCCATTCACTTTCCCTCCACAAGCACACAACCCATTCCTTGCTGGTGCAAATCAAAACAGTGTATGTAACAGTTTCAGAATTTATTTATTCCAACCGCTGGAATTTGAAACAGTATCTAAAAATGTTCTCTAACATATTTGCAAAACTCCAGCCAGTGATTCTTTGCCATGCCTGGCACTTAGAAAAAAACAAGAATCACATCCAATTTCCTAACTCAGATTCTGCTTCCTTACTAAGTGGTACAAGTCTAGTAAAGAAAACAGATGTTTCTTGGACCAGAGAACAGTGTATGACTGAAATTTTAGAGCTGTCTACATGACATATTACAAAGCTCTGCTGGGGTTTTAAAGGATTGTTTGAGCTCACCTAGCTAGATTGCTACTAAAAAGTGACAAAAATCACTCCAATTTTGCTTTAAAAGGAAAAAACCCCACAGTTTCTTTCTTCCTCTGCTGGTCTTTTATTTATGCAGAGACAACAGAAAGATGCTCTTAGGTCAGAGCTCTGAAGTGGAAAGAGCACAAATTAAGGATGATGCAGTTTAGTAAAAACATGAAGTCACTCATAAGGTAATTGAAGTGGGAAGGGACCACATGATGTCTCTGGTTTGGCCTCCAGCTCAAGGCAGGGTAAGCTATGAAGCCAGAGGAAGGTATTTAGGGTTTTATCCAGCTGAACCTCAAAATCAGTCATCCCCCCACATGTACTGAGGCACTATCAGCACACCCAAAGCCTTTCCTTCTCTAATCAAAGCTCCCTCATTCCTCACAGGACACGTGCTCCTGACTCTCCTGGTGGCTCAACAATGAGCTTGATCAATCTCTCTTATCTTCAGGCTCAAAAAGACCAAGCACAATGAATTGTAACTGATCAATAAACACCAAGCACAAAGACAGCTGGAGAGGCCAGCTGCTGGCATGTGATCAGTGTAATGGATTAATCTCGGAAAAGCCTCTCTAAGAACTTCAAATAAGATAAAAGACATTTCAACAAAGACCACAATCACTGCAAGATGTTCTTTGCACACTTTCCAGGTAACAGATGCTTGGTAAGTGTGTGAGCTGCAGGAACCAACCTTCAGTCTGCCACCACTAAGTTCTTCACTAAGTTTCAGCCTGGCATCAACAGTCCTTTTCAAGTCTCGCTGTAAACGGCGACCAAAGTCCCTGAACATGGTTGAGCCTCCAGAGAGGACAATATTCTGTTTTCAATAAAAAAAAATTTGTTAACCACGTCTGAAAATGCAGGTCTCCAACTTTAGCCAGTTCCTACATCCTAAATATCTAAAGACAGTTTTTAAAGCTTCAATTAGCAGGTACAATTCTACTGTAAATTATTTAACATATAAACATGACACATGAAGTCACCAGGAGTTTGCCACATTAAAATTGTCTGTGCTTTAAAATCCATTTATATCTAAATACATCTAATCACTTTGGCTCAGTTTTTTGTTTCCCTAATGAAAAGGCACATTCTGGAATTTTCTAAGTGAACAACAAAGCCTTCTGCATATTAGATTAATTTCTAGAAAAACGGTTAATTTTGCTCATTTGCTTTTGGTTTTTAAGAGTTTCAAATATGTACCTTGATAAAAATCACAATTCTTCTAAAACCTGTATATTAAAAAAAGACATTATAGCTACTGACCTTATATAGAGGACGTCTAACATCAATGGGACAATTCTGAATAACTTCATCTACTACTTCTGAGATTGGTTGTGTAAAGTCAGGATTAGCAAACTGCAATCAGGAATAAAATCAAGTCAAGTCACATATTGCAAAGGAAAAGAGGTAAAGTGGAAAACAAAGGAGATAAACATTTTATTATACTAGAGATGTCAAAAGACCTAATAATGGAAACAGTTGTTTAATATTTTTGCTGCAATTTATATGCTTTGTATATCAACCTGGATTTGTATAAAGACTGGTAGCAATCAAGAATCAAACCATACTGACTTGCAACAATTGCTGGTATCTGTTTATAAATAGAAGAAATATAATTCAGGATAACTACTTCTTTACAGTTTTGCAAATGGGATTTCTATGCTATCCTCTAAAATGCTTTTAAAATAGAAAGCACAAACAAGTCAAATCAACTTACCTCAGGATGGAAGAAAATCTCTGGCCCCAGGAATCTCTCATAACCAACATCAATGGTAAATTCTTTCTTTGAGATAGCATTAATTCCAGTATATTGTTTAATCCACTTTGTACCATCTGTGTCATACTTGTTAAATTCTTTTACTAAGTCAGGGCAAACATAACTAAAGCGCTCCTGAAAATTGAAAAGATACAGTTAGAACTATCTAAAGTATAGAAAACTGGTATGAAATTTCAAAAAAAAGTAGTAATTTTAACTTTTAAGAGTAAGTATTAAACTGGCAGATAAAAAACAGGCCTCAAAACAGCTGAACTGACATTTACTGTACACAGGTAGATAATGGCTCTGCTACTACAGATCGTTTCTGTGCAGCACTGAAGGCTCTTGCTGAGCTAAATTACTTCTCCTCTGCTTTTCCTCTAAACTTCGATGATCATGAGAAATTAACTCTGAAACACACTGAAGAACTGCCAGAGAAACAAAATTTAAGTGTACTTTAAGCTGAATGTCTTTCAGAAAAGCTTTGTTCTCTGTGTAATACGTATTACAAAAAAGAACACATTAATATTCAGAAAGAATATAAGAGCAATTACAGCTCTGTATGACACATCCTGCCAACAGTATTTCCTACAGAACAGTAAAATTATAACAGCAACAGGATAACAACAACAACAATGATAATGGAGGGGAAAAGAAAGGGGGAGACAACAGGTGAAGAGTGAAATTCCAGGCCAGACTGAGCAAGCATAACCCAACTGGAAACCTTGAGTTTAAGCTATTTCAAGTTATTACATTATTAAAACATTTTTATATTACTTAGAATCAGAGCTCCATTACTCAGAAGTACAATTCCTTTCAGGTATTCTTGTACTTTGTGATATAAAATAACGTTAAGAGCTGCAACATCCACATTACCTTCACTGCTTTAGCTGTTTCCAAGGATTGTTCAGGAGGAATTCCTACTTCTCTCTCCCTCAGCAACTGCTGAATGAAGTATGTGATATCTCTCCCAGCAATTGGAATGTGTTTGATACAGCTGCCAATCACATATCCTTCAGCCTGTAAACAAAATCAATGGGGACAAAGACACTGGTAAGAACTACTTTCACCAAAGCTCAGAGGGAGAGAGAAAGGCAAGGAGTCTAAACTCCTACCCACTATCTGTGATTCTGAGGCTAAAGCCCTTTCAGACTGGCTCATTTAATTACCACAAATCCAATTCTTCACAGTATATATAGCCTTACTTTACTTTGCATTGGTTCATAATTCTTACGAGGTTAGAAGGAACAGAAAGGTCACTAGTACATAAGGCAGACAAATCACTATACTCACTATTCCTTGGCCTTTATTTTCTCTCCAAAATGAGGTTACTCTTACCAAAAAGGTCAAGGAACCTTTTTTTTTCGTGAAATATTATTTTAGAATAACTGATGTGGCCCTGCAGTCACAGCCACTGATGTAAGACGTTATAATCCACATGAACCAAAATTAATTTTCTGAAAGCAGGGAGAAAATGCATCATTTCAGCACATTAATTGAGACTGCTCAGAACATCAGACTGGCTCATCCTCATCCATCAACCTACCCCTACAATTCACACTCATCCTGGGGACCAGTATCAATGCATTAAAAACATCTGGTCTAAAAAAAGAAACGATATCACAATCACAAAATGCTTAAATTTTCCTATATACACACACCCCTTATGTTCATACAAGAATGTCTTACTAACATAGAAAGTGTCATTAAAAAAATCTACCACTACTGTTAGCATTTGTTAATTCCTTTTTATCTATTTTGTAATGGAAGTGGTAGAACATTGCTGACAATTCGTTCAACACGTTTAAAAATTTCAGAAGTAAAGGACACTCTGCAAAGGAAGTTAATGCTTCAAATTAAATATAACACCTACTCTTATTTCAATTAAAAAACCCCAAACCCACAAATCAGGAAAAGTGCAACTGTTTTAAACACTAATTTGAACTACTAACTACAATTTTACAAGTTTACCTACAGAAGGTCTGAGGTGTCAGTTGCTTCCTAAGTGTTATTATAAATACACTAACTTGGATGAACAGTCTGAACAAAGATTTAGCCACTACATTCCACCAAAATTAATAAGAAATTGCTACATGACAGTGTATGTTTGACCACCACCAATGATACTGTTTTTAAAAAACTGATGTTACTGTGGCATGATAAAGCTTTGTACAGATCTTTGTCTTAAAAATCATCATCTAGCTTCATTTTAAAAATACAAATGTATCTGGTACATAGACATGAATTTAACTCCCCCAGGAAAGATGGGCAATAATTTGACAGTAAGGTAAATTACTGCAGCTCTAGGTGCTCATTATTTAATAAAACATCATACAATCATCCAAGTTTCTGCTTTAGCAACTTGATGTATTGGGGCAGATATTCAACACTAACCAACCCTAAGGGTTGTTTTCTTCCAGTCAAGCAGGAACTTCTGCTTGTATGGCTGAGGCTCTACTAAATATTGGGAACAGATGGAGAAAAACTATAAACAATACTACATCTGCCCTGTATTCCTTTGTGTTATTTCTCCTTTATATATAAATGGACTGAGCTAAATGAAAATAGAAAGTCAAATTTTTTGTAGTGACTACTGTAAAGAGCCTGTTCACTCCTACCAGCAAACCAAACTGGAAATGTGCTAAAGCAACTTCACCCATCACTTAGTACAGCCTTGGCAATTCACCTTTTAAGGTAAGTCAGTGAAAGACAATTAGCTCTGCCAAACTCAGGGTTACAGAGAAGTTCTTCAAGAGCTTCTGCACTACAAAATGAACCAAAACTCACACCCACAGCCCCGGGAATTATCTGATGTTTTTGAAGACTCCTGCCTATACTTCAGCGTGTGTAGGTGTACACGTCAGAGAACTCAGAGGACAGATTGTTCTCCATGGAAGCTGCTGTGCAGCTTTGAGGCACACTTACCACAGGGATGACATGAGTGACACCATCCCCACTGTCTATAACTGTGCCAGTCAGTGTTCGCTCTCCTACTTGTCTCGACGTCCAAGATGCAGCTAAGGCAAGGACAGCCTTGGGAAAAACCCACACCAAAATCAAATATTAGTACAACATCTGCCTGCAGACCTCACTTTCCACCACCCCTCCTCCCAAGGACAGGCTGACACCCCCATTGTAATTTACAGCATGGAAACTGATTAAATAATATTATATATGTCTACACAACAGCTTGGAAAAAAGAGGCTGCACAAACGTAATTTTTGACACTTGCCTGATGTTTTTTCAGCCATGCTCAAACATAATTTTTCGTTACTTCATACTGAAAGGGATTCAGTTCTTGGATTAATAGAATTATTATGATGTGGTGTGGTTTTTTTATTTACCTATGATGCAACAGATATCCTACTCTACTGCTCAGAAGCCTGTAGAGGTAACAGAGGAACAGTATCCAGCAACCACCCACAGAATCAAAGCATGACAAACATGCAGTTCTGAAACTGCCACCCAGAAAGACATAAACGTTTTCCAAACACCACTTACACGGTTTTTTCACAGTGAAATTAGTTTTAGCCCAAGGAGAAATATTGCAGCTGTGACTCTCAACAGCCCTGCCCTTACCTGAACAGCAATATATAGCCCTGGAACGTTGAAAGATTCAAACATGATTTCAGCAGTATATTCTCTATTTTCTGGAGTATTTAATGGAGGCTCAGTCTGTGAGACAGAAAAAAACAAACACAACCCATGAGTTTTACTTACATTCAAATCAAACATTCGACTTTAAAAAAAAAAAAAGAACCACCAACTCCTAAGCTTTGTTAAGATGAGTCATTCAATAACAATAGCATGTAAAAATAGTAATGGACAGAGGGTACTTTTAAGAATTTATGCAAATTGCATTAAAAGAAGGAAAAACAAAAGTGCAATAAATACTACATCAGTTACTGCTTAAGAATTTATATCCAAGACTCCCTTCGTGGGTCGGTTAGCTCATTACAACTTTTGATTTCACTTGAAAAAACCAAGGACTATCAAAACATGTCAAAGGCTGCAGTTTGGCACATTTAAAGAATGGCATTTTTTTAGATTTCTCAGTGAAAAGAGCTGTTTTCCTTCAGAAGGCAGCCACTGTAACACAAGTTGCTATGCTCAGCTGCAGGAATGTACTCAAGTGAGAGAAGCTGAACAACACAAAACATACCATAATATTGTGCTATAGCTTTCATTGAAATATCAAACATCCTCAAGGCTCTACTCTGAAGGAGCATTTTGGATAGTGCTACAGAACACTTGAGAAAGGAAAATATCACTCTTCCATTGCAGCAACTTTGTAACAGGAGGGTAAAAAGGAGGGAGTCAGATTCTTCACAAAGGGGTTGGGACAAGGGGTCAGGGACACAAAACTCAACTTGGGCAATCCTAAGTAGGTATTAGGAGGTAAAAAGGTAACTTAAAGGTGGTTAAACATTGACAAGGGGCCCAGGGTTGTTATGGCATTTTGATCCCTGGAGATATTCACAGCTTGGCTGGACACAGCCTTGAGCAACTGGACCTAATTATTGCTTCAAGAAGATGAAGGCGTTTCAACAGGTATGGCCAACACCTCTAATTCCAAACTTAAATATAAATAACACACTACACCAAACTGCCTACTTCAATGGCCCTAAATAAAATAATAAGGTACAGAAGATGCCTCAGAGTAACATTGACCTTAATTGAGATCTAATCAGCCCAAATATGACAATCAACCCTTCCAGTTTCACAGAAAATAAAAGGCAAAAATTTACTCTCTAGATACTTCATCCAGATGGCAGTACTGTAAAAACAAAATAATTGCAATTATGTAAAGTCAAAACAAAAGTTGTTGTTGTTTTTTTTGTCTCAAACATATAAACTTGAGATTATTGAATTCAGTGGAGAGGGAAAATGAAAAAGTGATGAATTAGACAACTTGGAGGGAAATGAGAAGAGAACAGAAAAATGTTTGCTGTTCAGACACACTGACATTTTTAGAAAATTAAAGAACCTGGATGGCTTAAGGCAAGTCAAGAAAGCTCCAGGTAATTTATTTACTTTTGCTTTCAAAAGATGCATATTTATATTTGAGAATTTACATAAATCAACACACTGTTATTCATCATGTGGAATTTCCTAAACAGGGCATAAATTTACCTACCAAAAGAAAATAATGGTCCTCAGGTTCTGCCCTTAAATACTTAAAGATTACTTGCTCCATAAACCTCTCCATCAAGTCCCAGTCTTCAACTATACCATGGCGGATAGGCCACTGTTGGAGAAAAATATCAAATTATAATTGGAAACAAAAAGAAAAAAAAAAGAAACAAAAAATCCCAAAACCAAACAAAAAAACTGTTTTTAACTGCAGTAAAAGTATATGATCTACACAGGCAAGAAACCTCAATTTAGGCTTCCCCTATTCCCATGTGAAACCTATTCAAAATTCTGATTCCAGGCTTGAGCAGCAGAGGGAACACACTGCATTTTTCTCAGTAGGGATGAATGGTGGCACTGGGATAAACCAAAAGCTCCCCCAGCCCAGTGTCCCACTGTGATGCTGCTGATAGAAGTTGCCAAGGAACAAGAGAATGTGGTATTGCCACTTAACACCCTTCTCAGCCTCTTTTCACTTATGAATAAACATATATATATCTAATATATATATTCAAATTCCCACAGGTTCCCCAAGGTCAACAAAACTAACACCAAAGTTCATTTTCTATTTAAACAGAGTTAATAAATAAGATTTAAGTAACTGTTAAGCATTCTTAAAATTATATTTACTGTACACGAGATGCTTGCTAAATAGTGTTGAAAATGATTTTTTTAAGTTTTTCTTAATACCTTGGTTGCATAAGTTGGTTTTTCTATTGCTTCGTCCCCAATGAAGAAGTCTAAATCATCCACACCTTTCAAAACCCTCCTTTGTGCTTGATCGACCACTTTTGCTGATTCTTTGATAGCAATACCTTCAACAGAGAACACAAACATTATTGCAGGTCATACATCCTGCACCAAAGAAAGAAAACCTACACTGAGAAAACAGATGCACTCTAATCACAACCATCCTTTGTTCCAAGTGTAACACAGAAAAAAGCTACACAGAATGCAGATAATTTGACTTCCAGTCATGGTAAGGACTTAAAAAGTAACACAGTAACAGACTTAAATACAAATTTAATTGTTAGATACTCAACATGCAACCAGGAAGATAAAATATACACAGAAACACTAAAATAGGATATCCCTACAGATCTCATTTTGTTCAACAAACATGCTAATTTTCTGCACACTCCAATAATAACAATTTTAGGTGTTGTTATTATTAGTGTTGTTATTCTTTTTAAAAAGAATCACTCCCCAGCTACTAGGGCTGCAGCACCAGCAATATCTGCTGTATTTTTTCAAATCTTACTAATTGCCTTTAAACACAATCCTTCCCACAGATGAGGAAATTCATATACACAAGCAGCATTAAATCAGCCTCAGCTGCTCCACAGTTGCGCTCCAAAAGCTCTTTCAAAGGCAGAAGTGTTTTCCTAGCTCTCACCTTCAGCAAGAAGTTACCTTTGCTCACAACTAAGACTAAAAAAAATTTTGAAAAGAGCTGCAGTCTCAAACCCCGCAGCCAGGGCAGCAGAGCTAGAGGGTTTGGAAATCAGCAGCTTGCTAAGGGGTAAAGCCCCCCGAGTTCATGGATCCTCCCCTCCCTTCCCACACAGAGCAACACAAGCAGAGGAACCAAGAAGTTGAATGTTGTGAAAGACTGAACAGGATGGAACAGAAGTCATTATTTTGAGCTCTTCAGGAAGAAAAGTGAATCATACTGCAACTTCTGTAGCTGCTTACAGGAGAGCAGAGAGGAAGCAGAAGGCTGGAGGAAGCCAAACAGAAGGGGGGTAGATGGGAAGCAGAAGCTAAAATCACAGGGAAGGAAATGTTGCAAGGCAGGTGCTTGCTTCAAGTCAAGAGAGGAACCTTGACAAATATTTTTCAGGTCATTGTTACAGAGCTGACACATCTGGGTGAATTTTGCTGTCCAGATGGGTGTTATCATCAACAACTTTCAAGCAAAATCCACCACTTGCCACAGGATTACAAGTTTCAAGCTCAACTGGTTTCACCCTGTCACAAGCCTAAAACAAGATGGGAGGTCTCAAATACTTTGCTGCCCTCAAGGCCAGCTTGTTCAGCCCTGCATTTGAAAGACAGAAATTAGGAGCAAACAACCTGAATCAAGAATTGTATCCTGAAAACACAAACAAGAAAATAAATCTTGCTGAAACCTCAGCTGTGGTGCCTGAGGATGGGCAGCACCCCAGTAATACTTGGAGCAGTTGCCTTTGGTTTGCTTGGCATAAGAATTAAGAGCTTTTAGGGGAAAAAAAAAAAAAAGAACATCCTTACACTGAATTAATTTTTGTGCTGAACCACTACTCAAGCCAGCTTTTCTTTTAGAAGTAAAGAAAAGGCCATCAGCTATCACAGATAAACTGAAATAATGAAAAATCAAGGGAACTACTGAGTAATGGAAGAAGGTGACTCCCATTTTAACAAACAGCAGGAAAAACGGGCTTAAGTGAATAAAAATCAAGCAAAATTAATGATCTAAGATCCAAAAGGCAGCCAAGGAAGAAAGCAGTGAACCCAAGCCCAATATATTCTCATTAACTTCACTTTCCATGTAAGTATTTATCATCTCTACAGAAGCATATTCAGAATAAAAGCAAGAACACATCAGAAGGAGATAAAAATTTGTTAAGAGCAGGAGTGAATAAGATAAGCTGCAAGTGAACAAGGCACAAGGAATGCTGCTCAGACCTGTTTAACAGCAAACATTAATTTTAGAGAATCAAACTGATAAAATGCCACAGCTGGAAGTGCAAGGAGAAACTGAATCATTTTTCCATGGGGAATAATATTGAGGAAATTCTAGACAAACTGCTTTTTTGTAACATTTTACTTTGAAACTAGGTACCGCTGCACTCTATTTTTGTTTCTCTAATGTGGATTAACCAGGTGCTATTTTATTTCATTGAAGGCAGAGGATTAAAACAAACTCATGCCATTTCTGTAATTATCTAGCATGGATTGCAGCACAAATGAGAAAAAAGCCTTTTGTATTGAGAGAATTGCAGTCAAGGGTCATTTCAGCTGCAGGAGCATCTAGACTGAGCATCCTTTTTTCCATACACCACACTATATCAAAAGACCATCAAAAAAAAACTCTCATTTCCCCTCCTTCTCTTCCACTTTAATAGCATCCCTGTTGGATAAATTTCTCTGCTTAATGATCTGACAGGTCATTTCATTCCCAGTGTTTAAAATATCATGGCGTTTCTTCTTTTTTGGAACAAGAAAGGGATCTTCAAACTAAATAACCAAATCTAAAGATGCAGAAAAAGTATGTAAATTCTATCTATCTGAAATTAAATAACCACTTGCCCATTTATATTTGAACAAGTGCTACAGAGCTTAAAGAGCACTGTAAGGGTTTTTTCAATGTTTAGAAACTTTTTATACCTAATGTTAAAATAGCTTTTGTGCAAAAAGCAAAACTGTAGAGTGTTTTGTATGACACTGAAATCGACTTAATGAAGTTAATTTGGAAAACCAAATCATCTAAGAAATACCTATTAGAAGCCAAAATAGAAGATATGGAACAGATGCCCCTGTTCTCATCTAAGTGAATTAGCCTTATCTTGCCATGAAAATTACTTTTTGAGGTATATTTCCTAGAAAAATTAACACAGAGCCTGAACTTCCCAGCTCTATTTTACAGTGACTGTGCTGAAGTAGTATTAGTTCCAGCTCTCTTCCTGTTGTATTTGCAAGGAAAACTGGGTGTGCTAATTATTCCTTTTCACCAGGATGTAATCCGTGATTACTTTGGCACAGATGAACAATGAGGAACTGCCAAGTGGTGCGGGAGGTCAAAAGGTGAAACATTTCTAAAGGAAGCTGAGTGAACTCCACTCTCTGCAGCAGAACTGTATCTCTTCAAGTGGGAGAAAGAGTTTGGGAGCCAGCGAGCAAATAAATAAGCTATTCTACGTGGGGGGGGAAAAACTGACATGGTTTTTTGTTGTATTTATAAAACACAGTAAATTAATATAGCTGTAATACTGACAACTTCCAAGCCAGTAGAACGTTTTAAACCCTAGAGATATTAAATCATAAAATTTTAATTTTTTTTCCAGTTATAATCAACTCAACGTTTTGCCAGATAAACCACTGAACAGGAAAAAACCTCCCAGGAGGTAAATGTAGCCATGCCACTGGATTTTTACATTATTTCAATGTCCAAAAAATTAGCTTCAACTATTAGTATCCTTTTTTAATGAATGTATCTACCAAAACAAAAAAGACACATTATTACTATGTATCATCACTCAGACCGCGAGTCCATCTCTTTTAATGTTGGGGGGTTTTTTTTGTTTGTTTTTGTTTTTTTTTTTAATGGCATATTACAGAAAGTCCAAGAGTAACTTCAGCATTGGTACACAAGTAACAAATACTCACATGAAGGGATAATGAACTGGGGTTCAGTATTACCCGCATATCCGAGCTTTGTATACCTGTCGAGGGAAAAAAAGATTTGGTTGTAATAAATAATACCACAAATAACAAAGATATCTCCTCTTTTTAATGAACAGACCCCTCTTCCCATATCAGAAGGACACCACACCCATTTTTCTATAAACAGAAAAAATAAACAAACCAAAAAAACTAAGGCAAACTAAGAATTTTTCTCTTTTTAAGTTTAAAACAATGCTCTCTGCCACAGATCAAGCATCACTGCTAACTTCTATTCTAATAACATTTTACTAAGGAACACAAAGTATGTAATTCAATCTATCCATGCTTAGGAGTATAATTTTGTCAGAGCAGTTCCTCCTTGCTCAGCAGCTAGCATCTCCACAGAAATATTTTCATTTAGCTATTGCTAGTGATAGAAATGTTTTTGTAATTCCTAACTATAGGGGGGAAAAGCTGCCCTGCCCATGGACTGTCAGCTGGGCATGAGGCAGGGCTGGTCATCCTCACATCACAAGCAGCTGATAATGACAAGTCCTAGCAAAAGCCACTCCATTTCACAAATGGAAAACAGTGTCACAAAACGTGTCCAATAAGAGTAATGAAAGCAAGAGGAAAATAGCTACATAACTTCATCCAGTCTTCAAAATGTGCTATGGATATATACATTATCTTCATTATCACAAGGCAAGAAAACTGATGAAGGTAACGAAGTAGTCATGAAAAATAACTACAAAACTCAGGGTACCAAAACCAGCTGCTAGAAACATTGTCACCAAAGCAGCACGGGCAAATTCTAAACCATGCAGACCAAACTGCACAAGCTCTAGCTCAAGAGTTAGAGCTTACCCACATGTTTTTCACAAACACAGACGTGACAAAGTTCTCATTTTCTCTGTACAGCCAGGCAGCTGCACTAAATTAGCACCATCAGCAAAGGCACGAAGGCTGTAGTAGCACCTCTACAGCTTTCAGCACTCTGACGTAAACCTGAAGATCTTAGGAGGTGTAAGGCAGCAGTAACTCCCAACAAACCACGAATTCCTGGCAGTAACACAGCCAGAGGCTGGGAGAGGAGGCTGCTGCAGCAGGTCTGGCTGCCGTGCCTCTCCCACAGCAGCGAGCAGCCCGTGCATGTGCCCAGCACACCCACACAGTTTCTGTCACTGACGCTGATGACACCCATCAGCGCTGAGAGGGGTGAGAGAGATGGGTGCCCAGGCCAAGAGGCCAGGTCCTCACAGGGAGGGTGGGTTTCTCTCTGAATAACAAAGTGGTTAGCACAGGACCTCAGCTGACACCACAAATGCTTTGCAGGAGATGTGTTTTCAAAGCTGCAATCCCCATCTTGTGTGTAACACACAGTGGCAGTTGTGAGTAACCATGCACAGAAACTTGACTTCATACCAATCAACATGAAGGTTTCTTGATAAAGAAAACTTAGCAGGCAGAAGGCAACAAATAATGAAAAAAGAAACTAAATATCAGAAAGAACTTCACACCTCATGAAGACATCAGCATTAGGCACTATGTGCGCCTCACCTCAGGACACACAGCTTGGATTTCGCTCATTGAAGTTTGATTTTCCTCTTAAAGATCTACTTCCCAAAACAAGTATCAAGAATTCAACAAACTGGTGCTTCTTTAACCTATCACACAGACTAAAACTGTTCACTGTATTTACAGTGTGTTAAGAGGCCTTTAGTGCCACAATTACTAAGTAAACCAGCAAATACTGACTCACTCCCTCTACCTTCCCCTGCAAACCAGAACTGTGGCATGTAGATTTTAAAGCTAAATCTACTCAAGAACTTTGGAGTAAATGTTGCTTAAACCTACAACTAGATTAGAAGTGGTTTTTAACAGTTAAAAAGGTTAAAACTGTTTTCAAAGAAAGCAAAAGCTGAACTGCTGCAGGTAACTGGCAGCTTCATTGCTTGTGGGTGGTTTTGCCCAGCACACACACAGCCAGCAAGACTGAAAGCAAAATAATCTCATGAAAGATGCATTTGACATAAAAAGAGTGTATTCAGACATAAAATCAGCATATATAAAAATACTATGGCCTACTCAGCAAGAAGTGTACTGACTCAGGGGAAAAAAAAAGTAGTGCCTTTTTAGGCTTCCAAGAAAAGAAAGGGGGGGAAAAAAAACCTGTATGACTTTTGGTCTCTGAATATTAGAGCATTGTATCAGCAAGTGTCCAGTGTGTCCTACACATCACTTCACATCTCTCAGGTACAAGATTTCACTGCACACCTGGAACTCCAGCATTGCTGGCACATGGGCCAGGGATGTACCCCCTGATCCCCTTGGAGCCTCAGGCCCATAGCACAGCCAGGGACTATAGCACAACACATTATAAACACTAAACCTGATTTTCATAACTAAATGCATGGAGAGACACTTTTGAGTTTAAAAATAAACAGTCTAAAAATGTGATAGGTGAGGCAAAAAGCTAAGGTAAAACTGAATGGAAGTCAATAAAAATCTTCAGTTCTCCAAATGCACGATCTAGTCACCATAGGATTCTTTACAAATTAACTTTTGCAGATACAAGGCTTTATTCAGACTGATCAGATCTATCACTGTCACTTGAAGTAAATATTTAAATGACATGAGAAGGAGGATACTATAGGCAATCCAGATTCCACAAGTACAGAGTTTCCACCAGGAGTTCATACATGGCAATGTGTGTCTGACTAATGAATGATTCACAGGGGAACAAGGCACACCCCAGCTTCTTCAGGGCAGGAATTACTGCTGCTACAGGGAAAAGAATCCTGATAGTAGAGATATCATAAGGCACTACCAATACTGCATTTTCCATAAATTACCCCTTGTCTTGCTACCCAGAATTGAAGAGTGGCAGAAAGGACTTGCATGGACACAGGCAGGCACACCCCATTAATGAGACTCAGCTTTCCCACATGGAATTTGGGGCATTCAGCAATAAGCACAAGGCACTGCACACAGGAGTGTAATGGTATAAGCTATTTTCTATTAAAATCTGTAACACAGAACTGATTTACAAAATCCCAAAGGTGAAAGCCTTGATTGTCCGGGTGTTTTCCTTCATTTCTCTACGTTCAGCTCCCTGAAGTGTTGCTGTAGGCCTACTAGCTTGTTTTTTTAAAAAAAGGGAAAAACCCTTAAGAAACAATCAGGCAAAAAATTTATTGGATAATCACTTTAGCTTGAGAAAATCAGCTCCAAAATATCCAAGAGCAGTACACAAAGTCTCTGTACACGTGTGCATGTCTGTATATGGAGAACCATACACATACATATGTCCTCCCACTCTCTCTCAGCATATATATATCTAGAGAGAGAGAGAGAGATGATATTCTCCTAACACCTTCTCCAAAAGGCAACACCACTCTCTAGTCTACACTAGGGATCACAGATATGTGATAAACAAAACATGGTATTTTTGTAATGGACATTCATAGCACAAACAGGTTTGGGAGAGCAACTAATGAAGGCTCCTCCTGAGTTAACCCTACTAACCCCTATCTCACCTGTCAGTGGAGAAATATCTTCAAGCATGTGATCATCACCCTCAAAAACTCACATCCTGAAACTGCTCAGCAGCTCTGCCCAAGAGTTCTCTGCAAGGACAGCCAAAGGGCTTTCCACAATGTTCTCAACAGCACTAATGGGATTTCTTACACGTGCCCTCTCACCTAGAATAGCTGTTTCTGAGGCTGTGACACAAAAGCAATGTCACTGGGAGGTTACTTGTGCATTAGTCACACAGACAATTTTAAAGCCAAGAGGAAACGGTGCTGAGGGTAAGGACTTGTAAGGAGGATGTCATTACCAGAACCTCCATCTGCAAACCACAAACTGTGACCACGTGCCTCTGCTCCACTGCTTTCCTACCCACAACAAATGCCATTCTCCCGAGTTATACACCCTAGTGCCAGCACAACTGCAATTCTGACAAAAGGAGGAACAGGGAGACAACTCCTTCGTGGGCAATGCAGCTGTCCAGCTGCTCCTGAAGTACCACAGAGCTGGGGGGGTGGCCAACACAAATTGTGAGTGTCATTTCTCTGACAGCTCCACACAAAGACAGGAGTTAACCCAGCACAAGCAGACAAGAGCACTTGAGGACAAGCATCACCTGATCTCCAGCTCCTAGAGCAAATCTGGGTTGCAGCCTACTCCTCAGCTACTCCTAATGACCTGGGCTAACAGAAATGTCACACATTTAAAATGCACACACAAACAGAAGTAAGATGTACCTGCAATGCTGGTCCCACAGGAAAGATACAAAGCAACTTGAAAAACAAACAAAAGAAAAAATGAAATATTTTTCTGTGACAAAAGTAAAGCAAGTGGGAGTAAAAAACCCAAAACTGAAGGAAATCAAAACAGTCTTTCTGGTTTACCTTCAAGGTGCATCATTAGAAAAACAAGGGAATTTTGTTCAGAGAGCTGGTTTTTTCTCTTGTTCATCAAACTGCTCTCTTCGTGATGGTTCTGAATTACTGTTCACCATCTGAGCCACAACCCTTCTGTGCAAGTTCTCACTCCAAATACAACAACAAACACATCCTTTGCCTGTATCTCACCCTGCAGACACAATGGGTTTCCCAGGCATCATAGCCTGGACAGTACACGTCTGTAACTTCTAAAATTCTGCTCTGGTGTGCACCACAGCCTGTACATTAAGCCCAGCAAGGTTTCCCTACCTAAACACACCTCATCTCCTATGCAGACCATGCCCAAGTGGTCATGCTCCAAGCAAGTCTAACACCCAGTGATTAGATTAGCCTTTACACAATTAAACACATTTATTCTTCAATGTAAGCTGATACTGCCTTTTTGCAAGGTGTCACACTTTCTCAGGCAGCAGATCCCTGCTCCGTATCCCCTTCCATGCAAATGGGTCTGGAGCCAATCTCCCATTTCCCTTGAGAGCCTCTTCCCATGTGTTTATGAACTCTCCTGAGCCAGGAGTGCTTTGCCATTTCTTGACTGAAACCACGTGGAAAAGACTCCAGGCAATGAGGGCCAAAGACAGAAAGCAAGATGATTACAACAGTCATCACTCAACACAAGTTCACTGCTGGCTAAACCACCTTAACTCAAAAAATTCTAAATAAGTAAGCAGGGTATAGGAGACACTACAGAAAAGCTCAGAGTGGGGAGATTCTAGGGAGAACATGCACCTGGTAATATATTCAAAAGAGCATGAAATAGATCTCATGGCAAAAACTCCAAGTTTTTAAACAGAATGGAAAGGGATTCCACTCTTCAATACCAGCTCCTTACACATGGTCTGTCCATCAGAGCCTTTATCAAAAAGGGTTTAATATCCTTCCCTGTTTTAACTGGATAAATTCTAGACAGGAATTATAAGACAGACACCATGTTTTTACTGTCTGATGTCCTCTGACAACAGCTGCCTTAAAAAAAACAGTGGAACATTACTCAAACATGGATGAATTCCTAGTCTTCCACTCATGTGACTGAAAAGCCTGAACAAGCCCTTATGTTGCTTTTTTCTGTCATCCTTCTTGTATCAGGATTGTTCTCCCATCCAGATGGGACTGGGAAGTATTTACTTTTCAAATCCCTCTAAAGAGAAATGATGAGAAAATTACAGTGAAAGTGGAAAGCTGTCTTGCCCATGTATAAAAGGCCCCAGCTCTAGCATCAGGTGCAAATTGATTAAGCAGCAGCAGAAGTCCCTGAAGGACTCATTATATTAGGAAAACGGGACCTGTAATAATAAATTAGTTTATTATCTCTTTTCAAATGTCCTTGATGAAACATATGACAGCAATATTTTGAAATGAGCCATGTTTTTCATGTTTTACATCTTTAGCTAATACAGTTTACCTTTTACACATTACTGGTTTGCATTTTTAAACAGCAGCTGCTTTTGCCAAATTTTAAAACGCTTTTGATCAACAAGTGTTTTAAGTAATCAATAGTGGAAACCAAAGAATTTGCTCTATAAATGGAAAAAACCCACAAGATTAGAAGCACTCTCAGGTAAAGAGAAGCTTCTTAGACTGTAGATAAGATACATGAAGGGATGGTAAAAAGGAGTAGTGTAGTATTTCAATGACATATGGGACCTCTAGGTAGCAGAGGTGTTAAAAATCTCACAGTCTACAAGCTTGACCTTGCAATAAACTGTATCACTGTGTTTTTGAAACCATTATTTTACAGTAATTTCCCCCAAAAATATCAGCCCACTCAAGCAAGAACCTTCACCTTGGCAACAAATACTCCTGTGCCACATACTGAAACTGTCACAGTAAAACAAACCAGAAGCAAATTGGTGTGCAATTTAATAAATGAGCTCAAGAGCAGCTGGAAAGAGAAGTGCTTCTAGCAAATGTTTATTTCCTAAATAGGTAAAAACCACCTTTAGAAAAGGCTGATTTATCCTTAAAGGCATCTATATTTCTGTGTAGAAATTTATCCAGTGCTCCCTTTTATCAGCAGCTACCTCTACAAGTCAAGAGCACAGACAACTGTACTGTGTGCTAGTAAAATCCAGCTAAAATGGGGAGTGAAAACCACAAAGACACAGCTGCACAGAGCCAGAATGGCCAAGAGGAACACGGGGGCAAGAGCAGCCTGTGCTACACAGCACTCACAAGAAATCCACATGTGCTGTAGTACAGGTCCTCCAGCTGACATTTTAACACCAGTCTGGAGAACAGAGGAAACTACTGCGTTGTGCTGCTTCTAACTTTACCAACATTTGGATGGAGTAGAAGAGCTACAACTTTCAGTTTTGCTTTGTGTTTACTAACAACCAGATCTTTTAAAGTCAACCAACCTAACAATACTGGTAAGCAGACTCTGGAAAAGTTCTCCTAAAATAAAGAGGAAGATAAGATTATTTATGTCCAAAATAATAAATGCCTGGCTTATAATTGAGCCACAAAAAGTGGATTTGAAACCAGCCCATACTTTAGTGTTTTGAACTAATTAAACCCAAATTCTGGCATCCTGACAATACTATCACCTAAATTTGTAGTCTTTGTCAATTTTATTTGTATTTATAGGCCCATTATTAATACTTAATGCTGGAACATACTTTAACATAAAAGTTAAAGCTTTCCTTTGACTGTGTTCTCCTCAAAGTAAGAAGAGCAAAGGGCTTTGGATATTATCTTTGTATAATGAGAGTAGAGTAGTTTGTGTTGGCAAAGGCAAAATGCTCCCTTTCTACTCACTGCTTCCTTTGAGACTTCTAGGCTAATTCATTTTAACAAGTGTCTTAATAGTGCCTCTGTGTTACACCACACCCACACAGCACTCACCTATACTGACAGGCTTTTTCATAAATTTCTATTTCGTTTTTCCAGCCTTTCTGAGCATTTTTCACAGCCTGCCTACTCCATGCAGTATTTCCACATAATGAGGAAATAATGCCCAAAAGTTTGGCAGTCTTACATGAATAATTACTTAACAGTATAAGTTATTTAGTATGAGGGGGAGATTTATTTGGCAACTTTCTACATCATTTACCCAAAATAAGCTGAACATCAGGAGTTGGACTCGATTATCCCTGTGGGTCCTTTCCAACTCAGAATATTCTCTGACTGCACAGACATTTATCAGGAAGAAAATAAATTAATTATACATATTTTTCAACAGATAAAGCAAGGAAGGATCAATTGAATGAACACATACATAGCCTGCCAGCAAACAAAACACTACACTTGAAGAAATTAAAGAGGTGAAAATCTAAGTCTTATGATGCAGAAAAAGCCTGACGTGACTTGGAAGTTTCTTCATGTAATAAATGTAAGAAAGGGCTTTAAAAAAAAAAGCTGAGTTTTGTGCTTGCTATTTGTACAGTTTCAGCACCTGAGAGCTCCAGCTTTGACCCAAGGGCTGTGACCCCATTCCCATCAATGTGAGCAGGATGAATGCACTGGGAGAGCAGGGAGAGAGGGCTGGAGCACCAGCAAGCACCAAGGGACTGTCCCAGCACCCCAATCTGCCCCTGCACCCATTAACCCTTCAGCCTTTCAGCAGGTAACCAAACGTTCTCCAGATCACACATTTATCACGTTACACCATGCTCTAATAAAAGATTGTTCTGATTAGAAACAGTTGCCTCCTCGAAAAAAATGCCCCACTCAGCTGTGGATAAAAACACACCAGTAAATCTTGTTTAATATAAAAAGCAGGTCTCCTTTCACAGGATCACAGAGATGCTCAAGCCTGACAGTAAATACCCAAGCAGTTGTATTGTGAAAGCTCTTGCAGGTGATAAACAATGTTTTGTATCTAAGGCAAGTCACAACAAAAAAAAATACTAATGCTGAAAACCTAGATAAGAGATCTGGTGTTAAGAATTACAATTTGGATTCATCCATTGATAGCATTTATTTATCAAAATGAAGTACCAACAGATAACCTCCCGTCTGCATCTTGCTCCCTACAGCCCGAGCATGCCAAAACACATCCTGTGCACAGCTGCAAACATCTGCACTGACCACAAGAGAATAATAAAGAGAAAAAGGAAATCCCAGACAAAATGAAAACCGTACATTTATCTAGAGTTTTTTCCGTCTAGTCTTAAAAATGCAAACCCATGATCAGAACAAAAAATAAAAAAAATATGAATCATATTTTACCCTACATTAAGCCAGTGGATGAAATTATTATTTTTTCAATTCTGGACATAATTGAATAAACAAAACCCCAGCAATACATCACTAGTAGCACTTGGAAAGGATTGATGCTTAAAGTAATCCTGCTATGGACACTAACAAGTTTGCAATCCAATTGGTATTTTTAAGCATCTGCCCAAGGATGATTTTTGTTAGGCTGGTACACCTAAATTTATTTTAGTTCAGTGCCCAAAAATTAAAGATTAAAGTGATAGAGATTCCTTTTCTTACAGAGAGCAGAAAAGAACTTGAAATTTCCTTGCAGACAAATCCAAGTATGTTTTTAGTTACCTAAAAATTTTACCTTTGAAATTAACTTTGTCTCCCTAAAGCCTCTAATTTTGGACTAGCGTATTTAAGTTGTTTTAAAAAAAATTTGTTTGAAATTGTCAAAACCTTCTAGCAAGTCCATCCCAAAGTCAGCTTGCAATGATGTAACTAAATGTTGAAACATTATGTTGAAACCTTCCAATTGCATGAAGTAACAGACCTACTGCAAAGTTCCTTATATGTGCCTTATCTGAAACAGTACAGAGCATGGATCACTACTCAGAACTGCTGCAATATTTCTGAACTCCTAAGAAACTGTATTTTCAACGAATTTAGACAAGTAAATGTCCACAGGAGTCATGCAATGAACACACCTGCTGGGCAGAAAGTCCAAGCCAGGTACCAACCACAGCAAGGAGCAAGAATGGAAGCTGCCCATCCCAGGCACACCCCAAACCCTGCCCCAAGCAGGAGCCCTGCAGTTCACAGCACGAGGTTCATTAATCATTAACTTCACAGATCCAGCCCAGGGATGCAAGTGGGTTTCTCCTCTACCCTGAAATGCCACAAGCCCCTTTCCTCTGTATGGAGCACAAGGGAGACACAGAAAAACAGAAGCAGAAGGATTGGAAGGTGCCATGCATCTTGAATGGCCTCTGGAATGCACTAAAACAAGATATAAACTGATGCCTATCACAGAATTACCAAAAAAAAAAAAAAAAGTGTGTGTCAATAGAAACATATGTGCTCCTAACTGAACTCCTATTATTTCTAATTATGTTGCATACTCTGAGCATTTAGTGTTGCAACATGGACTGTGATGTATTAGAATCATCCAAGAGACACCACAGGTCATCATCAGCCTTCAAAGTCTCCTTGCAAATGTTTTTTTAATGTAATAAATCAATTCTTAACCTGGCACAATTCCTTTTTCTACATGAAGGATGACACATTTTCCCCTCCCTCCCTAACCACACTTCAGCCACTGGCAAGCAAAAGATACTCTTAAAACCCTGGAAGAGTATTTTTTTCCAAATGCCATCAAGGAAATATTTTGTCCATGCATTCCATACTGAAAAATTACTTCTGGGATGACACAACACAGAGAAAATTCAGCCCAAAAGAGAAAATTTTCATGAAGACTCGAGCCCACAGAAGGCTGTGACAAGATATACAGTTGAAGTATAAACTGCAAAAATATCATGGTGCTGAAATCTTTATTCTAAACATAAGTCAGGCTTTGAAAAACCTGCAGAAATAACCCATTTCTGGAACATTAGGAAAGAAAAATAATTTCAAGGCACAGTATAAGACACTAAAAAGTTCAAGAGCTCACAAAACAGACTGTTACTTCCCCCACCTTGATTTTACAGCACTGGATTTCTCACCTCACAGATTTTGCTGTCTATTGAAGATTACTGCTTTTCATGGATCTTGGACTCATTTACACTCTCAGGTCAAAACCCAGGAGAGAAACAGAACAACATAATCCTGTCATACCTCATCACATCAGAAGGCACTCAACCCATAAATACTTTGCTCTCCTTTAGAGCTATAGAGGTGTTGCATGAAGATTAACTAGAGCAGTAGGTTTTGTAAAGAATTTCCTCAAAGCAAAGCTCACTCCAGCCAGATATTGCTTCTCTGAGGTTCTGTGTGCCCAAATTTACTCTTCTTTCATTCACAGCACTGGTTAGAGAGACAGAATAGCCAAGAAACTCTCAGGGATGTATGTGACTCATTCAAAAGAACAGCTTGCAAGTCCACACCAAGAAACCCTGGAAATCCTGAGCAGCCTCAATCCTCCTGGCTCTCAGCTCAGAGGGAACCCAGACTGCCAGGAGGTGTCCAAGAAATCCTGAGTTCCTATCAAGAACAGGACATCTTTCTCCAGTCAAGCCCAAAACCTTTAATTCACCTCTAGTATGCAAGAAAGAAGTTAAATGAATACGTAACTTTTTGCAACTTGTGCATGGGAAATAAAAAGGGGGCCTAGCTCGGCATAGGAGAGAAGGCAAGAAAACAAGACCCACGACAACAGGTTGGGTTTTTTCCACACAATCGTACAAACAATTTACACAAGAAAAAGGTTACCAACAGACATGACCCTCACAACAAAAAACTCTTGGGTACATTAGACAAGCTGGTCACCACTGACACTCAAGTATTGAATGCATCCACTGAAAAATGGCACACAAACCTTTAGAAAACAATGCTCAGGTAGAGGAAATACAAACAATATTCTGTAAATCCCTTTCACTGCTATAATTAAGTTCTCATTTTGGAAGTGCAGTAGTTGCACAGCCACTTACTGCAGCTCAGCTGAAGAGCCATTAATTTGAACACTTGCAATTATCTGCCATCCCAAATGAGCTAATTCAGTGTTATACAAGTTACACTGAAGGAAAAAAAAGTGCACTCACACAAAAAGACACAGTGAAAATCTACTTGTCAACCTAATCAAGCTAAATTCCAAAGTGGCGTAGGAAGAGCATTTAATCACGGCTTGCAGGCAGCGCTGTGTTCGCCCGTGGAAGAGGCGGCAAGAACAATTCCAACACCCCAAAAGGCACAGAGCAAAAGACTGCAGCCCACTGTGATTAAAAAATGACTAAGAGCCTTTGCCTTTCTTTGGCACGTTGCTCACACACTTTATTGGAAGAAGTCCATCTCATTTTTTTCTATTTTGGATTTTTGTTTTAAAATGCACGTTATATACAGCTACACCAAAGGATGAAGTTAAGTCTCACTCACAGCATACCTACTGACTTCAGGAACACCTAAAATTTGCCAGTGTTTGAAGGATATAAACAGAACAGCACACAGGTGCTACTTCACAGCTCATTGCTCATGGAGCTGGTGCCCATCTTTTGTGGAAAGAAGAGGAAGAGAGGGGCTCTCAGCAGCCAAGTGAAGTCAAATTCACTACTAACATGGACAAAGACTTCCTGACAATGAGGTCTACAGTGTTGTTCTACAGATTACCCAACAAAACAACAGTATACTTAAAACCGAACTACACAAGGCTATCAGTTACAGAAATAAATAATACTGGGTTTAGCAGTTATGTTAAACCAACTGGGCTCTTCAGATTTTTCATACCACGTCTGTAACTCTACTGTACAATTAAAAGGACAGTGCTTCAGACAAGTAGCTTCTAAAACCAGAAGTACGTATTTACTTGCTCTTACTAGGTATCAGTTATCTTATTTTCTAGGTATCAAGTTTGCTTGAGCAAAGAATGCAAATTTCAGGGTAACAAATGTAACACTGGAAGAATTTCAGCTGCATCTGATTGCCATGTCACTGACTAAACCAATTTCCCAGCTCCAGTTGTATGACATGTACTTAGATGACCCCTAAAAAGTGACTGAGCTGTTATAACCTCAAGCAAAAGTCATCATATCATCTCCCCAATCTTTTCTGTGTTTTGGTCTCTTTATGCTTTGAAAGAAATCCTTGTCATTTGTATAATCTGTGGAGGTTGATGCTGAAAAGCACAACTCCACTGCCTTTCTCATCCTCTGTCTTAGCCAGTAAAAATGCACACACACATTAAAAAAAAAAAAGCCAGAATTTAACACTCAGATAAACAAACTGAACTGTAGCTACAAGCACAAGACATAGGAAGACACTCTTCAATACCACTTCTGCACCTGCCCTTTTGCTGATTGAGGTCAATTCTCCTGAGATTACAAACTATCAACCCTTCCCTCTAAAAAAAACCCTACTTATTGGAAAACCAGCGCACATTTAAAGCCTGTTCTAAGCAAGGCAGCTCCTCTCACCCTGTTTTGGCTGTATTTCCAAAACCTCTTTTCCTCTTTTTTGGGGCTATATTTAATTTGTCTGCTTTCTGTCATTTTGGCAGACAGGATGGAACACTGAGCCCTCAGCTGATCTGCACTGGCCTGACATAGTCTGTGTTCTCACACAAAAAGTGAGGTGGACTGGGACGGCTGCACCAAATAAAAAAATAAAAGCCAAGAGCATGATCATGCTATCACAACCCACTGCACTATCACCCACCTGTTTCTTATTCACCTCAACTATCTCATTTTTCCTTAGTAAATTCACCACTTTATAGTTTTGTCTACTGAAATTATTGAATTCAAACCACCCCAACACTGTAATCTTTACAGTGCTACAAATCTTTGAATGTTCTTGAAGCAGAATTTTATGGAAGGACAACCTCGGATGAGGAAATGCACGTGAAATGAAAAGGCTGGAGAGTAAATTAGGCTGGGCTGCATTAAAAAAAAATACGGCACACAACGAAACAGCATCTTAAAGCATTTTTTAAAGATTTGTAGGGAAATAAATAAATTAAACAGAAGCAAGACTTGGCTAACATCATTTTTAAGAACATTACAGAGTACACGCTCTGAAGTTGATTAATGGTGTACTTGCACACACATCTTCCCCAGGAACATTTGTTTTAACACTCATGTCCCCTTGGTACACCTCTCACATCAACAAGACAAAGTGATTTCTTACACAGTACTGTAAGAAACACAACTGTACAGGAGCAGCTCTGTGCTTGCATGCTGCTCCTGCGGGGCACTGCTGAAAGCTTTAAGCGAATTTCTAATGCAGCGGTCACAACCTGTACTCTACAAAGCTATAAAGACATAATTATTGCCTTTAATGGGACTACCAGTGATACACAAACGTGTGGGATGTGGTAGAGTAGTTACAGATCTTTTGCTTTGAAAGACAAACAGCACATGTTAAAGGCACATACACTTCTACTACACTCAGCTCCACACCTCATTCCCACTGTGCTAACTTTCCTCTGTCCCACAGAATTCAAGGTTTTACTTCTGCTTTCACTACAGGAATGACTTCCTCACACAACTGTCAGACATGCAGACATCAGACACACACATATAAACCTGCTCTTCCTAAAGACTGATTTATTAATGTCCTACACCAAGGAGATTCTCTTGAGGGGGTGATGAGCACGTGCTTTCAGAAACAAGTGTTTAGGTTGCAGAAGAACACGCCCTTTCAAGAAAGCACGATAAATACCTGCATCTACAGAGCACTCACTGAAAATTTTCTTTATTTTTACCAAGAGGGATGAGAAGCGAAACAGAAGTAAAAAAAAAAAAAAAAAAAAAAAAAAAAAAAAAAAAAAAAAAAAAGAAGCCGAGTCAAAGAACCAGCATGCCACCAGCGGTAGCTGAAGAGCCTTGAAAAACACAGCAGCGCTTTTCGCTTTTCCCTTCCAATGAATAAACCGCTGCCCGGCGGAGACGCTTCCTCTGTGCACGGCCCCGCGGGTCGCGGCTCGCACTTCCCGAGCGAAGGGAGTTCCCGCTGCTGCCGGCGGCACCGCCGAGCCCGCCCGGCCCGGCCCGGCCCGGCCCGCCTTCCCCCGGGCACCGCCGCCCTGCCCCAGCCCCCGGAGCCGCGTAAAGCCAGCCCGGACCGCCGGGGCCTCCTCCCGCCACCGCTCCCGCTGCTACGGATCACCGGCACCGCGTCCCCTCCGCCGCCCGGCAGCTGCCGAACGAAAAGAAGCGTTTCCAGAGCGGATTTGGTTCAGGTTTGACACTGAAAACTGCCTTATAAGGTATAAAAGCCCGAAAGCAGGAAGAGGCTTTGACAAAACTAAGGAAGTTCCTCTGCGCCTGCTCGATAGAAGGGGAGGGGTTTTTTTTCTTCCACAGAGAGAAGTAACACAGAATAAATGACATTATCCGCACATTAAAAAAAAAAATAAATACACACGATCCCCCCAGAAA
>VXBN01015915.1:215286-228581 GCA_013397395.1 Sinosuthora webbiana
GCCGCCATCTGCAGCAGCATCGGCGGCGGAACCCGCCCGGCCCCGCCCCGGGCGGCCCCGAGCTGTCAGCGGCCGCGTCTCACCCCGTGCCGCAGTCCACCACGCAGGCCGGGAGCCGCCCTGCCATGCTGGTCGGTAGCGGCGGTGCTGGGGACGGCGGGCAGCCCTGGGCTCCGGCGGGGCTCGACGGGCTGCGCTCGGCGGCACCGAGGGACTTCCGCAGGGCGGGCGCTGCCTCCGCCCCCGCCCGCTCGCTGCCCGGCGAGCCCAAGATGGCTGACCCGCCCCGCCCCGTGACGTGCGGTGGCGCGGCCTCGCCCGCCGGGCGGAGCGGCGGCAGCGCCCTCAGGGCGGCGGGAGCTGCTCGATCCCCGAATATCGCGGGTGTAGCACAGGGTCAGTCGGGCTGGAAAACATCCCCGGGTCAGCGAGTCCCACCAGTGACCGAACGGCACCGTGTCAAACAGGCCGTGTGCCACGTCCAGGCTTTCCTTAAACATCTCCAGGGACCGTGACTCCACCACCTCCATGGGCGATCCATTCCAATCGCAGAGCTGTTGGAGTTGGAAGGGGCCCGTGCAGATCATTCGGTCCATCCCTCACGCCCAGGCAGGGTCACCTGGAGCAGTGACACAGGAATGCACCCGGGTGGGCTTGGAGTGTCTCCAGTGTGGGAGACTCCACGCCCTTCCCGGCAGCTGCTGCAGTGCTCTGCCACCTTCCATGAAAAGAAGTTTTCCTCATGGTGAGGAAACTTCTTGTCCTTTAGTCTACGGCCAGTGCTCCTTGTCCTGTCGCTGGGCACCACTGAAACGAGTCTGGCACCATCCTCTTGGCACCCGTCTTTGAGATATTTATGTGCATTAATGACGTTCCTTCTCAGTCTTCTCCAGACTAAACGCCCAGCTCCCGCAGTCCCTCCTTGTAAGAGAGATGCAACAGACCTCCCATCATCTTTGTGCCAAAGAGAGCGAGAGACAATGCACTGTTGGGGTCAGGTGTTCAGGTGGACAAAATATAGTCTGTATTCTTCTCTTTCCACCTTCCACAACCCTTCAGGCTTTGAAGGACAGAGTTCTGAGCACACCAGGTCTGGCCCAGTCCTTGCTCTGTGGTGTGCTGCAGCCACACACTACTTTTTGTTTGTTTTCAAAATATCTTAGTTCTCATATTGGGTATTTCAGGTATTTTCAGCCCTTTGCTTGCTGCTCCTGCCTCAGCAGTGAGAAGGTGTGAGCTTCATAGCATAACCGGATGTCAAGCTGTGAACAAAATTGGTAGTCCATCAAAATGAGTAATTGTCTTTGTCAGGACTCAGTGGGCCCTACTGGATCTTGATGGCTCTAATAAGCATCACCAAGGGTCTCCACCCCACAGTCCTTGTCCCAGAGAACTGGAGACCCAGTTAAGCTCACCTCTGGCCCTTCAGATTTTGTCTGAGCTATGCTGTAGGTCTGTGCTGTCCTAGCCTTGCTTGCTGGCTTCATATTGTCCCTCTGGTAGCCTCCACACTGCTCCTAGTCCTGGTCTGACATCCTGACACCACCTCAGAGCTGTGTAGCTGCAGGTGGCCCCATGTCCCTTAGGGAACCCTCCAAGTATTCTCGCAGTGGTCTTGCTTCCTTCTTCAAGCATGTTCTCCTCACCTGGTTTCAGCTATCTCTAATTAATTGCCTCTTTGCCATTTTTCACTGGAAGGGTAGACTAGAGTCAGTGCCAAAGCAAAGGAAGGACTCAGCACATGCCCTTCAGGATGAGATAGGAGAGAACAAAACCATCCCTTTCAGCAGCAGCAGCCAGGCAGTTCACTTGGGAAGTTCAAGTCACCATCTGGCTTCCGTGGGCTGCCAGATCTTCCTGAGGAACATAAGCAAGGGAAGGAGATATTGAGAATATTAACATTTTTATTTTAATGTCAAAGCAAATTATGACTAGAACATTATGAGACATTTTACAGATAATGAAAGGGATTTCTGCAGGATATTGTGTAGCTTGTGAGCTGTGCTGAGCTCGAATATTAAAGATGAATATCTCTGAAAGCTTTTCGGAGAAAGTGCAAATATCCCTTTTCTTTGTATGTGCTGCTGTGCGTGCATAGGTAAATATTTATCTAAAATAAATACAGTTAGGATATAAACTACCATGTGGACTTTTCACTCACAGTTTTATTACCTGGTAGTCAGAGTTATACATGCAACAGGTTCGACTGCTGCATCTGGCAGATGGAATCACGGAATGAGAGAGCAGCTTTGGGCTCCAGCTGCTGGAAATAAAGTATCCTCCCAGAGGAGCACAAATCAAGGTCCAAAAACCTGAGGCATGTGGAAAGGGTGGAGCTGGCAGGTCCTGTCCAGGCCATAGAGCTCAGAGAGCCAGCACAGAGGGGATCAGGGCCAGAGTTAATTTACCCAGCTGCAGTGAGATTTAAACAGAACAATCATTAGTGTTCCATAGCTGACCAGCCTTTATTACCTAATATTTCCAAATAATGCTCCTGATTAATCTTGCTAAACCTTAATAACAAAGCCAAAGGACAGAGAGTAGAGTGGTTGTAATAGTGTGCTGGAGACTTTCTGCTAGCAGAAACATCATTTCACTATAAAACTTTAAATCACACCCAAAAGCACTTACTATAATGCACTCTACAGAAAATATCCCGTTGCTGAATTTATCTTTTCCTCCCTGTGACTGCAAGTGTTTTCTGGGAAATGGTGGGGCACTGGGCAGAACAAAAAAGTACTGCAGGTCATATGGAAAGTGAAACAACTCTGTTAAGCAACTCCATTGCAATCTCTTGCTATCAGTGTGTGTTCTTCCTGAGTCTGCATGAAGAATGACATTGAAAAAGAGCAGTGCTGGTGCATTTTATTTTACTGAATTACGGTGGAATTTACATTTGAGGACCAAAAAGCATAGGATTTCTCTCAGTATAAAAGTGCCAAGTCAGTCACAGTTTTGCAACGCAAGGGGCTGAAAGACTGAACTCCCTGGCCGTGAAATCTCATGTTTCATTTTATTAGCCTTGCCAGATGCAGTTTTCAGGTGGCTGTGGACTCAGGCACCAGTCCAATAAAATAAAGGGGCAAGATTTCTCTTTAAGCACTATTATCTCACATTGTTGGTCCATAAACACAAGTTTGATATATTAACTCATCCAAATTCAAATAGATCAATTTTATTTTCAATAGACCTTTTATAGTTTTATGCGTTGGCATCTGGATAATCTTGGTGGATATTTTTAGCATAGAAGTCTTGTGCTTAAATTACAAAATTGAGCTTATAGAGCTGAAATTCAGCTAGATCCAGCAGTGCTGATTGGTACTTTCTTTCATAGAAAGGTTTTCCAACCTTTACTTATTTCTTTGGTACAGGAGCAGCAGAAAAGCCTGCAGTCTGTTTTCATGGTGTAATTTTCTGAATCTTTTCATCCTTATTTGGCCAGAAGTCAGTTCCTGAGTTATGAAAAGCTTTTCATTGTTTCAGGGTGTACCAGAAATGAAATTTTTAGTGTGTAGAGGCAATCTCTTAGTCTATTCTCAATCTTACCAATGGAATGGGAGTGAACAAAAGCCTGAATTGCCTTTATCTGGTAGCATCTCTGGAAGTGTTCTAAAAGCATGTGGATGTGGGACTTGGGGACATGGTTTAGCTGTGAGCATAGTGGTGCTGGGCTGGTCTTAGAGGTCTCTTCAACCTTTATGATTCCGGGAAATCCCATACAGCACACACAATCCAGCAACAGCATCCTTCTATGATGCACCAAGTCCGGCTTTTGTAAGCACAGCTGGATTGCAGGTGATCTTTTCCTAAATATCCATGATAACAGAAGTAATTACCATTGCAGAGCATCCTCCTTCTGTTGCCATCTGCCTCCAGGCAGTTTACAATGTAAACACAGAGCAAGGGGATGCAGATGAATATAAATGAATAAGGAATGAGAGGATTAAAGTCAGAAAGAAAGTATTTCTATTAATCAACAGGTAAACAGAGATGAAGTCTAACAGTTTGATTCAGATGGAAGGAATTTGCAGACAGCTTTCTGCAAGTGTTACACAAAGAAGTCACGGAGCTCCACGGTTTTCCAAGATGCAGGTATGGTTTACCAGCTCCAGCAATGTTAAGTATTAAAATTTCACACAAGTACCTCAGCCTGAAGAAGTGTGCATCTAGACAAAAGCATTACAAATCCATTGCTAAGCTGTGTGGGAAGCTTTTCAGCATCCTGCTCACTCTGGATCGTTTTCATGCAGTTAATGGCCTGCCCTTGAACATGCAGAAAGAACAACGCTCTGAATCCATATCTAGATCCAGGCCTGGGCAGCCCAGTAAAGTGCAAGAGAAAAAAAAAATAAAATAAAAACAAAAGGAAGTTCCAGGGGTGGAAGGATTTTGGAAATGCCCAGGAGGGCTGAGAATCTGATACCTGGATCAGCAAGTTGCCATTCAGATGGGAATAAACTGAATTTGAAGGGAACCTTAATATCCAGTACATCACACTGAGCAGCCCTTAAGCCCAGCTACACATGACAATAAAAGCTGGAGAAACAGCCAAGAAAAATCATGTCTAGGTTATCCATTAGACAATATTCCTTTATTATTAAGTACACTGCTTAATCACTTAACCATCGTGTTCTGAGTATTTTAATATAAATAAGTTTTCCAATAGTTGAGAGAATACTACAGAGGGCTAAAAAAAAACCCAAAACATTTTATCTACCCAGATAAAGGATGTGTATAGATTTCCTCCAAGAAGGGCCACAAGCAAGATTACAGTGTAATTGGTTGATTTTGGCATAGCTATAGCAACAGCCATATGGGAGGCATGTAATTTCATGGAGCTGCACATGGTGAAGTCATGGCAAAGTACCAGCAACTCATTTGATGTGGCTGCTCTCCAAGAGTTCAACGTAGATCAACTAAAACCATTAACTTTCAAAATATAATTAGTCCAACCATATTGTTTTCTAAATGAAGGACGGGAAAAAACCCAGCTATGATTCTTGGTGCACTGAAACAAGGTGTGTAAGGAGGAGAGAAACTTATGAACTAGGGCTTGTTTATATCCTTGGACTATTATGATGCTAACACCACTATTGCCCAGTTTGTTTGGTAGGAATAACAGCAAATTGTGTACCAAAAGACAAACCTAGCAAAAGAATTGGACTGAAAATATGATGCCTCAAGAACTTGATGTTCTGTACTGAGGCAAAATCTGCAAAAGTCAAGGGAAACTGCATTCCTATTTACAGCTTGCTTTTCCATTCAAAATTGATTACCTGTCTGCTGTTATTCTGTTCTTTCTAATAACACTTTAATCCTTTATAATGCCACTGTAAGTGAACTAGCAGAAGGATGACAGCAGAATTCTTACAACTGCAAAGCAGGGCACAAACCTCTGCCCTTGAGTTGTATCTGTACTGCACAGGCTCCACACAGTCACACTTTGGGAGCCAAGGAATAGTTTGCCCATGATCAGAAAATCTGGGCTTTCTTGTGCAATAGAAGCATTATTATGTGTTTTCAGTTGCGCCTATTTATTTCCCTGGCTGGAAGAAACGTGTATTGCTGCCTTTTTGATGTGACTTGGGCACTTCAACTGAACTGAGAACCTAAATCAATCCCAGCTGTAAGTGCCTGACCTGCATCAACTCCCATGCTCACTGTGTCATGAACATTAATTTGAGTAAAAGCCATGATAACTGACAAATTTATGTAAAATCACCATTTTTAATTAAGTGGTCCTTTTTTTTTTTTTTTTCAAAGATGTCAGCCACGTGCTAAATAAAACCAGTGTGACACCAGTTTGCAGTTTAGCAGCTGTTAGTGACTGTTATGTGAGCTTTCCAGCAGTGCACAGAAGCTCACAAGGGTAAAACCGAGCCTTAAAACACTGGCAAGTACCAGAGCAAGAACAGCTGGATTGGAAAAGAGGATCAAGGTGAACCTAGTGGGTCATTTCACAAAAGAAGTAGCATGAAGAGTCATAGAGAGTACAATGGTACCAGGGGTTTTTTGCTACCCAGCCATTTGAAACTGCAAGTAATTGAACGTGTGACGGGTAAACAAATGGGTTTCTGTTCTGAGACATTCTTCTGGCTTTCACCGTTGCTTATCAACTTTTGAGAGGGTTTGGCTGCTAATATTTGAGCTCTCATTCTAAATGGCTTTTCATAAGTGGATTGTTTAGAAACACTCATATTGTATGTGTTTGGATTTCTCCTTGGTGTGTGACTTTTGATAAAAATATTTTCTCTTCAGTTGACCCAATCTGTTGACTCCTCAGATTAACTTGTAGAAGACCATGGATGTTATAAGGTTATTTTATCCCATCTATGGTCATTGTGCCAGATTACTCTTACTGTATTTACTTTAAGATAATGCAGGGAGGAGAGGAGGGCTAGAAGGAGAACTTAGAATTCACGTGGACAGGTGTCCTGCTCTGGATGCAGCAGGGTGCTGCTTGAATATACAGGATCAGTCAGCTGGATATTGTAGCATCCACAGTTCTGTCGGAGAAGCATGGATGAGCACTCTCCAATTTTCTCTAGGCAAAATGGGACATAACTAAAAATGCTTCTTCTGAGGGGTTAAATTATTTGGCTGCCTTCTTTCTAGCAGGATAAGGAATGTTCTCTCACAGAACAGGGAACATTCCCTCCACCAGAGCTGGGGGAAGGCAGTGAACAGCTCGTGCAGCATCTTTTTCAATTATCACAGCTATCTGCAGTCCAAGTTTCTTATTAAGATGTATGATTTATTTAGAAACAATATACAATACTATTTAAGTTAGTCAGCAGTGGAACACTTTAAAAATACTGTGTTCTTCGATAAGTGTATAACTCAATCTATTTCTAGTGACAGCATTGCTTGCATACAAAATGGAAACAATTTCAAAGCACTATTTCTGAATGCTGGGTGCCTCCATAGGGGTTTATTCTATCTGTTTGGTAATACATAAAGAAACTGTTAACTCATTTCTGTAAAGTTGGTGCTCCTTGCTTGTCCTGCTCAAAGACTGTAGGAAAATTTCCTGAAATAATACCTTAATGAATCACCAAAAAGTATAAAAGCTGATTTTCAGCTCTACAATGCTATGTCTGACACTATAAGGATCATGTGGATGTCTTTGAAGAAGGCCACAGCCAATTTTTAATTATGTGGTCTTGACATGTCCAGTATCAAAAGTATATCAAAACTAATACATTGTATTCAAGTGTTTCTCTCACTCTGCTGCTTTAAAAAACAGTATCAAAAGCAAACACTCTGGTGAATTATGCTAATGAATAAGTAAATTGGACAAAAGCTTCTAGACAAACAGATTATATTAATTATCTTAGTCCTTACTGTGAGAATAGGGGCATTAAAATCTCTGTTTGGAGTACTGCATGCCTGTTCAATTTGATGTGCCATCCTAACAAGCCAACAGACTTGACCTTTATGAACAATACTTTGAAACCTTTTGATCTAAAAATAATGCACCAGCAAAGCCCCAAACCAGTAGCTCTGTCCATGCAATTCCTCACATGATAAAATGTTAATTTTTGCACAGTTTAAGAGCCTGTGCATTGAGAAGACCAGTGTTGTTAAAAATAGAAGATGTGAAAAACAAAACTTTACCTCCTGTGTTTCCCTACAGAACAGCTTCCAGTTTAAGGCATTTGTGTGCTCTCTCTATAGAACCCACACATACACAGGAGGTCTCCTTTGCTAATGGGGTAAGAATCAACGTGGGACATTCATTCCTTTGCTTCAGGCCCTTCACAGGAGAATCCCTGCCTTCTCTGGAGCATTATGCATTCCCAGCAAGGCATCAGTTCCCTATTGCCATATTGGGCAATGCTCCCATTCCCTTCGAATACCACCTTATGTTGCAATGTGCCTCCGTGAATCATTGTGCTTATTCACCCAGGAATGTGCAAAAGCACAAATGTAAAAATCTGTTCTGTGTTCTGAACATGCGGGGTCAGATTCTCAGCAGTTCCATCTGATTAGATTTGTGCTGAGAGAAGTGCTTGACTTGACCTTTAGCAGAGTTGCTTTAATGGGGATATTCAGCGTAAATCAACTTCACTTTTGGCTCTCTGTTAAGGCCTCTTGTGTGTTTTTGGATCGCATCTCCAGCAGGACAGGTATTCATGCTCACACATGCATTTCTGCCAGCCCTGATGTTCAAATGCCTCCCTGCTTGTCAACATGCATGAAGGCTATGCATGCAGCCTACTCCTACATATGATTTCTTTCAATGGCATGGTGATTCTGTAATTCAGAACACTTCCAAAAGGTTTACTTTTCATTTACTTTTTGGTTTGCTTGAATAGGCTTTCAAATGGTTTTTTAAATTGTCTTTTTTAAAACAATTAATGATCACAACTCACCTACTGAAAATAATTAAGTGATAGCAATTTAGTAATTTTCAGTCTGGGAAATCCCATTGCCAATTAAGCTTCCTGTTTTCTTTCCTGTTATAAATCAGCAGAGTAAAGAAACTGAAGCAAGTGATGACAAGTTCCCCAAATGAGTTGTTTTACTCATGTGTAATTTTATTACTAGCTAATATTTGCAAGTAATGTTCAGTAGGAAGCAGAAAATGCTCTCAGTACCAATTAATTTTCGACAGCTATTAAAAGTAATGGTTGATAAAAAGTACATCACAAAAATATTTGTGATTTCTTCTTCTATTCCATCTGCAGAGTAACATTTTTCCTGTAAAAACTAGTAGTTCTTATAGTAATCAGCACAGATTTTATTCAAAATAATACATTTTTAAGCACTAAGATTTCTTACAGCCCTGTCATCAGGTAAAACATTTAAGAAAACAGCCATGTAACAGCTCAGCAAGGGCCGAAAACACAAAATGTTTGTAAATACACAAAAAAGGGACAGAAAACAGAATGGAAATTGTAACTTTAACAATCTAACTGTATTTCATGTAATCATATGAATGTTTTAATTTCAGCCTCTCAAGAATTGGACCAGAAGGAGAGGAAGGCGGTGAGGATAATTGAGCAATAAAATCATTCCCTCAGTCACAAGAGGCTTCTTGCAAAGGATGTGAGAACACTTCAAGGACAGCTAAGGACAACTATAAGACAGTTAAAACTCAAATAATGCAAAGAAGGTGAAGTGGAAAAAGGATTACAAATTTTGTGACAAGATTATAATCCAGTGACCTAAACCCAAGCAAAACATTTTCTGTTTTGTCACAAGACTCTGCCTCAATAAATCCCTAACAGCCCTTGGTGCATTACTGGGTTCACAAAAAGGATTAGCCAAACTCATGGGTCCATCAAGAGCTATTAAATGCATTGGCTGAATTACATCCTTCTAGATAAGGATGCTGGTACATTTATTTCTAAAAGCTAGAAGGATGTGCCATGGAAAACACTCCCTTGTTTCCAACACCATTTTTCCCAGGCATCCATTGAGGAGACATCAGGACTCTGAGCTAGACAGACTTTTGATCTAACCCAGCAGGACAGGGGAACACCCCACTGTCATGTATCCTCCACCGAGTCTAGTCCTGAACACTCAGACTGTGTCCTTTCCCTAAGGAGAACAGAAGATGATCAGAACTGACTTTGTCAGTTTGAATTTTTAACAGTTTCTTCTGCTGCTTTGCCTTGTTCATCAACATGAACATCTTATTCATCAAAGATCTGTTCCAAATCCTTTTGAAGGAAGCATTTCTCTAAAATAAGTAGATTCAATTCTTTTGTAGAGATCTATTATGAGACCAACAGAGTATTACATTTCGTTCTTGGGATCTGATCTATTTCTTTCAAATCAGCTTTTATGTTCTTGTAAGTAGAACATATATGAGCAGAAACTAAAATCAAATTTTCTTGATAAGTGTAATTTAGAAGGTTTGCATGTTTTGTGGCTGTTTTATCTTATGAAATTATTACAGTGATGCTGGGAAATAGATACAATTTTGCTTTGCCCACAAAAATGCTATGCATGTGACTAAAATATTCACAGCAAGAAAAATAAATATGCAGTCTGTGTATACTTTCAAGATACATATTGTTTTATTACATGTGTTTACTAAAATCTAATTCCTGAAAAAGGCGCAGCAAAAACAAAAGGGAAATCATTCTCATAATAGTTTCTTTCAGGGAAGACAAAAGATCATCATGTGTACTTTTACAATAGGAAACAAATTACTCAATCAAGAGCTAAAAATATAGAAGTCCTGTGATATTTTTAAGTGTAATATGTACAAACTTCTGGGCTTCTGACAACATTGACTTGTTTATCTCAAAATGCCCCAGGAAGCACAGCATAAGTGCCTCATCCTGTGATGAAGAAATCTTGGCACTCCACCGGAAGGACAACAGTGCCCTCCTGTTTGCCTGCCCCACTCAAAATGCTTAAAATCAGAACCTTAACCAGGTGGATTTAACTGTGTTGCCATATTGAGGTGCAAACTGCTGCATTGCATCCTAAGAAGAAAACTCATATACATGAGGGGCACATGGAGCTACACCCTGAAAGCTCGTCTTAATTCAGGTGGCATTTTATGTGCTTTCCACTGTCAAAGAAGACTAAAGCATAAAAAGAGAGGAAATCTACATATCACAGATATTTTGTCATCACTACCTGGTGATCATTGTGGGAAAACATTTTCCAGGGTCAGCAAACCAAGCTGAGCTTTTCTGTCAATGCATGATCAGGTAAGACAGAACAGCCTGGGAATCTCAACCTTCCCTGCTGCCTTATTTATTCTCCCTGTTCAAATGCAGTGGAGTTTTCTTTTAATGTAAAGCATTCACCCCATTTTCATATAAATTATGCATAATATTTTTCAATATATTATTTAGTAAAGGCACTATTGGCTATAGGAAAGCATTACGTGCAGTTTCTCTGTCAGAGTACTGTAGTCATAACTCTTGGCTTTTCTCTTCAGATTTTGCTGCTGATGAACTGACTGACCTTGGATGAGCCACATAAGTTTACTGAGTCTGTGTATAAATACTAAACAAAGATCTGCTAGACCCAAGAAGATTAGATGCCGTGAGATGCACACATGTTTTTGCGGTTACATTTTATATATTTTTCAACTCCTCTGAATTCCACAGAATGCACCATTTCAAGCTATTTTCCTGAAGCTTTGTCTAAGAAATTCAGTTCACCTAAAATCTCATTACAAAGTTGTAAAGTCACAATTTCATGTAAAAGCACCATACTGCACATTTTGGCTGAAAGGCCAAGAGGGATGGTGAGGCCAGAAGAACAACAAATCAATAATGTATTTATAATATGTACTCAGAGTACATCAAAAAAGGACAGTTTGAACCAAGAGCATAATTCACTGCCTGCCCTTGTACCAATTATGCTAATAATGCTTCTGGGTAGAGATTGTATCTTCTAACAACCAGTTTTATGGGGCATCAAACTTGTTAGATGTCTCTTAGTGCTACTATATGCAAATCAAAATACAGCTGGATTAAGAAATTCAGGCTCACAAAAAAAGCCCAAACCAGTTTCACACTAAAAGTTCTTCAAGTTTTGTTCTTTTTTTTTAAAAAGAAGTAACTTTTGTTTATCTACAGGAAATAACTCAAGCCCAGCAGCAACGCTCACCCACTTATATTATAATAAGAGATCACATTTTTATATGAAGGAGAATGGATTTTTTCAATCACCAACCTATAGGAAGGGTGAAATATTATGTTCGAATTCAACAGCTTGTAAGTGTGAGTAGCATTGAAAATAACTTCACAGCTATATCATATGTATCACCTAATAACAATTAAACACGTTTTTATTCATGTGCATACATTGCTTACTATGGTTTCCGAGCAGTTTTTGCTGTAAAATTTCCAAAATATGTAGTAGCTAAATTTTGCCAAAAGCTTCATTTCTGTTAGCAGGTGAGTACTGAACAATCTGTAAGATGTGACATACACCTGGTTATCTTTAGTTGGTATTGTGAGCTTAATTCTTAAATATTGATCAACACTGACTGCAGAGAGTACTAATATTGACTACAAAACCAAACCAAACAGGACCAGAATCTAATTTTGCAATTTCATCTAAGCCTATGATAGTTCATTTTATTCAATATTTTTTGATAGACTTTGTCTAGTATTTGTTTTTACATCTTGTCACTAATATCTACATCTCAAAATTTTGCTTTAATGTAGCTTGCATATCTACACACTATCACTTTTTTATGCTCTTAAATGTGTGTTGATAGTGAAGCAGACATCTATTTTAAAAATTTAATTAGTTCCCACAACTTTCAGGTCCCGTGAGATTTTGTATCGCAGAGCATAAAGATTATAGTAACTATGAAACTAACATTCTACCACCTCACTGCATTTTAGGACATTTCTCAAGGTCTTGCAAACTTTGGTTTTTCTTCTTCCCCCTTTTTTTTTTTTTTTTGACCGACTAGTTTCAAGCTTCATCCCACTTCTCCATCTCTAGTTCTTCACTCCGTGCTCTCTTCCTCTGCCTTCTCTGTTCCTCCATGTTTAAATTTATTTCTTGGTGTTTATTTATTTGGGGTGGGTTTTTGTTTGTTTGTTTGTTTTTACTTGTTTATCTTACAGTTTTGGGAGAGCCTGTATAAATGCCCGTGTCTCCGGAGCAAGCTCTGCTCCATCAGAGCTGTTCCACCATTCCCTCGTTAGAGACGGTCGATCTCTTTGGAACAGCCGGCGCTGCTCCCGCTGCCAGCTCCGCTCCCGGGAGCCGCGAGGGGATGGCCCCGCTGGTGCCGGGACCAGCAGGAGCCCGGGGTTAGCAGCCAGTTCTGCCTCTTCCCGCCGTGCGGAGAGTTCGCTCCGCGTCCCCGTTCCCCGGGAGCGGCCCCGGAGCCGCGCCGAGTCCGGCGGGACAAGGGGCGGAGCGGGCACCGGGAGCGCTGCAGCCTTGGGCTGCGGACGGGATGGGCACGGGGAGGGGAACGGGATGGAGATGGCGGTGCCCATAGGGATGAGGATGAGGACGAGGAAGGGCAGGTGATTTGGCCTGGGATGGAGATGGGGATGGGGGCGGTGAAGGGGAAGCTGATAGGAAGGGGGTCGGTGATGGCAATGGGGACGGGGATGGGAGGGGGATGCAGGCGGGGGTGGGGTTAGGGATGGTGATGGTGCCAGTGATGGGGACAGGGATGTAGATGGGTATGGAGACGGGGATGGGGACGGGGATGGTGATGGTGACTGTACTGGGAACATAGATATGTATGGGGATGGAGATGGGGATGGTAATGGTGGCTGTGGTGGGGACAGGGACATGGATGGGGATGAAGACGGGGATGGGGACAGGAATATGGATGGGGAGGACAG
>VXBN01015915.1:228743-276061 GCA_013397395.1 Sinosuthora webbiana
GGCCGAGCGGGTCGATGGGGCCGGCCCGCGGGCGGGGCGGGCGGGGCGGTCGCTCGCGGACTCGGGGATGGATTGCGGGTGTCCGGCGCGGGCGGGCGGTGCCGCCGCCGGACGGAGCGCGCGCCGCTGCCGGGCTACCGCGGCCGACAGGCCCCGAAGGGCTGAGCGAGGCCGGGCCCGGGAGGGAACTTTGTCCCTTTGCGCGGGCGGGGGAGCCGTGCCCGCCCGGGCCGGGGCGGTGCGAGTGCCCCGTGTCCCGCCGCCCCTCGGCCCCGTCCGCCCGTGACAGCGGTGCGGGGAACGCGCTCTCCGCTCCCCGCCCCGGGCGAGGTCCCCTGGCCTGGCTGGCGGTGTGTGGAGGGTTCCGCTGTCCCCAGAGCCAGCCCGTAGCAGCAGTAGTGCGGGCAGCGCCAACAGGGAAGTGGCGGTGCCCCTGTGCTCGGCGAGGCCACGCCTCGGGTGCCGTGTCCTGTTTGGGCACTCGCTGCAGGAGAGACATTCCGGCACTGGAGCGTGTCCGGAGAAGGGCAGCGGAGCTGCTGAAGGGTGTGGAGCACAAGTCCCGTAAGCGGTGTCTGAGGGAGCTGACGGGGTTTAGCCTGGAGTAACGGAGGCTTTAGGGAGACTTTACTGCTCTCCACAACTCCCCGGCAGGAGCCAGGTGGGGATCGAGTTCCCAGCAGTGACAGGACAAGAGGACACAGTGCTAAGCTGCGCCAGGGGAGCTTCAGGCTGGACATTTGGAAGAATTTCTTTACAGAAGGGGTGATTAAGCAATGGGATGGGCTGCCCGGGGGGCGTGCTGGAGTTGCCGTCTCTGGAGGCGTTTAAGGAAAGCCTGTGCCATGGCCTGGTGGACAGGGTGGTGTTTGGTCATGGGCTGGATTCGATGGTCTCAGAGCTCTTTTCCAGCCGCACTGATTCAGTGGTTCTGGGCTGGCACCGCTGTCCTGCCTCGCTGGGGGTGTGAAGGGGACGTGCTTCCCCTGCTTGGGCTGCAGCTCCCTTTCCCTTTTTCCCCCCTGCATTTTCCAGTGTTCTAGGTGTGAGTGCAGCACGCTCATTCTTTCTCCCCCGAGGTCCCCAGGCACGTATCTTTCTCCTTAGACATCCACTTTTCTCTGAGTGCATTAAGAAGACTTACTCATTTCCCTTCTCTTTGTTCCTGCTGCTTTTCCCCAAAGATATCTGTCGGCAGGAAGGAGACCCCCATTCACTCTGAGTGCAGTGATTTCACCGATTTGTACCTTGCCTGGAAGGCTGAGCTTTCAGCTGCCAGGGTGCCTCTCTGAAAGCTGCCCTGCTGGTTCTTATCAGGGATCTGTGTCTGTATATCCTGTGACAAAGCACGATATGTTTAGTCCTTGCACTAGACAAGATTAGATCTGCAGCATGTGCAATGGATGTCATTTGTAATCCTTAGCTGATGTTAAATGTGGAGCTACTGGTGGCTGAGAGATTGCTCTGTATGTGGTGAAGCTGAGAGAGGCCTTGGCAGCTTGACATGGAGTTTTTTCTCCTAATGTTGCTGGACTAGAATAACGAGGAGGGCAGTGTCTGTTCTGCTTGTCAGCTTTCACTCTGCAGACCTGAAACTTGGGTGTTTCTAACTCCTTGCAGGCAGACTTCAAGTCCAGCAGCGTCACAGCCTGGCTGGGGGTGCTGCAGGAGTTACTGAGAACTGTGTGCTTGCATAGGCTGGTAGCTGATAAGGAAGGACTCTGAGGTATAAAACAGATTAATACTCTGCACTACTAGTTCTATACAGGAAAATCTGTTTGAAGCATTGTTTCATGAACTTTGGGTGTGTGCTGAATGGGAAGATTTCATTTCATTCATTCAAAAGGAAAACATTCCAACATTCATGTTCTTTTTATTCTTTAGATACCCAGATCCAGCTGTGCCATGACAGTTTGAGAACATGACTGTTGCATGCCACCAGATTCCTAAAACATATCTTTGATTAAGCTAAATTCTCCTCTTTTGGTAATAAAATTAATGTGTTACTTGTGCAGACTTTGGTCTTGTGTAACTTCCTATGTAGATGGGAGCAGTGATCTCTACTTGCAGAACTCAGCACTGGCATGGGAAACTTGGTTGCTTTTTTGGATCTTTTGCTTCGCTGTATTTTAAGATCCTACAGGAAACTTCCTTTGAGTAAAAATGACAGGGCTGCAGTGAATGTAATAGTCATGTTGCATAAGGCTCACTTTTCCATCTCTTCTGAATATTCTTGCCTTTGCCCTCATCTCGTGGTAATCTTTGGAGGTTGAGTGGACATCAGAATTGTGTTAGATTAATGTTGCTTTAATGTATGCTTACAGATTTTGACATGTAAATCATTTTACTTTCAGTTTGGTTTCTTTTTCTGGTTAAAGTGAAAGCAGTGTCTCTGTTTCTCTTATCTCAACAGCAATCCAATATGAAACAGGAATCACCTGATGACAGAACATGTTTAAAGGGGGAGGAGGTTGTATCCCAGAACTCGTATTGTTGGTGCAGCTGGTATAACTGGAAAAACTAAACCCATTTATTTTGCTTGCAAGCCTTATCTTGATATGTTGTCTTTCAAATTGTATATGAAATAATCTTGAGTAGATACAAGGAAGAATTTCCAGTTGACTTGCTCGCACCATGGATTGTGACTGAGATGCTGTTCTGTGTCTTTTGGCATTCTTGTTATGTCTTTTTTTTCTGTTTTTTGGTGGTGGAGGGGAGAGACAGGCTGTGTGTTTTCCTCCTGGAACATCCAGAACAGCAATACTTCTGTTTTGCAATTCTTTGGCCTATAACGTTCTCTTCCCTGATTGCCAGTGCAGTAAAAGTTTGTGAATTCCATGTGATTTTCTCTTCTTGGGCGGAGCTTTTAATGTGGAAATAATCTGCACAAAGAAACATTTGACGCTGTCCAAATAAGATTGCACGTGAAGTATCAATGGTGCAGTTCTATTTCCTGCCCTCAGAAGCTGCTTGTGGCATGTTCAGAAAGGGAGAGTTGGACAGGCTGCTGAGCCTGTTGGCTTTAGTGCAGTCAGCTGTGTGACAGCTACATGCACTGTGGACTACACAGTGAGACTGATTTTTGTATCTCTTTGATATCAGAAATTGAAGCGGTGACTCTTCTTACGTGATCTAAGGTACTGCGGCCTTTTGAAATCAAAGTGCGGTGTCATGACAAGAAAATTTTTGTTTACTTTTCAGAAGATCTTCATGTAGCTGGCTGAAAAATGGTTCTGCAAGATGACAGCGCCAACTCTAAGACTGTTGGAATGGTAAATAAATAAAAAAAAAAAGGAGACTTTAAAGGGTCTCAGTGCTGTTTGCTGAAAATGATAATGATATTAAGAAATGTCTTTTAAAATGAATGTTCCTTTAAATGTCAGATTTGAGCTGGTATGTTTAAAGTTACACCATGTGGAAAGCATATTTATTTCCTAATAATGGAAACAAAGGGCAAGCATTCTGAAGTTTCTGCTCTATTAATAGAGTAGAATATGATATTTACTTTTAAACCATAATTTTTATTGCAGTCTCTGTGTCTTCTGGTGGCTTAAATTTATCATTACTTTTTGCACTTGATAAATTAAATATTCTGTAAGTGTAGAGCCCTACAATAATAATGCCAAGGTTGTGACTTCAATCCTGGGGCCATTCCCTTAGAAGTTGGACTTTATGATCTTTGTGGGTCCCTTCCAACTCAAAATAATCAGTGATTTTGTGATTAATTGCCTTGGTGTTCAGGATCTACAGTGGAATAGAAGATGGAGTATCACATGCTTTTGTCTTAGAAAAATGCATGTTCCAGTTTGTTGGTTTCTTTTAGGTCATTATGATCATTTGGTAAACTGTGGAAAAGGTTTGAACTTGCTGTGTGTAAATGTTGAGTTCAGTGGGGCTGAACCACAGGCTTGTGGGGTCCCTGTTTATGAGTTTTAATCCTTTTAATCTAATGGGTGAAAAGCATGAATTTAGTTACTGTTCCCTGTTAACAGTTTACAAACTCTCAGCCATGCTTGACAGGTGATCAAAAGCTTATTTAGGGTAAACATTTAATTCTGCCCTTACTGCTATTTCTGATTGGGACACTAATTTGAGACATCCTAGCATAGTGTGTGACTCCTGTTGATTCAGGATATCCCTAAAACAGAGCTTAGCAACAATCCACAATTAACAATAATAATAAATTCCAGCACTTCCAGGCAATAAAAGTTACAGCTCTATTTTGTATAATGTTTCTTTTCCTATATAACAGTTTTAAAGTGGGTTTTATTGACTGTGTTTATAGGATCTGGGTTTAAAAATTTAAAAAGAAAAGTTTTATGTAAGATGATGTTTTAATACAATAATAATGCTGTGTCCATTTAAGGAAAGATACTTGGCTTTCACAAGACAAAGCATTGAGGTGCCTTATCTTTCTAGATTATTTCAAGGCCAACAAGCCTGTATGTTCTTCCATTACCTTCCTTGTTCTAATGTTTAAATTCTTTGCTTAGGAATGTACACTTAAGAAATAGTGCCTTTCTCTGCATAGCTTAGAAAATCTTAGCATCATCAGGTTCATGTTCCTCATGTGAACCTGCTCTAGTGAATTAACAAGGGATTGTGTTCTTTTAATATCAAAAGTAGGTAGGGATCCTGTTTTCTTGCAGTTCAGGGCTGCCCTGCTGGCATTTTTGATGCAGACAAATTCTTAAGGTTCTAGATCTGTATGTCCCCAACGCTTAGGACTTGAGCTGCAGAAGACACTTGTGGAGGTTGAAATTTTAGACAGTATTTTGCAAAGATAGGTGCTCAATATACCTATGCACACAATGTTTCACACTTTGCTTTTTTTTGTGTGTTTTTAGGAGACTACCTTCACTTCGACATGAAGTGTGAAGTTTGTTAGTCACCACTTTTGTTTCCTTTTTACAGTTATTGTGAAAGGTAATATGAGGAAAGTCTTGTTCTTGTGTGTTCATTTCTATCAGAGCTTATTACCCTAAATGTACAGAAGCCAAACACAAAAGTGTGGAATTGTATTTCATTGCAAGTTCATAAGTACTGTTAATAAGTGGGACAATGTTTGCCTAAAATTTCTCAAAATAGTACTTTCAATCTGTCTTTGCATTTTTGCATTTTGTGTGATGTTTTACAGGGTTTTAATTCTGTCCTGAAACTTAGTATTTAGGTTTCAGTAGGCTTTTGAATTTCTGCTGAACTTTACAGGCATTTTAGTATTGCTGCTTGGTGACATTTTTAGTCAACTATTAGCTTGAAGGTGATCATGCTGCACACTGTAGTCACCTTTTCTTGTTAAGCTTTTTGCCTTGCTGGGGAAGGATCAAGCAAAGGTTGTATTAGGCACACAAAAATGTTAAACACATACTTGGTAGTCAGATGAGAAAGTAATAGCTGCTCTTACTGCAACATATTAAAAAAATTGACTTCCAAGGCATAATTATGGGCTCTTTATTTAGAATTTTAACATCTACTTATCAAAGATACAGCAGAAATGGTGTAAAATGTACATAGGCTGTGAATAACTTTATGTGTAACCTCTTATCCAAGAAGTGCTGGATGTTCCATCATCCTTTACTTCGCTCCTGTTGAAGGATCTTAAAGCAAGGGATTTGTTCAAGCCCAGTGTAGACAAGCTGAGTACAAGATTAAACAGCTGCAGGATGTGAACGTTATCTGTGCACCATCTCTGCTCACAGAGTGTGCTTTGAAGCAGCCTGTGGTGAGAACTGCAGAGCTGTAGGTGTGAGGGAGTTTCTGACGTGGAGATGTCCAGCAGATCGGGCTGCTGCCATTCCCTCCTGTCTCCTGCCCAGCTACCTCTCCCCTCCTGCCTGCAGCACAGAACTGCTGGAAGGCTGCAGTGCTTTCTATTTCTAGGATACTTTCCCATTGTCCATGTGCCTGACAGGAATGAGATTCCTTCCTTCCAGCTTGTTTGGAGCTCTTCTATGCCCAGCTTCCACGTTAGCTGCTTATTATGCAAACACATGAGCAATTTTTAGGCTCTATATAATATAGCTTCATGTAATGGCTTGTAGGCTATTAGTCATAATAAAGTGAAGGCAAAGTTTGTAGAGTATATTATGTAGTAACTGTTAAACCAATTCCTAAAAACTGAAAAAACCTTTGTAAGCTTTCAAGCATGAAAACCTTTATGTTAGTTTCCTCAGGTTTAAGATAATACCTTTATTTGCTCTCTCTTTGAGAACATATGTTTTCTCCTTTATTTTGAGAACATATGTTTTCTCCTTTATTCTGCATCAAGCAGAAATTATAATTCCTTGCTGAGTCTTTCATAACTTTGCCTCTCTCTACTTACAGATTTCTGCTTTCTTTTGTCAGTCCCACCATTTTATCAGAAAAGCAGAGTAATTATCCAGAACTGATGCCCACACATGCATTATATCAGCACAGATCTAGTGGTATAATTATACTTCAGGAATTCTGCCTGTTCATTTTTCTTTTGAAAGAAGCCTTTTAAGAAATGGAGGAAAAAAGTGTCAAGATTTGAACATGGCAGAGACTGTGTAGAGATATGAGTCAAAGCAGAAAACAGTGCTGTGATCTCAAGCACAATATGCATATCTGGACATTTAAATCCTTAATTTGTGTAACAGGCTACTCTGGAAAAAAGTAATGTACCTTCCTCACTCACTGAGGACATTGTTACACTGTCTCTTTCATAAATAATTAGTAAATAATGAAAAGAAAGCAAGTATTTGTATGTTGACACATGTGGAAAAAACAAAGTTCAATTTAAATTTGTCAAACCATATTAGCAAAGCAGTTGACCTCTATTTACTGTGAAAGTCAGAAGCTGCTCTCTGAAAATGACTTAGATTGCAGTTCCTTGGGCAGTTCTCTGAGAGATGGTGTTTGAGTGTATGGTGGTTTATGTGGACTTAATGAACTCATAATAAAGTGGTTCTTAAAATATAAACATAAATAAGTGAATGTTAGTGATAGAGATACCACATACATGTCTGACTGACTTTCATGAGAGAGTTTGTAAAGGATTCTAGTACAAGAATGAGTCATCGGTCTCTGTCACTTGTATTTGGAGCTTCTTAGTAATATAATTGAAAGTTTTCCTAAATTTAGGCCTTCCATAAATTTAGGCCATCCAATGGGCAGCTGTAAAGCTGTGTCACAAATCTGAATTCCCTTGCAGTGGCATTAATGGATTTTGGACAAATTTTCACTAGAATTGCTTCATGCCTATATTTCATAAATTACCAAAAAGCCATGTAATTTTTTTAATTCAGCTGCATGTGTAGTCTACTTTTTTAAATTTACAATTAATTTTTTTTTCTCTTGAATTACCTCTTGTGGTAAGGGTTTATAATTTACCCAAATGTTTTCCTGTGTCTTCTGAAATATTTGTTGAACACCTCTAAGTTTAAACACGTTTCTGACATTTGTCACAACACATCTGTCTAATTAACACTGTCAGGTATCTAAACTTACCAAAATACAGTGATTTCACATTTTGCAGAACTCACAGTGTAAATTCCAAAAAGGCACTGTGTTTTACCTACTTTTTGCCTACTTCATCAAGTAGCTGATAAAGTTTGGCAAAGTCGAGATTTACTTTCTAATTATCCCTAATAGCTCTGAAAATTTCTTGCCAGATCTGCTTTTTAACAACACAGCTATATGTGTCCTTGCATATTAGGTCATGTTCATATATATGAAACAGTTGCCCCCAGTGTTTATTTTTCTGTGTGTCCCTGTAACCTTGTGTGTTTTATCTCTGTGTCCCTCTTGCCCAGGTTCCAAATGGTGTGGGTTTTTATCATGAACCGGATGAGCTCCCAGAGCAGTTCATCTGCCCAGCGCAGGCGAATGGCTCTAGGAATTGTCATTCTCCTCCTTGTTGATGTGATCTGGGTGGCCTCTTCAGAACTCACTTCTGTAAGTATTGTTCCACACATTTTAAAGGGAAAATAAATGAGAAAGATGCTGCAGAAACGTGGTTATCAAACCTTTGGTGTTTCACCAGCCTGAATCCACTAAAACTTACACATAAGTTCTACTCTGTGCCTGTTTCTTTTGAGGCAGAAGGTGTTACAGATGATTTTAAAATTAAACAGCATAAACTCATAACTGTGTACTGTAATCAGGGAGTTCATTTAGTTACTGCCATGTTGATTAAAATCATGCCCATATGGTTCCCAAAATTTAGTTAATGAGCTGTATCATGGCAGGCTAGTGATGTGGTGAATTGTAGTTCAGAACATCCAGAAGTCCAGGATGAGAGGACTCAGGTCATGGAGTATAAACCCTGTAATTTCATCTAGTTCATACATTAGCCATTTTGAAACTCTTGTAGTATTTATTTCATGTTAAGCTTTATGACCTAGAACAGAGCTTTAGCAATAGAACTCGAGTTTTTAATAAATTCCTAAATTCAGTTTTCTGAACTGTCTTAAGTTATGTTCTGTATCACTTTTGAAACCAAGCATATACAGATGTTTGTGCTTATCATGTGATATTAATAAAACATTTTTTTGGAATGAGCTGGTGGAGTCACTCTTGATACTGAAATGTTATTTAGCCAAAGTAATCTTCTCTAATTTATGATTAATATGTTACTGCTTATAAAAGTGGTCTTCAATTTAGACAATGTTTCAGAAAATATGTAAATGTATTTTCAATGCTGTTTGAGTTCAGTAGCATATAAATGTGTTGCTTGGTGAGGTACAAGTAATAAGTAGTTTTCTTTCTGTGGCATTGTTTCTTGCAAAAAGGCTCCTTTTTGTTGGCATTGGAGGTAGTTTGGGAGAGGGTTCCCCCAGAACAGGTAGGGTCATCCATGCCAATCCTCACAAACCTGATACTTTGGGCAGCAGACTGTTCTGGATGTATATTTACACCTGATCATTCATTTTGTGAATTCTTACCTATTTGGTAATTTTGGATACTGCAATTATTTTCTTTCCACAGTATGTTTTTACAAGGTACAACAAGCCCTTTTTCAGTACATTTGCAAAAACATCCATGTTTGTTCTATACCTCTTGGGATTTATTGTTTGGAAGCCATGGAGGCAGCAGTGTACTCGTGGGTTTCGTGGAAGGCACGCAGCTTTTGTAAGTATTATAACCCTGTAGGTGTTGTGATATTTGTCTAAGTTTGTACAGAAAAAAAAGCCCCTTAAAATAGAGACTAGAGAAGAACAAAGGTTACATATTTGAGATATAAACTGAATCATGCCACAGGAAGATGTGGCAGCTGTAACAGTTGTCATGTGAGAGGCAAGAAAAAGCAATGAGATGTAGGAAATGCTCTGCTGGGCCAGACTATTGGCCCCTGCAGCCTGGTTTTGTATCCTGGGCAATTGCAGGGGATAATTCCTCTTAACAAGAGCTTATGAAACTCCCTGTTGGCTTTTGGTTCCCTTTAACTCCCCCAACATCTGTAACCAAAGGAATCAGAAGTTGAACTGTGTAGTTGGTTTTTAGCACTGACTTTTTTTTGTCTCTGGCACAACTATGAACCATCTGGCGACTGTTTTGAGGGTTTAAAGTTACATCTGGTAAGGATAGTAGAATTATGTTTTTGTTGTTGTTAATATTGTTTTTTATAGCTTTTATGCATGAGTGACCTTCTGATGTCCATTCCAGAGTTAGGCATAGTTTGTGCTAGAACCCAAAATTGTTGTTATATGACCGAAATATTGGTTGGTTTTTTTTTTCCAAAATATGCTGGGAAGAGCAGTTGTTCTGTGCCAGTGTTTCAAAATGCTGAACAGCAGCACTCAGGAAGCAGTAAGGCATTTGGCCTGATACTAATCTCACATTAAAAAAATCCAGAAAATGTGATCCAGGAACATGCTGTTAATCAACATGTCTTTATAGAAAATAGCTTGTGTGAAAGAAACTGACTTAAGATTTTCTGGATATGTTAGACTTCACTGATAGTGACAGTTGTTGGCATAACATATATAAAGTGTTACATGACTTGTATCTGATTTTTCTTTTTTAAAAAAGAAAAGACAAAGCACAGAGAACAACTAAAAAAATCTTTTTTAAAGATTCTTGAGTTAAACACATAGAGCATTTAAAGTTGGCTTATATCTTAATATAATTTTTGCTAGATCAGCCTGTAACACCAAGTGTTTGTGTGTAATATGGCATGTGTTAGACTTGATGTTGTTCAGAATCTTCATAAGATAATTGGGAATAAACAGAACTTAGTTTCTTTGCTGACAATAATGAAACACAAACTGGAATGCAATGAGTAAGAGTGCCCAGTGTGTCACATGTTGTGTGTGGCACTCATGACGCTGCTACTGCAAATAATTTTTCCTTTTCAAAAGAACAATGCAGACAAGACTGTAATGTGCTCTTGGAAAATTCCTTCCCCTTCAAGGGGTGTAGTTAAATATTCAACTCTGTAATTATTGCAAGTGCCTTTAAAGTGTCTTGTGTTTATTAGTCTGGAAAACACATCCATGTATATGGTTTTATTTCAATGATTGCTTGGATAAACACACCTTGCTTTTAAGTTCTCTTCCACATTGGAGGCTTTGTTTAGTAGGTTTGCCATCATCATGGTAGAAGAGCAAGCTGCAGGTCAGGGAATGTGGGTTTGGTAAGGTGCAGAAAGGAGGAGGGAAAGGAACTTTGCCTCAATGAAATGAAGAAAGAAGCAGCTTGTTGTCAATAGAAGCACAATCATTTAGTGGGGATTGTGTCCCTAAGGCTGAATTTTGCAGGTTTTCTCTATCTAAGAGCCTCGTCCTGCATTCATACCTGTGTAGCTGAATTCAGTGGGGTTCTTCAAGAGGTACAAGGAAGTACTGAAATTATTTACTGAACTTGGAGGTACTGAAATTATCTACTGAACTTGTAAGCCCTCTGGGTATTGGGGAGGAGTGCTGAGAGAGAGAGGGAATTTGGACAGAATTATGGAAAAAGTCATAAAAAACCTTACTCTTCAAAAATTTAAGTTACTTTGCCCTGGTTTATTTCATTGAATTTTCTGTAATTAGTTTGCAGATGCTGAAGGTTATTTTGCTGCTTGTACAACAGATACCACTGTGAACAGTTCACTGGTAAGTGCCTTGATTTATGAAGGTTGGTGCTTTACAATAACATGGCAAAACTGTCTTGATTTACTGTTTATAAAATGTGGCAGTTTTATGTGTAATATGTTTAGTCAAAGTGGATTGGTAACTTACAGACTTATATGTTATTAAACAGTACTGCAAATAATGGTATTGCTTACTATAAGAAATATGGGTTCTCAGCTCAATAAAGCACTTACTTGAATGTTTCTGTAGTAGTTTGTCAAAGAAATATTATCTCTTACAGAGGAAACCTTTACGTATTCAACTCAGTACCATCTCTGTAATGGAGTGGGGGAAGCAATTGAGTATTGCAAATTACTGTATGGATATTTTATACAGAATTACTTGAAGTGACATTTTTGCAGATGTATTTTTCATTTAATTTTTCGGGGATTTTCAGCTTTTATCTGTCTGTATTTAAGAATAAAATTTTCTTGGCCTTCTCAATTCATTAAGATCACGTGACTCTATAGAGACTTGGGCAATTTTGCGTTAGTTTAAACACCAAAATTCCCATCTTAAACAAGCCTAATGAAAATCCAACTACCAGATCTTTTTCATGGCTTCACTTTTACTAATTTAAAATTTATTAATTTAATCTAAACAAGTGGCTTAAAACTTGTATTGTTAGCAGAATTTTTAATTGCTTGAAATACTTCTAAGTGCCTTATGTATTGTAGATGTTTCCTAAAGTTTTTTGATGTTTAGGGCTAGGGAAGAAAATAAGGAGTTTTAGGGTCGTGGGAAGAAAATGAGTTCATGAATTTTTGTTCATACATTCTGTGTTTCATGTTTCTATTTTATAATTTGGACAGAGGCTATAGCTAATGAAATATCTGTGGTGTTGATGACTTATTTTGTAATTTTAAATCAGTAGGTGTGAATTTTCTGGCCATAAGTTTTGTGCTCGTGAGGATACACGCAGAAGAGCACAGTTCTCTTGTAGTACTGTTTTTTACCAGTATGTGTAACATAGAGTGCATTGCATACATGAATTTTGACAAGTCTATCCACTGTGTGCAGACCGGCTTTAAGTCTGATTCTCTTACTATTCACCAAACTTTTCTTTATTTAGTTTTCTAATTCGCTAATTAAATTTTACTGCTTATAATTTAAATATCCTGCCTAACTGTATTTTTACTTATATTGATTCATTGCAGAGTGAACCTTTATATGTTCCTGTAAAGTTTCATGATTTGCCAACTGAAAAAAATGGCAGTAATGGTAATGATGCAGAGAAAAGTGAGTAAAGACTTTTGGAATGCTGTGGTGTTAGTTCTTTGGTGAAGTATAACTGCTGTCATGTTGCAGGACTTGCTTCCTCATCCCCCCCTCCTTTTTTTCCCCTTTTTTCTCCTTTCTGAAATCTCTTACTGCATGAATTGCAGTCTCATATATTTGCTTTCAGGTAGAGAAAACATAGGCCTGTCGTTCAGTTTACCTTTCTTGGTCACTACAGATGCAGCCTATGTTTATCTCAAGGGACCAGCTGGGTTCAGTACTTGTGGTTCTTTCCTTCTGGGCTTGTAAGACCAGCAGCAGTGAGTCAGCCTCTGGAAAAACAAGCTATTGTCCTTTTTAGAGCAGGAGCAAAGCAGTCAAAGTAAGAATTTTAACAGTCTATGTGCATTCTGGTTTTATTTAAGCCCCACTATCCTGTGATAGTACCTGAAACAGGCCTAACTGTCCCAGACAATTGTAGACAGATTGGCTTCAAAACATCCAGTTAGCTAATGCTCAGCAAAAGAGTCCCTGCTGATCAAAGGGAAGCTCTCTTGGTTTCTACATGGCACACATTAAGAACCACTTTCGTAGGCTCTGCTTCCTGTGGCTACATGGACCAACCACTTCAGAATTGTTCCAGCTGCAGCTTTCTCTTCACCTTTTTTAGGGAATTAGGTATTGTTTCACATTGATTTAGGCTAATATTTACCTGTAGTGTTTAGGGTAATGTTTTCTTTATGGTGGAAGCTAATAATACTAAAATAACCTTCTAAATAAAACCTGATCCTGATTTGCAAGATTAGTTTGAGAGTGGATTTCAAAAGGGCAGGTGACTTTATGGTCTCTGCTAAGCTTTGAGGAATGTTGGACTGTAAGCTTCTGAATGAAACATTGTCCTTGCAGCTAGGTAGAGTTGTGTGCAGCTTTTGGCTCTTTGTCTGTTAGACAATTAAAGAAAATCTTATATACATAGGTTTTTCAAGATGGAATAATTCCTATCTAAAAATGTGTTGTCACCTTCTGTTGATATTTTTAACAGAGAGCAGGGGTGGTGCTTTTCAATGAGGTTTTTGTTGGTGGACAACTTACTGATTGAAAACAATAATTCATTGTACTTTGTCTTATGAGTAGCCTCCTGAATAGAAAAAGATCAGTTTAATAAATCATGATGGCACGTCTTCTGTTTGGAAAAGAACCTGTAATTTCTGCAGTATTGTAATCAATGATGTGTTACAACATCAGAGACTTATTTGCATATTGTGTTGGCTCAAAAAGCTTAATATTAATCTTTTTTTTTCTTTTTTTTCTTTTTTTCCTTTTTTTTCCCCCACCTCCCTCCTCTGAAGCACCCAAAAAGCCTCGTGTGAGGTTCAGTAACATCATGGAGATCCGGCAGCTCCCGTCCAGCCACGCTCTGGAGGCAAAGCTGTCCCGCATGTCGTACCCAACTGTGAAGGAGCAGGAATCCATCCTAAAAACTGTAGGAAAACTCACTGCCAGCCAAGTAGCAAAAATCAGCTTTTTCTTTTGCTTTGTGGTATGTGCTCCGTTCTTTCAGAAAGCTTAAGTAAAGACGAGTTTAAAACTTGTGTAACAATAGTGAATAAGTGTTGAGATGACTTGTGTTCTTTAAACTTCATTTTATAAAGAAAATTATTTATAAGATGTACAACTTCCGTTGTGCTGGACATGGATGTGCAAGATTTAATTATGAATCTGCTGGTAGATGCCGATGCTGCATCATGCCTCAGGTTCCTGGGGGGAGAGGGAGATTCCAGTGGCAGGACTTTTGAGACAGAAAAATGTAGAGGGCAGGTCAGTGATACTTTTTCCAGAAGCAGCTTCACTGATGCTGCCAAATGGATTCTCTGTAATGTGCACTCATCATGACTTTTCCTCAGGAAGTAGAGCCCTTTAATTGTTATTATCATCAACAATAATAACACCACTGATGCATGTTCCAGAAAGTAGTGGTGTAATTTTTTCTGGGGTAGTGTCCTCTTGTCCAAAACAAATCTTGTTTATTCTGTTCAGGGATGCTACTGGCATGTACCTGTGTTTCTTCTTGGACTTTATGAATATTTCTGCATGAGACTAGAGAGTGGTTACTTGCCTTAGAATATAACTGAGATCTTATTAATGAGATCTCAATCAAGAAGTGAGAAAACACTTGCCATTTTATTCCTTTATGGAGGAATTAAATATTTTTTAGGCAAATTAAGTATTTTTTAGGCATTGAATGTAAGAGAAGCTTGTTTTTAACGGTGGAGATGTGTGCTGGTTTTAAGTACTCCAAAAAGACCTCATTAGGCTGACTAATGTCACATGCATTACTGAAATTTCTTTGCAGCCCTTGTGCAGTTATCATCTTGAAGCACTCTGCAACAAGTTAAAAGTACCTTTAGTTACTACAGTCTAGCTATTATAATGACATTTTAATTCTTATTAAGTTCTGAAGTACGTTATTTCACAATTAAGCATGTACTTGAATGTGATTGGTTTGAGCCAATTCTAAGTTTGCTGCTGTCTTTTAGTGTGCCTGCCACTTCAATAGAAGTTAGAAATGTCTTTAAGCCAAAAATATAGTCCTGATTTTATTTTTGACTAAATAATTGGGCTTTCTTCTTAAAGTAGGATTTTATTGCACTGAGAATCTTAAGCTCTGTTGTTGCTACCTGTATAATAAAAGAATTATTTTTCTTTTGCCCCAGTGGTTCTTGGCAAATTTCTCATACCAAGAAGCTCTGTCAGATACCCAAGTTGCCATAGTTAATATCTTGTCATCAACCTCTGGTAAGTTTTATTTACACCACCAGACGTGCATTATAATGCTGTTTATAACGTAAAAATCTCTTGTTACAGTGAATTAGTGTTACATTTTTACCTGTGGATTTGACCTAAAGGCCCTGAATATGTGTGTTCAGAAAATTCATTTTATATTTGCAGAGGTTTTTTAGGGTGCCTTCATGCCCCTGCTTTTTGTGTGTACTTCTGCAGTTACACCTGTATATTAAAGAAATATATTTGGAGTGTAATACCTTTGAAGCTGTGTAGCTTTCTGAGCAAAGTACTGGCAAAACTTGATTGTATAAACTGCTCTGAATTTCTCTTGCAGGGCTTTTTACATTGATCTTAGCTGCAGTCTTTCCCAGTAACAGTGGAGATCGGTTTACCCTGTCCAAATTATTAGCTGTTATTTTAAGGTAAGATAATGGGAGGGAACATTTGGTCCAAAACTCCCTGGTACAGTGAGAGGACAACTGTACCTGCTGTGTCTGTGACAATAAATTATACCCATCACTCTTCAGAAAAATCCTTGTTTCACAGATGAATTGAGCAAGTGAATTAGCTGTTTTTAAATGCTTCATATCATGAACCATTTCTAAATCTCATTCTCCTGTAAGAAATTAGATTGATTTCTGTTGGAAATAGATCAGCTTATTTTCTTGTTGTTAATTTGTGGTTTGTTTATTTTTGTATAAACGGTGAAAAAGGAAGAGGTTTGACATTCAGTGTTGTCAGCCTCTTTCATTAAATGCCTGATGTGTTCTTCTGGGAAGTTAAAAGTGGGGTTTTAACTTGGGGTCACACCTTAGCAGTTGAGAACTTCTTTTGACTTTCCAGAAGTGGGTTTTGGTTAACTAAAAATGCCTAAAGATAGAATTGTATATTTGTTTTTCTCTTTCTTTTATCTGTTTTTTTGTAAAGAAATTCCTGAGTTCAAGCAACGTTTTGCATTTCTTCTTTTTTTTGCTAGCATTGGTGGTGTGGTACTTGTTAACCTTTCTGGATCTGAAAAATCTGCTGGAAAAGATACAATAGGTATTTACTTATGGGTTTTAATCCTGGAATATGCAGTGATCAGTACCTCTTCTGACAGTACTAAGTAGTCATATAGCAAGCTCTGTATCTCTTAGTCACGTAACATTTCACAATCTGGTATTTTAGTTTCAACTTGTAAAACTTGACATTTATGATAATTATCCACCCTATGGGTATATTGGGAAAGTATTTACATTTTAGAGCTTTCTCCATTTTCCCATGTTTTTCATTTAGTAATGGATTCTGTAATCAACAGAGGTTTAGGAGAGTTGATCCTACTGTGCATAACATGTTTGGCATTTCTCAAGGGACTTTTTTTTTTCTCCATGTTTCCAGGTTCCCTTTGGTCTCTTGTGGGAGCAATGCTGTATGCTGTCTACATAGTCATGATAAAAAGGAAAGTAGACAGAGAAGATAAACTTGATATACCAATGTTCTTTGGTAAGACCAAAAGTAATTCTGTTGAAGGTTTTAATTCAATGTGTGATTAAATGATTTGCTTTCAGGCACTGAACTGTGTGGTAAAGGGGCTTAGAAAAGCCAAGGAAGTAGGGAAAGCCTCTTAGTCCCATGGTTATAAGTCCTTTAGAGACTGGTTGTGTGAATTGTTCCTTGTTTAGAGCCTTAACAGGTATGCAGACAGCCCCACTGACTTAATGAGATTACTAGTTTTTATTTTCTTTTCAATTTCAAATCTGGTGCAAATTTAGTTTGTGAATTTCAGGTTAAATTCCTTAAATTTGTTTCCTTTGAAAGATTTAAAATATTGCTCCATGGCTGCTTTTCTATATGCATATTGTCAAAATAGCAGATTTTAGCTGAGATTTTAGTTATGTTGAAGAATATTGATTGTGATTTACTTAATACTGTTTTTATATTCAGGTTTTGTAGGACTGTTTAATCTGTTGCTGCTGTGGCCAGGGTTCTTCCTTCTTCACTATACTGGGTTTGAAGCATTTGAGTTTCCCAATAAACTGATCTGGATGTGCATTGTCATAAATGGCCTTATTGGAACAGTTTTGTCAGAGTTCCTCTGGCTGTGGTATGTACTCCATATGTTGACTACATTTCACATGAATTATCTTTCCTGTGTTCTCAGATGTTGAGATGTAAAATTGTCCAGGTTGGGGTTTGTGCCCTTTTCTTTTCCTTTTTTTTTCTGTCCACATGTGCAGTTTTAGCATTGCCACAATGTCCTGTTAAGACAACAGCTAACTTTCAGAAGCAGCTGATGTGTTCTTGTAGTAATTAAAATGCTGTGTGCTGAATTTATTCCGGAATTAACATTTGGAGACAGAGACTTTGTGCTACAGAGTTGCAGTAGCAAAGGAGAGTAGGAATTGTGTTGTAACAGTTCTGTGACAATACTGCAACAAAAGGTCAAGGTGGAGTAGATGGAGTTCCACAAAAACCTTTTAGTTTTTTAGGGGACGTGGATTTTTGTTTGTTTTTTTCAAGTTTGAAGTTATGTCTGAATTCAAATAATTTTTTGTTTATTGGCAAACTTTTACACCAGACCTAGGCATAAATGCATTGTAGAATATGTTCCTTTTGCAGTTGAACTTGTTTGTTGATACAATATTTTTGTGATTGTATCTGATCTGTAAGATTAGACTGCAGCTCAGTATCAGTGTCAGGTTAAGTGTAATTTTCACTTAGGCAAAATAACAAGCACACACATAAACCCCCCAAATCTCAAGCATTGTCTCTTGTCCTAAAATCAAGTACTAGTGCAGGGTTCAGTACATGGGTGTGCACAGACATTTTACATACATGAGATTTGTTTAATTACTCAGAATGATATTCCAGTCAATTAAGGAGCTAGTTTTTCTTCCAGTTCCTTTTCCCTAGAGTTTTGGATTGGGACTAATTACAGAGTTTGTGCTTGTATCTTTCTTTACCACTCCAGTGTGCCACTAGTATAGTCTTACTTACTTTTTTTGGAAATAAATAATATCACTTAACCTACTTGTTTACTCCACCCAGCCACATATTACCAACTAAATAATGTAGGGCTAGATGTGAGTCTTCATTTTTTTTTAACCTGCTGATAATTTTTTATTGGATTCTCTACCACTTATTCATTTACAGTTTTCTGTGGACAGGTTGGTTGTAATTCAGAAGCAGTCTCTTATGCTTGAGAGAGTCATGGTATGGAAACAAAATGCAGATTTTTCTAGATGAAGTTACTGCGTGTGAAATAGGGAAATTTCCATCACCTCAAAAGATTGTTATGGGAATTAAACCTCAGCCCAGAAGACATCCATTCCCTAGTTAAGAATTCTATGCACTTTCACAGATTTATGATGAACTGTGATGGTGTGAGTTAATTTTTGATTATTAGACAGTAACTAACAGTTCATCAAATGTCTTCCTCATTTGATGTAGTACTTTGGTTGTCTTTTAAGTAAGACCTCATTATTGTAATTACTATTTATTGTCATTAAATTGTATAATTGTTACTATTTTATTGTTTTTTAGGGGCTGCTTTCTTACCTCATCACTGATAGGCACACTTGCCCTAAGCCTTACAATACCTCTGTCCATAATAGCTGACATGTGCATGCAAAAGGTAAGGTACTACTACATTTTGATCACTGTTTACAGAATTTCTTCCAATTAAATTCTTTTAGGCTTGTACTTGTTTATTTGGTACAAGAAATCAGTCAAGTTTTGCACTTGGAATGTTTCCAACCAAAAAGGGGCTTTGCTGTTCAATGTTTTTGCAAGCAAAGTATAAACTGTAATGTGCACCTTCAGTCTTCTGAAGCTTTGTGCATGAAAAAATGGAGTAAAAAAACCCAAAGAAAACTTGTGTTTTGCTTTTACTTCATGTCAGTGTGGGTTTTGGAAAATAACTCAGAAAAATAAAAGGATAAATATAAGAAAAGTCAGAAAGAGTTAGACCCTGAATAAATACTTTTGTAATGAACATGTGATAAGCAGTATGTTTGTGTTAGTCTTATTCCAGCATGGAAATAGAGCAGACACTGCAGTGATTCCAGCAATAATAAAACATTTGTTGATAAGACAGTTGTATTTCTGTTGCTCTTAAAGCATCTGCAATGCACACCTGAGGCATAAATTGTTATGGGATAGTAAATAACTCGTGATAACTGTAAAGGAAACAAGGAATAAAATATCTGTAGACTTCTTCCCCAAAATTCACTTTCATGAGGTCAAATTAGGTTTATATGAGAGCTAATGCTGGTAGTAAAAAATAAGGATGTTATATGTAGGTTTGTGTGTCAGCACACATTTTAGATAGATACAGATGAGTGTGCATGTGCAAATACATTGGTAGAGGTGTATATCTATATAGTTAAATATATAAATATATGAAAATTTTAGGTTGTCTTCTGAAGTGATTCATCTAAACTTTCTTCTGGGATGCACTGAAAAATGGGCTATGCTTTTCTAATTCCCTGTAAACAGCTTAATCTCTTGGCTGTTTATTCTGAATAAACACAGAGTCCAGAGCTTGTAAAATTAATTTATTCTTCATGTACTAATGCAACATGGAGGCATTTCAAATAGCAGAGACATCTCCAAAGCTCTGGTGGATGACTTTCAGCTGACATTGGTAACAAAAGGACAAATTACCTTTTTAACTCACGTTGTGGGAAGTAAGTCCTTTCTGCCTTACATTTCAGAAAATAACTTACTAGTATTAGAACCACAAGTGAGGAACCCTGATTAAAGGCAAAGTGCTGCAGACTTTGAGGATTTTTGCACAGGTGTCTTCACATCAGAATATCCTAAGCCAAGCCCTGTGCTGGCTGAGGTCTCAGGTGTCCACATCTCAGATGACATGACAGAAATGTGAGGGTCCCAGCTTCAAGCTGCCCTGTTAGTGCCTCTGGCCAGCCTTGTTTATACTTAAAAGAAACCTGCACAAGAATGCCACTGGCATGGCTAATAATCATGGAATCATAGAATGTGCTGAGCTGGAAGGGGACCAGTCAGGATCACCCAGTCCAAATCCTGGCCCTGCACAGGACACCCCAAGAATCACACCATATAATGTAAAGATTAAAATATCAATGCATGCAGCCTCCATATGACTGTCAAATGGCATGGTAATTATACAGTATTCATAATTACTATCTTTCTGGATATTTATTTTTCTGTCATTTTCTAACATAAATATGAATCTTAGGAAATTACAAGCAGGTTTCTAATGACTAATTCCCTTTGGCAATTTAGGTGTTATGAATTTCATTAGAAATCAGTTAGGAAATGTAGGGCTTAACAATTGGAGTTGCTGAGATCTTTGAGGAGGATCATCAGTGCCAGGAACCAAAGGTGAATCTGTTTTCTCTGAAGTCTTCAGTTTTGGATGTTTTCTCCACATGGGGGGGCTGTGCTCATGGCTCTGTCATCCTGAAAGGCAGGTCCCAGTCTCTTCCTGCCCTTGGTTTGCAGTCACAGAACCATGGAGTGGTTTGGGTTGGAATGGACTTTAAAGATCATCACTTTCCAACCCATGGAATGTCCAGGAGACTTTCTCCTTGGCACCAGAGACACAACTGAAAACCTAAAACCGAGACTATTTTGAAATTGCAGTCTTCATTCAGCTCCCAGTGCAAACAGAACGTTCCATTGTAAAGAATGGATCAGTGGGAACAGGTTTTGTAGTTCTTAGAAGAAGCAATAACTATAGAATTGTACCAAATAACTCACACTGTTTAAAATAAACTGCATCTCAAACTTACAATAACAATCATTCCAAATATACAGCTTGTCAATTCTTTTTTAAGCTATCTAGTGAATGATGTTTGTGTTTCAATTCCAGGTGCAGTTTTCCTGGTTATTTTTTGCAGGAGCAGTACCTGTATTTTTTTCATTTTTCATTGCAACTCTCTTGTGTCACTATAACAACTGGGATCCAGTGATGGTGGGAATCAGAAGAATTTTTGCCTTTATTTGTAGAAAACATCGAATTCAGAGGTAGGGCAGTCACAAACTAAATCCTGTCCCTTTAGCCTTACCAATATCCTGCACTCTTTTATAAGCCACAATACTCACAATACACAATACTCTGTTTATTTCCACCTGATTTTGTATTCAGGTGTACTAATTCCTTAATAGCAGTAGTTGCCAATCCATTTATTAACCTATGTAATGCTCAGAAAAGGGAAAGATGTGACATCTGTTTACCTTTTAAAAGAAGTTTCCTAGTGTTTGTCACAGTTTTATTCCCTTAATGCATCTATGATAATTTATGTACCCAGCACGTGCAGTGAAAACTGTGCAACCTTGAGCCCACATCATACGCTTAAGGAGTCTTTGCATGGTTTTAATGGCCAAAGTTCAAACAGCTGAATACTTGGTGCTTATGTTGGCTTCATAACAACCAATTTAATATTATTGTATGACTGTAAAAAAATGTGTTTCTTTAAAGAATGCCAGAAGAAAATGAGCAGTGTGAAAGCCTCATCCCTATGCATAGTGTGTCACAGGATGGAGACAGCTGCTGTTCATAGACACAAGGTAAACCTTTAATAAACCTCAAACAGTGCACGGAAAGGTGAGGATTGGTTTTCATGGTGGCACTTGTGTTATGCCAGGACACATTTTTAAAGAGCATACAATCTTGTTCTGTATTGGTGGACAGAGTTTTAAAGTGTATCTTCAAAGTTATCATTAATACTAGTTGCCAAATATTATTGTCACAGTTCTTGGTCAATGGTTTAGAAATGTATTTTTTTACTAAAAAGTATTACAAAGTTCATCCAAAGTGGATGTGAGTCAATACACCAGGAGAGCCATAGAACTCCTTGGCATGGGTGATGTGTTTGGAAAAATCTGAAATAATTAATTCACTCTTAAGTGCTGTTGGGGTCTCAGATTATGCTACTGCAGCTCCTGAAAAACACCAACCATTTAGGGAAGTTTAAAGAACATCACCAGACTTTATCATTGTGGAAAGGAGGCCTTGTGTTGTCGTTGACAAGAATTAAGTTGGTAAATTCCATTTAATATTAGGCTAAATATTTCTCATGGTAAGCATAGGGAGAGTGGACTAGAATAGCTAAAGAGTTTGCAAAATGTCCCACTTTAAGAGGAGGTTACACAAATATCTGAAAGGAATATTAGATGGTTTGTCAGTACTGGCTTGGAGCATTGAAGCAGACAAAGTTTAGGTGAAGCACCCCTGTGCTTCAGGGTTTTCAATAATATTTCAATAATATGAAACCCAAAACATCAGAAGTATATTTTTATTTTCCAGTGTTGCTTCAATCTAATAATGAAATTTAAAATATTCTAACTAAAATAGTAATTGTGATGTCTTAAGACATGGAGTTATTTCCTTGGTTAGTAAGATGGAAACAAATACTTATTGTAATCCTCTTTTGTAATCCTGAGTTATGTAGCCCTGATAATTTTTTTCTTCTTCTTCTTAGTTTAAAAATGGAATGATGCCCAGCGAAGAGACAATCTTCTGGAAAAGTCCCTAAGGAATCATGTTTCAGTGCCTATTCTGAATTTGTAGTAAAAATAAGAAGTTTCAGTTCTTTTGAAACTCTAAACTTTTTCTCTTTCTTGCTTTCATCTGATTTTATAAATGAACAGATTTACTACATGCCTGTCACCATAGGGAGTCTTAGTCCATCTGAACAACCAACCTGCCTTATAACACTTGAGCTGGTGACATTACTTGACAAAATCAAGAAAGCAAATGCTGTTAAGTGATTTCTTTCTTTTTTTAAGTCACAATTTTGTTAAATGCTGGACAATATTATTTTTAAAAGATACTTTAAAATGAGTTATGTAAATAAGTTTGCAGGTCATCAAGTCTTACAGGCTTTCAGATGAAAAGCTAAATAGATATGTTACCTGTAGTAGGTACAAAATAAATTTTTTATGTTGTATAAACTATTTGCATATTAATAGATGAAAATAGAAAAAAAATAATTTATTAAGTGCATTCTTATAATTACTGAGGCAGGATCTTTGTACGGTCCTGGAACACTACATATATAATGTCTTAGGCCATTTTGAGTAGCCTTGTAATGGCAATGGGTGCTGATGTTTAAAAATCAAAAAAAAATTGCCCAACAATCAGGAATGCTTAAAATTCCAGTGAATGGTAAAATATTTCTAATTACAGTACATTTGGGTATGCATTCTTATACATGTGTTGAAACAGACTGGTTCTGTAACCCATTCTCAATCCCAGTTGTCTCTCAGGCATGAAAAATTTCAGGTGTAGCTGCCACACTGAAGGAGATCAAATTAATTGTGAAAGTTTTCAGTCAGTGGATTGGCACTACACTAACCTGCTAAGCAATACGAAAAGGAGAGGTGTTTGCATTGATTTTTTCTTTCCCCCCAGCTGTATTAATAAATTTATTCTAAAACTGATAATTATCTTCCTTCCACTGCAGTGTTTTATCCTTTTTAATCCAGAGAAGCTATTATAATTATATTCAGGAATATTTGAAATTAGTCCATGCCATTTTCCAGCTCCTGGCCTGTAAGACACTTAGATCAAAGTTAATTTTGGCTTTTGATGGATTTTATTTTTCTATAATGAATGTAAGATGGATTTTTAGCCAGGAGTATTTTCTTCCACATAACAAGGTTATTAATAATGTAGGGTATTTCTACTGTCCCTCCACACAAATACAGAAGGATGACATAGCAGAAATGCCTGTTCATGTTCATGGCACTCAGTAATGATTCTTCCAAAAGCAATTTTGGTAATAAACTATTATTTGAGAGAGAATGCATGAAAGCAACATGCTTAAGATTTACATTTATAGAAGAATTCGAGCCAGCAGCTGGAATTTAATATAAGAACTGTTTGTAGAGAAGGAAGACAAAATGAACCTGGGACTATTCTGTTCAAATATTTAACCTTTATCAGGTTTTTCTTTCCTGTTTTAATACTGGATTGCACTGCAAACTTTGGTGATCTGAGGCATCTCTTTAAGATTAGATAGTAATCCTTCTTGGATACTAAAATAAGAACTAAAAAAAACCCAAAACCAACCACAACAAAATCACAATCCCGAAGGAGATGAGAAAGTCAATCAAATTTCACAGTTAAACTTCCAAACCCCAGGTAGAGGGTATGTTGAACTAATTTTATTTCGGTAGAATTTTCAGGCATTTTTTGATCTGTGGAGTTTCTTTAGGTTTTGGATTTATCCTTCAAAATTTTGACAAATTTAGAGGATGTTTTCTTTAACTTTTTTCAAGAAGTATTGTTAATGCCTACTCACAACAACAACAAAAAAGGTCTCTTCTCAGTTAATGAAATGTTTCAATGAGATCCTGCAGAATATTTGATACCAGGCATTAACTCCAAATTTCAGTCAGCTGGGACTTGTGGCGTCAGTGCATTAAGCCTGGGAAAACCAAGTTTGCTTTCAGATGGGCAATGACAGTATTTGTAGCAAAATTTTCTATTACTGGTTTTTTGCAGTTGGTCATGCAAACAGGGTTTGATCTGTAATGTCAAATATGCAGTTGCTGTTTATATTTGCCCTTATGTTCATGGCTTAAAGTCAAAGATCATCATAGCCTCCCATGTATATGACTGTTAATTTGCATTATTAATTCGTTTGAGAGGTTAAGGAAAGAAGTTCTAAGAGAATATTCTTCAGGAATGTTGAAGAACATTCAGTAAACTGAAAGTCAGGGCTTTCCAAATGTTTTTGTTTTTAACAAAAATGTGTTAATTTTTTTTTAAATCAGATATGAAATATTTTTATCTTGTGGCACTAGGTAGCTGAAGCTGTGTTTTTGCATTAAATTACAGTTCTTTAAATAGTAGGAACAAAACAAACTGTCCTTGCTGAAAGGATTTTTAAACAGTGGTGCCCCTGTAGTTACAAGAAATGTGTTACACTTTTAATTACAAAAGCTATGGCATACAACATTGTTCCTGCATTTAATAGAATGTGATGGAGTTTTTTCTACGAAACCTTGTGATTTTTTTAGTGCAACGATATTTTATAAATATAATGTCTGATTTGAAATGTTAATTGCATAGCTCTCTAATGGATGCTTGGTAAATGCACAAGAGATTTAGCTTTGATTCTCAGGTACCTCTGATGCAATGGAGACGTGCTGGGTTTTTCCTCCCCGTGACACAACTGCAATGTGAAGGAGCTCTCTCATGAATGTTTTACCTCTGTGTGGTAGCGTGTATTATCACTGCCCTTACTGTTTCAGTTTGGGAATGTCTTCATTCTGACTTACTTCTTGCAGGAACCACTTATGCTTTAGAAAAATAATGTCAAGCATTTCTTTGATTGTCACTAGATGGTTAAAGAGCAGCGATTTCCCAGGCCTACAGAACGGGAAATGAATACTACGTGTTGCTCTGTCAAACAGTTTGAACTAATTCCTGTAATCCTTTGAGACAACCAACAATTTCTCCTGTGCAATTGAGGTTTTAGGGCTGTTTGGTTTTCATATATGAAGGAAATTATGATAATTTGCCAAAAGCTACAGAGCATGCCTTTGCTTTTAGGGTTTTAGTGAGTCTCGCCTAGCTTGTTAAGCAGTGTGCTGCATTTCAGAACAAAGGCAGAAAAGGATTTCAGTTTCTTTGGCCACTTTGTGTCGGGTTTCAGTCACACTGAAAAACGTGTTCACTACAAGGGACCGCTGCAGATGTAATGCTGGTTCAGCAAGGGATGGAAATGCCACATCTGTAACAAAGTCTGGGGCACATGAGTGCTCCTGAAGGCACTGAGGGCTTGCTCTTTGGCTTTCCAGTCTTCACTGCATCCTGCTCCTTGGCTTCTGGGGATGCCTGTAAGGGGTGGGGGCTGTAGGACAGGATTGGTGTGGCTGGCCATGGAGTTGGGCTGCAGGGACTGCACACAGACCCAGCAGCTGGGGATGAGGCACAGCCTGGGTGCCCCTGTGGGGATTTTGTGGAAATGGGGTATTAAACAGGGCTGTTGTTCAACCAAGGGAGCTGCAGGTGATTCTTGTCTACTGGCAGACCTCCTTGGAATGTACTAACAAAAATAAAAGAGCCTGCCAATTGCTTTTCTTGGTGTGTGCTGCTGCAATACTCTTGCCTAGGTACCGCTATTCACAGCTGTGATGGCTTTAAATAAGGTGGCAAAATGATTTCTTTGTAATTCTTGGTTCCATTGCTCTTAGTGTTGAATGTTGTCTTTCCTATTCCCTACTAAAGGACCCTCCTATCTTAGGGAAATTATGTTACTGAGCTAAACTAAGCTATCAGAGAACAGGGAAAACCAGTTAAATTTTGGAGATAGGTTGAGTCTATGGACACACTTTGAATTTCATATGGAAATAGGCCTCAGAAAGGCAGAGTGTAGATGAAGTGAAGAACTGGCATGCTCAAAAACCAAGAAACAAACTGATGTGAATATCACAGTGTTGGGTTATATGGCTAACTGTAGGATGGTACTTTGAATCAGTTTCCTTTACTTGGGATAAGTTTTGAGTTAGTTACTGTTTCTGTTCTGGCTGTCACATGTAGTGCCTGCAATTTAATAGTTAAAATTCCAGTAGCATTTATGCGATTCATAAACTGTTGTTACGCATTTTGTTCCCTGTCTAATCCACGATTTCATTAATGTTGTATTTTGTTTTAAATGATCATTGCAGGGCATGATTTCTCAGGGAAATATGGACGATACCATAAGTTGTGAGAGCCAATAACTAATTCCTGCTTTTAAAATCGCTACAAACATTTCCAGGTTTCATTCAAACATTTCACATCGTGTAACTTCCATGTTGAATTTCCTTAGGCTTATCAGGTAAATCATGATGAGAATGTTAAGAGCATTTAAAGATGTCAATAAAATTTACTCTGCCCAACACTTTGTTACTTTTTGGAGAAACATGTGTTTTAAGGTGATGCTGAAATGTGTGTGATTTTCTACTTTATTGTCTTCTTTGCCATAGAAATGAATAGTTACTCTGCTGATTTTGAAGCTGCACTTCTGGCATGACAGTGACATTAAGTTTCAGGGTTAGGCAGTGCTGCAATAATACATAATCTGATTCTGGGATAGATCAGTGTAAATCTCTAACATAAATATATTCATTTATATCATTAAATTTTTACAAAGTCTAGTCACTTGGGGGGATTTTTTGTTTGTTTTTCCAGTAAAGTTACTTTGGCTAGAATGGGATTTGATCCAAAGCCCATAAGAGTCATTGACAGCATTAATAAAGTAAAACCTTATTGAAAAGAACTCTGCAGTCAGGTTGACCTTTATGCCTTTGCAGTATTTCTGTCTGCAGCATGTATTTGGAGTGGTTTGCTTTAAGACCTCAGTAATATAAACGGAGGGATTTTAGTGCTGGTAAGTTGGTAAAAACACCACTGTTACTGGTCACAAAAGATATTTCCACATAGCCAGTATGCAGCTTAATTATTTAGAAGATGAATTTGTCTTGCCACATGACTTTTGTTTAAAATCAGCAGCATGAGAAATATTAACCCCTGCACTTCACTGGATACTTTTGTCCGTAGTGAGAACATGTGATCATAGTCATCAGCCTTGAGTATCAGCTTCCTCTTGATGATTTCTGCTTTGACATTTCCATTTCCATGCCCTGTTGCATTCACTGCAAAGTGAATTTCCTCTCTAGGTAAAGCCAGTGTAATTGTATTTGGACTGCCCTGGTCCTCTGTGGTGTTAGAAATCTGACATAAAACGTAAATCTGACATGTAATGTGACTACTTAGAGATCTGTGTTCTCACTCTTGTCATTACATCTGGTATTAGTAGGTAACCAGACCTTTTCTGGATATGCCTGTCGTGATGTGGAATGCATCCAGGATTCCATCTGGCATTCACTTCCTACTTTTAAAAAGCATAAAGGGCTGTCCTCTGAGGATTTTTGTGGAAAGCAGCTGTTTAGTTCTACAAATTCAAAGTCCTTTAACTGCATCTCAATTTATAAAGTTGCATCCAATGATCCCTTTCTTTTATTAATGAACTTCTGAAGTTTTTTCAGGGAAGGTGCACAAACTTTCTTTATGTTCCACAGAAGAAATGTGACTGGATACTGAAATGGCCTCAGAAACAAAAATTCTGGGCTGTTTATTCTGTTGTTCTTCATATATGTTTCTGATTTTTTCCCCACTTTTTTTTTTAAGAAACCCAACCGAATAAAACCAATCAAAACCCCACACTTAATCAAGCTGAGGGCAATTAGCCACTTAGCACAGAACTAATTTTATAGTATGCAAATGGTTGTATTTTTATCAGTGATACCAGTCAATGTATTACTGATGTTGCCATTCCACAAGGAAAGTCTGTGTCACAGGTGATGCTTCTCTTCTGCCTAAATCTGATCTCTTGCATTCCAATCAAGTGAGTTCCACTGCCAGAATGAGTAATTTCTAAAATATTTTAGAATCTACTTTTTCCTCTAGCTAGGGGAACAGCAGGGGTTTTCCAACCAATGTCACTTTCCTATTGCAGAAGGGAAAAAAAAAAAAAAAACTAAAAAATTTAAAACAGGAATGTTAATTGAAAATCAGGCATATTAGTAGGAAAGTAGGAAGCATATGCTGTAAAATCATTGGGGTAATTTCTTGCATTGCCTAATTCCACATAGGAAGTGCTTGGGCAGTAGTTTATTGGATTGATCTCTGGTTGATCTTGATTTAGTGTAGAAAGTAGGTATTTTAAATAATCATTTCATATTGAAGCTGAAGGCTTAAATTAAGCCCTGTGATAGTTAAAAAAAATAATGGAAAAAACTATATTTGGACACGCAGGAGGTATTTTTTGTTAGTGATTTGGGTTTTTTTGAAGTCCATCCAATGCAGTTACAAGGGAATGCTCTGTTAGTTGGCATTTATGAGAGGCTGTTTACACAAGGCTACGTGGAAAGCAGTGGCCGGGCGTTGGAGTTGATGTTATCCAAATGGAATTAGAGAAATGTACTAAGTCTGAGGTACAACTTCAGCGTTGTAGAGCTGAAGGGGTGTTCCTAATGATTTAACATCTGTGTGAGGTCTCTTTGGGGTAGATACTAGTAAAACAAAATTGTTTTTGAAACCTTGAGTTACGAAACTCCTGAAACTTGAGTGCATCAAAAGATGCACAAAACCAGTTGTAGTTTTGATGGTTGTTCTGGCGTTGCATTTTGTACTGAGTTTCAGGGAATTCTCAGTTACACTTCTCAAGTGGAAGCTGCTTTAACTGAAGAGTCTTCACCTGAGGAAAACTTTTTTTTTCCCCTGAAGTCTGTACAGTTTGCTGATAATTCAAATGTTCTGGGAGCACAGCAAGTTCCAGATATCCAAGTATCCTCTATGAAATATCTTTATGCATCATCTTTTAACCATTTTCCTTAGTGAAAGCAGAACGTGAATTGCTAATGTGTATTGCATTTGCACTTGAAAACCTGATTTCAGAGTGTGTTAAACCTTGATCTATTTTTGATAAAAAAGAAATGTAGCATTTTAATCTAATTTCCATTTAATGGCAAGGATATTCATGCAGAGAAAAACATATATCAGGGTTTGATGCAGTGATTTTTAAGCCAAGAAAACAGCAGGATGGCAGTAGTAAATCTGAAATGAAGATGCATATCTCTTCAGAAACTCTGGTTTCCTCCTGCCCTCTTTATACCAAATTGTGTCTCCATTATTCCCGGATAATGCAGGTGAAGCAAGAACCAGAGCTTTTACCCTTTGTTCTTTAAAAATGAACACTGGCTTTTGCCTGGGGTGTCTTTGTCTTCTTACTTCATTTTTTGATGGGAGGTCAGTTAAATAAAAAATATAGAATAAGTATTTTTAATTAAAATCAGATTTAAGGTATTAATTATTTTGAAATTCTCTATAATAATAGAGATCTAATGAATGGAAATTGAAGTCCTATATTGCAAGTACTGAACAGTGCTTATATATTTTTAACAAAACCGGTATATATATATAAATTTGAAACATGCATGAAGGTGGAAATTGGAATATTGTTTTTATCTTAAAAGGTTTATAAATTGAAATTCTTGATATCCAGTACCAAAACCCTATAAAAGGGCTAATGAAAAGGAAATGTAGTGTATTCTGATTAACAGCCTGTGTAATACAATCAATGGGTGTGATGTTTTTGTTCTGTATTATATTTATTATATGTAAGTAAACAATAAAGATTATAAATCTTATTTTCTTAACAGGAATTGGTATTTGGTTGGGGTTACTGCTTAATGTGCTTTGTATCATCAGCTAAGGAAAAACGGTCACTAGGGCTGGCCTTAGAAGTGAGTTTTGGGATGTCTCGTGTTAGCTGAAGTCAGCCAGGATGTGGAAGGTTATAATTTGGTGTCAGCTTGGTCTGAGTGCAGGTTTTGCCTGGGGCAGGGTTGGTTTTGTTCCCCGTGGGGCTGTTTTGGGTTGTGCTGAGCACGGGGTGATAACGCAGGGATGTTTGTGTGGCTGCTGAGCGCGGCTTGCACAGAGCCCAGGCCGCGCTGCTTTTCCTGGGGACGGGTTTGGGGAGCTGGGAGGGGACACAGCCAGCATGGGGGACCCGGAGTGGCCAGGGGACATTCCAGACCATGGGGCAGTGTGCTCAGTACCCAAAGTGGGGGTGTGAAAAACGAGTTCCACTCTCTTAGAAAAATTTATAAGTTTAATAAAAATAGACAATTAGGAGACAGAAGAGCAAAAATACCAGCTGGGGTGCCTCACCAAAAAGCACGCACTTTCTTTTCAATTACGGTGTTTTAAGGATTGCTCTATTACGTATTCAGTAGATGTTAATGCATTTTTTTTTTCCGAGTTTGTATCTGTTTTAAGTATCCCCAATCATCTTATCTGATAGATTTATTTGTGGGTACCTCCACTCTGTCTGTTAACATGGGTGTTATAAATATTTTTCTTGAGGTTTTTGGTTGTTTTCATTTTGATAAAAAACCAGAAAGTTAGCTGTCTTTTATGCAGGGTTACAAGGTGACGACCCTGCCCCCATACCTTCTGCCTTGGTCAGTTTAGATGTTCTAAAGAAGAAAAAAACCTAGTCTTTTTACTCTTTACACTATGTCACAATGGGAAAATTCATTCATCACTTCTAAACTCTACTAATAAAACATAATACAGTACAATTACACATATAGTATTCATTCTAATATTTGTAGAAAAGCCAACTTTATAATGTGCATTTATAACGGGGAAGGAGGAGGGGACACTCAGAGCGATGGTGTTTGTCCTCCCAAGTCACCATTACACTGAGGGCGGCTGAACACCTGCCCAGCCACTGGAAGCAGGGAATTCTTTCCTTGTTTTGCTCTGCTTGCAGGCACACTTTGCTTTCCTTATTAAACTGCCTTTATCCCAACCCCCGGGACTTCTTGCTTTTACCCTTCCTGTTCCCTCCCCGATCCCGCTGCTGGGCGGTGTGGGGCTGGGGTTAAACCACGGCACTCGGGTCATTTAAGCTGTCCAGCACCGATTTTTGGCGGCCGCGGTGGTTTTAATTTGCGAGCAGCTGAATGGCAAAGTGCGCACAGGGCTGTGAGCAGCAGGGGGAGCTCCGGCCGTGCCCATCCCGCCAATCCGGCTCAGCAATTATTGTATAAGCCGTGAAAAGACAATTAATTTACCTGTTTATCATCCCTGATTCCCGCAGTTAACCGGGGCTAGACACTGACCTTTCTTCTTGCAGCTGAACTTTCAGCATCTTTAATAATTAAAACCTCGGGGATGACAGGCGTTTACCTACATACTTCATTAAAATATTTTGAGGAAAAAATAATTTCCACCGCAGGCTTTTCTGTGTTTTCCGGATTAACTACAGCTGAATTCTTTTTTACCGAGATCCTAAATATTACTGCACAGCTATAGGAAGGAGGAGCTTTTTACACAAAAACAAGGGAACACTTGCTTTGCCACTAATTAAGGAGTTCATCTCATATTCCCTGACAAGCAACAGGAATTCTGGTGCTCGAATTAAGAATTTGAAGCCACTTGACTTAAAAAGTTTCTATATACTTTCAAAGGCAAGTCGGCAATAACAATCCTGCTCCTTTTCTAGTGTCCTGACTGGTGGCTAGAATCCCAGTCATTGTGTGATTCCTCCCTTTTAAGTTGTAGAGATAAAGTAAAATGCAGAATAATTTTTGGCAGGTTCTGCCATTAAAACGTAAAACCCTAAAATGCATCCCTGTCTTAGGCTCTGTCAGTACCTGATGGGTTGTGCTGAGGGTACAGGTGGCTGCAGAAATGGCTGGGGCAGGTGGTGACAGAACCACAAGGAGTAGATTTTGCAGTGGAGGCTTTGATAAAGATGTGTGGGGGCCCAGGACGAGCTCCTGGGGAAACAACTGAGGTGAGAACTTGTTTTGTGGTTAGGGTTTTTTTTTTTTATTATTATTGTTTTGTGGGTATTTGTTCATTTGTTTTTCCTTATCCACAGTGGTGTGAATCGATGTATTGTTATTCTGTTAGGCTATTAAGATCTAAACTCTCCTCTGTGATATCCTGACACCTGGTACTTTTCTCTATACAAAGGGATCAGTCAATGCAGGCTCTCTGGATTGCTTTCAGTCTTTAGGATGTAATTTGTTGACACATTATCTTGTTCTACTCTGTATGCTCTGCAGTTTTAGGAGACACATTTCATATATGAAACTGCCACTTGCCAGAAGCTCAGTGTCACTTGCTACAAGGTGAGGTTTAAAGCTTCTGAGGAGGATAATTTAAACCCCATTTTCAAACTTCTTTTTCTATCAACAGTATGTATGTGGGAGACATTCTTGGGTTTTATTTATATCTGCAACCCAAGTATATTCCATTTATATTGATTTTAATAAACTTGGACAAAACTTAAGGTTTCCAAAGAAAGAGTAGCTTACTACCTCAATGTGAACTCTTTTTCCTCTTTTCCCCTCACTTCCCCCTCCTCTTGCCCCCAGCCACTACTTCAAGACCATGTGAAAGAAAAGCCATTTCTAGTTTGTGTCTTTGCAAGCTTCCAGGACTTTTTTTGGCAGTGTTACCTAATGTGTTATAATTTGCTGGGAGATGAAAATCTTCATATCATAAAGTTTCCTTAATTATCTAAATAGGCTTTTCTTTGTCAGAATCTCCCAGTGTTGGGACATTTTCTAGGTTTCTCTGATTTAACTGCTGGGGTCCTGCTGCTAATGGTGATAGAAAACTCATGATTACACTGCAAGTGTGCATTTACAGAATGCTAGAGAAGCTTCATAAACATAAAGGAACATTCTGTCTATCTGTAATAGTGTTCCCATTTAGAAAGAAGCTCATCTGCCAGTAGATCTACTCTTTTTTTCTTTTTAATCCCTTTGGAAGGAAAAAAAAAGTTTAGTTATAAGCAGATGGCTTTGGTGGCTGTGGTGTTGCAGGCAAACAGGAAAGTGATGCCCCTTGAGAGTTTAGTTTCTTGACCATGGGACAGGTGGTGGTCTTAGAGCAAAGGGAGATGAAGAGAAAATCTGATGCAAAGACCATGATGGATGGAGGTGGGTCTCATGCCCTCCTCTCCCCAAGTCCTCCTTGCCTTTTAATCTATTTCCCTCCTCACAAAGGAATGTACAGAAGACACTTTTCACTAATTGAGAGGATGTCATTAGTTCATAGTATAAATATTTAAAAAATATTATGGATATGTGTTAGTAATTTAACACATGTCTTTTGTTAAAAACACATTTTGACAAAAGTGCTGAGGCTGACTTCTACCTCCCCTTTCACTGTTAGGTAAAAGCTGATACAGCTCCATCTGTCACTCTTTTGCATGTGATGTTTTTCCCAGTGCTTAAAAATGGAGTTGGATTCATTACTCTTCCTACAGGAATGTGCTGCCCATAGAGAGTTTCAAGTGTAGGAAGAGAAGCTCCTGGAAAATGTGTTCCTGGGGTAAAACAGAGTCTCACTGAAGTTTTTTTCTCAAGGAAATGGTTATGGACTAAGCCAGTGTCCTCTCTGAGATGCGAAGGGCAATGAGGACCAGCCTAACCTAGAGAAGAAAAGAACCAAGTGATGATGATCTGTCAGGAGCTGATGGAGAGCCATGGAAGGGAACGAGCAGCCCCTTGGAATTATATGCATAATGGATTTCCAGTAAATGAGATTTACCTGAGCTCTTGCAAAAGGAGTCAGCCTGAGCTGAAATTATTCCTGTCCTTGTCTGCTCCTTTTGTACTCAAGTGTAGGGTAAGATGGTGAGTTCTTGATACAGCTTAAAGACAGAACAATTTTGTGAGAGTCTCAGCTGTTCTGTGAATAGTGGATGAATCAGCTTCAGATTGTCATGGATTAAAAGTTTCAAAACACCCAAAAACTGAAATGGTAGAAGTGTTTAATTATTAAAAAAAAAACCAAAAAAACAATAATCTGCTTTTAGGGGTTTAAATGATATAAAGGTTTGGTGACACATCAGGTCTGTCATGAAATAATAGTAATGTCATATTGGCACCCTGCCAAAGTAATTCCTCAAAACACCTAGTTAATGCTTTTAATAATGTATCTCTGCTTTCTGGCTCTGGTCTGCCATTATACCTGCCAACCTACCTCCTCCCTTTGCAGATGATTTCTAAAACTGACACATTTGTTTCCCTTTATAAATTCTTCATTTTTTCCCCTTTTTTTTCCCCCCTTCTCCTCTCACAGGTTTAAAAAAAGACAGTTCAATTCTAAATTGTTTGAAAAATTGGCAGCAGAGTCACCCTAGCAGTACAGCAAAGAGGCATAAGTACAGAGGAGTTGAGAATCCTGGCTTTGTGAAATTTCTCCTCACATACCAGACTATTTAAATCTGAACTGCATGTTGGCCTTGAAGTGGATCTTCAAGAGAACTCTTTAAAAAAGCTGCTTGTTCCACATAACAATATTTTTTTATATGTTTAGAAAACACTGTGCTTCTTGCTTGGTTTGGTTTTTCAGGAGAGGATAATAGTTTCAAGGTAAAGGTTCCTGGGTGTGAACTCAAAACAGAATGGACTCTTAGAGAAACTCTGGAGTCCTACAGTCAATTCCATGGTGTCCTTCTGAATTTGACCTGTACCAAGGACCCAATCATTTATGTGCTGCTTTGAGTGTTATGAGTAGACACAATACTACCTCTTCCTCTTCCTGATCATTACTGATTATACTTGGGAAAGTTCCTTCACCTTCCAGTGGTTTGGGTTTTCCCTTCCTAAAATCATGGTAATGATTACAATTCCTTTTTTAGGAGGTGAAAACAAGAGAAATTGTTGGCACAGTTGCTTCAGGGCCTCGGTAGAAAGCTGTAATTCCCATGTCCTTAAGAATGCCTCAGTTCTTAAGGAAGCAATGGCTGAAGCTTTCAGCCCAGGCCCTGCAGCAATTATTGCCATCTTGTCTCTCATATTGCCTTAAATCTCCCTAATTCCTCCTGCCCTGCCTGACCTGTGCCACTTGAGCAGTCAGCTGGCTTCCCAAAGTCCTTAATCAGTCCCCACTAGAAAGAGATCAGTGCTGGGCCAAGGACCTTTAGTATGGATGCCACCAGAGAGACACCAGTGAAGATTAACTACTATTTATTATGTTTTTAAAGGGAATCTTTTAGCTGTTTGAAGAGAGAGTGGGAATTGCTCCAGACACCTAAAAGTCTTTTCTTTAATGTAGCAAATGTCAGTTTACCTCCGCTGCTGCTGCTGCTGCAGAAGCTGTGCCTGTATCAAATGCTGCAGAGCCATCATTATGGAGATGCAGAAATGTTAAAAACTGTGGCTGGGATTCAGAGTTTGAGGAGCTGGCCCAGGCTCCCCAGAATTCACAGCTGTAGGAGACCAGGGAAAGGAGTAAGCTAAGAAGTAGAGAGGAGTAGGAAGAGAGGTAAATAGGGTGGCACACACACAGGGTGAAGGCTGTGCAAGTCCTCTCCCTATATCTCCAATTCTGCCCCTTGAGGTAGTTTTCCGTAATTCCCAAAACTCTGGAAGATCAAACCTTTCCCACGTTTACTATTCTCTAAGCTATTCCTTCTTTCAGCAGCGAAATAATCTTTATGTTCTGTCCCCTTAGACCAGACATACCTTGCAGCATTGAAACACCCAAGAGATGTTTGCGTATTTATTTTTCTGTCTTGGGAAAATCTGCCCATATTGAAAAGCATTTTGAAAGCATCCTGCTAGAGATAATTTCATCACCCTCCACCCACAATCTATTGAGTCTGAGCATTTGCTTCCTCTGAGCCACCTTGTTGCCTCTAAACCTATTCATGGACCTCTAAAAATGCTTCTCCTGCATTCTGCAAATCACCAAAGTCAGGTTAGGCAGGAGAAATTCTTCTACTGGTGAATGGACTCTGCTGGTTAGTGGTACCCTGGTGTGCTTTTTTGTTTGGTTTTTAATCACGTGTTACTCCCACAAACCTACTGTGTTTTTCTTTTTCCCATCTTTATGTGCACCAAGTTACTCCTTGGAGATAGTCTGGCTTCCAAAAGTTGGGAGTGGGAAATGTGTGTCTTTTACAGAAAGTGTAAGTGCTTCTGTGTAAATTGTAACTCTCTGAAGAAACATCTAAAAAATTACCCCTCGCCCACATGCTCACCATCCCACTGAGCTGAGATTTCTCTGTGCTTTATGGGCTTTAAATACAGGGTGTCCCTTTCCCCCTTCTTAATTTGCTGCTGGATTGGGAAGGTTTTTTACCTTCCTTTGTCTGCAAAGGGGCCTTTTGGAGAATTCAGGATAGCTGGAACATCTCAGCAGGTGTGGTGTGAAACTGGGCTTGCTGTGAACGCTGACTTACAACGTTTTGCTCAGAGGCATCCCACTGAGTCTTCTGTTCAGGTGAACAAAATCCCACTTCTGAGAGTGTTACAGGCTGGACCATCAACTGGGAGTCAAAGGCACGGCCCCATTTATTTGAATGGAGCTGTGCTAATTTACATCAATGAAAAAATCTGATTTTAATGGATAATCTGCAGCTAATCCCTACAATGGGTAAATAACTGTCTCTAAATGCGGTCCTTAGGGGGCTTACTCTCTGTTAATTTGATTTTGTAACTTTTCTGTAGATTTTTTTGGGTAGCAAATTGAAATGTATGTGACTAGAAGAAAGAGATATACCTGAGGCTCTTTACAGGAAAAATGAGAGTAGGAGCAACACAAATGTCTTGCTCCTTGCTGATTGCATGAGCCACTGTGGATCACATGAATGAATTCTTTATATTTAATGTGACTTCTTTGTTGTCCATCGCCCTAAGAGCCACTCAGAGTTTTAAATTTTGTCTTTCCATTTCTCTCTTAGCTACTGCTTCCATTCTCCTCTGCACTGTACTTAGAAAGGAGTTTTTTAATATTGTTTCTCAAAAATGTTTGGGTTTGGAATGATATTAATGTTACTACTAATAGTAATTAAAGTGCAGATCTTGGGCTTAGTGATTTCATGGCTACATGCTGGCTGTAAATTTCTGGATGGGGTTTAACAAATCATGCCGAGAGAACAGAAGGGCAGACTGTCCTTGCCCCTTAATAATGTTGATTTTCCTGAAGAAAGTTCTAGTCTCTAGTCTTGATCCTTTTGCAAGGTAAGTACATCCTTGCTGCTATTTTCTGTCTGCAGAACATCCTTTTAAGAATCGGTTATGTACACTGCAATAATTATTTACTCTCAATTAGTGTGGTAGTTTTATTCATGGCCTCCTTTACTGGTCATCTGTTCTATTATTTCAAATCCAGATCTGGCAAAATTTCTTTGCCTGCAGTTGCTTGAGAGGAAGATTATACAACTAATTGAACTGCCTGGCTGTGGTCCATGGCCTGTAAATGTCCATCTTGCTCAAACAGCTGTATAGAATTTTCCAGACTAGCAGGCTGCTCTGGCATGCAGAGTCAAGCTTTATTTACCCAGTAAGATTATCACTCATCCCAAGTGAAAGAAAGGTGAAGACACCTTCTTGTGAAGGATGCTTCAAGAATTAGGAAACTGATTCACTCTTCAGGTGTTTAGTTATCAACCAAAGATCATGTTATCAAATATACACTGTATGAGTTGATTTATCTAAATAGTAATATTGACAATTAATAAAATACCCAAATTATTAAAATATCCAGACAGTTAGAAAATTAGGGCAGGAAGCAGAACATGATAGCTGACACAATACCTGGTGTTCAGCTCAGTAATGCTCAGTCTTCCAGACATGGCCAGGGAGAAAGGGAGAGGATGCACATATTGCAATAATGGATCATCACACTGAAGGAAATAGGTTCAGGTGTGTAAGGTGCAATACCAAAGTAATCATATGTAGTATTTACTGATGTTGAAAGACTTGAAAGCGTAGAATTGGCAATCCTGCGTGGCATAATAGAAACTAAGCAAAAATATTATGGCAAAGACAGACTCCAGTGGCTGTATTCGTATAGTTATCCCATGCAGCCCTTAGCTCCTAAAACCTGCCACCCTTTCTAATCACCTCAGGCACTGAGTTCAGAGGACTTCTTGCTGAATTCACACAGTTTTAGGGCTGTGTTCATCTCCTGGCCGATTTTGTACTATGTGAGCCTGTCCTTCCCCTGCTGCCCACCCTGGGCACTCTCTGGGCTATCTCCCACACCTGTCCCCTCAGCCCCTGGTGCCCTTGGCCCTTTCTGAGGTGCTCCAGGTGTCACTGCTGGGCTGAGCTGTGCCCTGTGCGGGCTCTGTGGCAGAGCTGTCCATGTCTGGCACAGAGGGAACTGCACAGCCAGCGCCCAGACACCAACAGCAGGCAGCAGGAAATCTGGGCTGGGCTCTGGAGTCTGTCTCTGGAGGATTTTGGAGTCACCAGCAGTGGAGAGGGAGCCCTGAAAACTGTGCTTCAGATCTCTGATACCTGCAGGGCCAGGTGAGCACCAGGATCTCCTGTCCCAGGCCCTCAGGTGTGGGTGGGTGGGGGAAAGCTGACCTGGAACAGAGACTGGACAGAGCTAGAGAATAAAGCAGATATTTATTGAAAGGCCTTTAGGGTACACCTTGGGCAGGACAGGGCCTGACCAGGGCTACACACAAGGTGGACTAAGAATGGTCACAAATATGCTTGACTGGGCACGAGGTCACTTTTATAAGTTTTGGTCCATTTGCATGTTGGGGTTTTATTGTCCAAGTACAGCTTCAGGCTGTGAGGTCTCATCCTTCTTGTTTCTCTCTTCGGTCCACCATTGTTTATGCTGTTGGGCTGAAAGCTGTCCTTGGTCTTCAGCAGGAAATGGATTTTTTTGTCTACCTACTCTGTGAAGAGAGCTTACTAACACTTAATATGAGGCTCAGAACTACACACTTAGGCAGCACAGAATCTGAAAAACATGAATGCTAAAACTTCAGGCATCAGATTCACAGCACAGTGTGGACTGATGAGGCTGGGAAAACCACTGGATCAGCTCTGTTACTTTTTTCTTTCCCCACAAAGGAATGTTTTACCCTGTGTCTTTCCATAACCTTGTCCTCCAGTTGTCACTTCCCATGGGCTCACATGGACACAGTGCTTTGCTGTTGCCCAAGTGACATGGAGTGGCTTTCAGGGAGCTGCCAAAATAATGGCCTTGAAATCATAATCTTACTGACATAAGCTCATATTGGTGCTCTTTCATGCTGATCTACTTATGTGGTCTCCAGAGATCACTTTGACATTGACTTTGGTTCATCTGCACATTTCAGTGTGTCCTCCATAGATGCCTGCTAAATTTATCTCCCCCCTGGCTTTAGCAGGGATACCACCCCACAGAGCTGACACCCTGTGCCCCAAAAGGTGATCATGTAGACAAGGATGATCAGAAAAATACTGCTGGGATTTCTGCTTTGGCTACTTGGCTTTGGTGAGCTTTGGCAGGCTGGGAGCTGCTCTGCTCCCACACATCCTGCAGTGCCTGGAGCATGGAGCAATTTCCTTGGAAACACCTCCTGGTGCCTGGAGTTGGCAGGTCCTTTGGGAAACCTGAGAATTCACCCCCAGCACTTCTTGCTGTGCTGCTGATGGCTTTGCTTGGCTTGGGCAGGTGTTGGGTTGGGCTTGTCCCTGTGCTGGGAAGATTTTAAAGTTCAGGCTGAAAGTTGCAGGTTGAGAGGCTGGTTCTGCTGTCCTTAAACCCTCCAGCCTGAGCCTGGGTTTGGTCAGTAACACCTCAGGGGGTTAAGCTGCTTGCAGGGATGTAGGAGGAAAGGTGTTGTCTCCATTCCCTCCCCAGCAATCCAGCCTGAGCTTCCAAGAGCAGAGGCAAAAAGGGGACAGATCTCTGTCTGTCCTCTACAGCTGCTCCTGCTGTCTGTCTGTCTGGGCAGAGCTCCGTGCCTGAAATCCTGCCTTTTTGGAACAGCAGACAAGGTCTTCTTGTCTGCTGTGTTCTGTTCTCTGATTTGAAATTATGTGCACTGAATTTTAAAATTCAAAACCTTTCTCGTCCTCTCTTGCTGGACATGGTGTCTCGCAAGCCAGGCCTGAGGTGACTGAATGTGAAAGCATTTTGTAAGTTTTGATAGAATAAGTATACTCGGAAAAGGAAACAAACCTAATGGCTCCGTGTCCCCTGGATCACGGTTTTCCAAGGAAGAGACCTTGGCTTCTTTGTACAAGCACAGAAACTTTTTACTTCAGTAAAAGAAAAAAATTAAGATATAGAATGGGGAGCTAGATAACCTGAAATATAAAATATTAAATACAAAATAATTTAGCAATAATATATGTAGTATTTTTTTTACCAAGGAAGAATGCATCCATCACATATGGCAGTCTTTCAGATAGTACTAGCAGTAATATAAACTGCTCTTGGCATAATAAAGCAAGCAAATTCAAACAGCCAAACTTGCTGTTTCTCCAAAAATTATCTTTTTGGAAAACTAAATCTAACAAACACATAGAAAATAACAGGAAAAAAAAAAATCCTCATCTAGGGATAATTCTTGCTTGCAGCTTGCAGCTGAAGAATTACAGTGACAGAAGATACCCTGAGCCACTCTGAGTCTGCAAGCCTCCACGGGAGCCAGGCTGCTTTAAAATGCTGCTTTTGGAGCTTCTCTGCTGGCCCTCAGCTCCCAAAGCCACTGGCTCAGCAGCCTAAGCCAGGTTCTCTTTGGAGAAAAGGGATAAGAGAAAGAAGAGCAGTTTCAGAAGGAAAAGGACATGTGTCAGGGACGGGAGGCTGTCAGGAATTAAGAATCTTACCTGCTGGTATGTAGGTTGCTCAGGCTGATGGAGATAGTATTTCAGATTATTTTATCTTTGCTTCTGTGTCTGGTCGGGATTTCTTCAAATGTGAGGCTGATGAGCTCTGGGTGGTGTCCCACTGTCTTGGAGCCCTTGAGGGAGGCAAATCAGGAGAAGCAGAAAATTGTTTTGAGTTCCTCTTTATATGGGTGCCTAACAAAAACTCAACATAATTACCCCAAAGGGATTGATAAATAACCAACTACCACATTTAAATATTTTTCAAGGATCTGTTTTTAATCTTGGCATATCTTCTTTGTTTCACTGATTTTCTAGTTGATTCTCCTTTTGTTTTTTACTCATGAACCAGAACACCCTTCTTGGTAATATTTATTTATTTGTGTAATTTTAGGCCAAATAATATTTTTGTAATAAAATTTTGACATTTTTATCATCACTGGTAGCTGGCCCTTTGTGAGATTTTTTCTGTGCAAGAGCTATGTTGTTCAGAATCCCTTGAGGCCCAGTTGTGAAACTTTCTAAGAAATGAAAATATGACCTCACTGAAGCCAGTGGGAAAACACCTTTTTCAGTGATGGAGATAAAAGAACACTTTTGGGGGAATTGCTGGACATCCATAAATATAAGTGCATATATTATGTCTCTTTTTATACATCACTTTCAGATCTAAGACGCTCTCCACTAAAAGAAGCTAAAATACCTGTTATGTTCTCCTGGGATTTCTCCCTTTCCAGCTCCCATCACAGCGCCTTTTAGTAACTTTTGGGATCTGTGGAAATTTCTGACTCCTGGAAGTGCTTTTACTTTTAATTTAAGACTCAGAAATCTTAAATTTCTTTCACTTTGTAATATATTCTGCAGAGGAACCAATAATGAATTGTCAGGCACCCAATAATAAACATAAACCTGTACTTACACACGGTGGATTTCATACAAATAAATGAGCATGCGCTATTCATTCTCAAAGAGTGGGAATATAGCTTTCCTATATTTAAGATTTTTTGCAGGATTTCGTGATGGTCTTAATTATTCAGTACCTATTATGAGCCTCCAAGATGGGAATGGGAGCCATGTTTCCTAGAAATGAAACATGGAAGTGTTCTCCGAGCTATTTTAATGCTAATTCTTGTTCACTTTTTCACAGCCTGAGCTTTAAACACCACAACTGCGAAAAGATCAGACCGAACTGGGAAATGTATTTTGGCCATAGACATGAAATTGTGAATTGGCATTTAATTGTGGGAAGTGATTCTGTAGTAGGTTGTTTTAGATCTTTCAATTGGTGTGAGTCAGAGAGCTTTTACGGCAACAAAATTGCACAGTAGGCTTTAATTGTGCATAATTATGGCACTGCATGGTGCAGATACTATACTGTAGGCATTCAGCTGCATTCTGTTAAATGTTTTTTGTTGAAATCACTGAAGAAGCGTACCTGATGTTATTTGATATATGTTTGTTTAATGTGCTCGTGCTTGTTTTTTGTCTTAAGAAAATGAAAATAATTATAATAGAATATATTTTCTCCCTCCCCTCCATTTTCCAGATGACTGATTATACTGTAGGGGATATCTGTGGGCATCTGCTAAAACTGACTGGAGTCTTATTTCTGATTGCAGCTGCAAGAATCTTACAAAAGGTCTTCGGGTTTAGGAGTGTAACTTTCAACAATACAGACTAGGACAGGGTTCAGGTTTTTTACATCCATCTGCACATTCTGAAGGCCGAATGATACTTGGTACACTTTCATCTTGTTACTTCTGTAATCTGCAGCTGTTTCCAATTTGATTGTTTTCCTTCCTTGAGTGTTTTGTGTCTGCTGGGTCTGACAAATGCACCCACCTACAATACAGCCTGTGCCTCGGGATTAGGGAAATTTTATTTCCTCCCCTATAAGTAACTAAAACATTCTTATCACTATGGACCTAGTGATTTGTGAAATCCTGTTGTACTTTCTTATTTCTCCTGCTGAGCTCTTAAGTTGTCAGCAGTGATCTGCTTGTTTCCCACCATTTCACCAACAATGGAGCCCAGGCCAGCACTCTGTTGCTCTCATGAATTCAGCATCACAGCTCTCAGTCATCAAAAGGGCTTTATGATGTTTGTGGGATGTGACATTTCTATGGGAAAACAGCTTTGGGTTTGGAGCTTGGGTTTTTGGGGGATGAAAAAAAGAAAATAGAGTCTGATATTACTGTCATTATTCTACCACAAAATTCTGTAGTTCTCCCGCCTTTCCAGGGATGAAAGTACTGTATAACAAACAGGAGCTCTGGCAGATCTTTTTCCTGTCTCTGTTGATGAACTTGCCATTGCTATAATGTAGATAATAAACCTCACAGCAACCCTCTTTCTTGATAGCATCTTCCAGTACAGCAACTTCTGTAGCTGCCCTCAAAGGCCAGGAAGAATGAATGTTGGCTGCACCACTGCACAGCCTTTTATTGTTCTTGTTGTGTAGTAAAAGTGAAGTAGCAGGAAGAAACTTCTTTTTTTTTTTTTTCTTAATAACTATTCTGTATGATTCCAAGACAATCTGAAGGATGTCGATGTTGTTTCAGGTAGGGTTAAGCCAGGCAGGGATTCTTCTGCTCTTCCAGACTATTTCCTACAGTTATACCTGGTGATCTGTACAATTCACAAAGAACATGTGGAAAATTCTCCAGCAGTCTTACAGCTCTTTTCATAAGACTGTGCATTGGGGAACAATGCAGGATCATTGGCATCCCACCTACTCTGAATTTTACCAGGAAGGTGAACTTTTATCATTTCTGCTTCACTACTTACATGAGTGGGCAATAACTGTACAAACACCATGTCCTGTCTGACATCTGCCTTCCTGCGGTGCTCTCAGCCCAGAGGGCAGAGGACAGACTCCTCTGTGGGAGGTGAGGGGTAACTGTTGATAGGAACTGTGAAAAGAAACATTTAAACACGTTTTAAGACCTTTCTTTTCTTTATGGACGCTACCTGTTAAGTGGGGTCTGACCCTCAGTTAAATAAGGTCATTTTACAATTGCAGGTTTAAGTGTTTGTTTACTTCAAAAGCCATTGCACTTCCAGAGATAATCAAATCTTTGATAATGTGCCATAGAACTGCATCAACTGTGATGCCTCAGTTCTGGGTGTTTTTTGTTTGTTTGTTTAGATTTTTTCTGTTTTGTTGTTTAGTATTTTTTAAAAGGTTGTTATTTTTATTTCTCATTGTTTTCCTTGCTTTGCTTTTTAAGGAGCAGGAGGAAGAATGAGAGACAGAAAAAGGGAAGAAATTCTTACTGATTATCTTACCGCCTTAAATGACAATTTGGATGTAGTCCCAGATTGTACATCTGCCCCTCTAATGTACATCTGAAATGATATTAATACCAAAGCAGACATCTGTGTGCTAGATGTGTTCAGCTGCTTGGGAGAGTGCTGCTGCTGCATCTGCAGAGAACAGCCTGAGCCTCCTCCTGTGCTCAGCAAGGAGTGCCAGGAGAGAAGAGCAGCCCTGGTGCTCGGGCTCTCCACCCGGTTCAGAAAGCTCTGAAATTGCCATTTCACCCTTCAGCGCCCATCCTGCTCTCTCTAACTCTTGTAATGGACTCCAGCTCACATCTAGAGCCAGGCTGTGCTTTGGAATTACAGCGGCAATGGAAGAGAAAAGGTTTCCTCAACGTGCTGTTAACTGGACAGACACCAGCACTGAGCTCCTCATGGGAGGGGTAAGGGAAGCCCTGGCTGCAATTCCCTGGCTGCACCAGTTGCTCAGGCATACTCCTCTGACTGTTCTTATGGTTAAATCAATTAATTAATTGATTAAACACTTGCACCTGCAATAAGAGCTGAACCTTTTTTCAGCTCAGGTGAAGTAACGGGCCAGGATTAGCAAAAAGGTTTTACCATCCTTGTTTATTAATATAAACATATTTATATTTTTGTATTTTGCCAATAATTCTAACTTTAAACCAGTCCCAGAGTAGAAAGACCCATTTACACTTGACATTTTTTGTGAGAGAGCTTCATTTACAATGTAGAAAGATGACTGATATTCAGTAGGTCCCTTCTTCCAGGTTTCTTTTCCAAAGGCATCATTTATAGGTTGCCAGGTAACCATAAGTCTTTGACTTTTAAATAATACTTCATAGAGTTACAAAAAGCAAGATTTATTTCCAGAGCTGAAATGGCAAGAGCTATCTGAAATGAGCAGTAGCCTTAGCAAATGTGCACGGAGCTGACCACTGATATACACACAAAAACGTGGAAAAAGCCATTTGCCAGACTCTTCTGTGGCCCTGTGGATCCAGTCCTAAGCACAGACAGTGTGTATTTTCCTAGCTGGTTATTAAATTGAATTGCATATTCTTACTCAAAGTCATATTAGTGTTCAATAGGTAAATAATATTCTTCATCTCCTCTGGGAAAAGCAGGTGTCTGCTGCTCCCAGTCTGCTTCTGCTTCTCCACGGAGCTGGCTACTGTTCCTGCAATGTGGGAGAGAGGAATAAAAAAGATAAGTGTAATTAAAATTGTCAGCATTAACATAAGAAGCCAAATGTCCCTAGAGGAGAGTGCCAGCTCTTCCTTTCTCCTTCTGCTTTAATCTGAGCAGAAGCTGAGTGCTGTGGAATACCCAGGATCACCATTAGAGCTGGAAGGAAGAGCTTAGAGATGGCTCTGCCACTTTTTCAGCCCACTGCAGGGCTGTGGCTCAGTCAACACTTAGATAAGGTACCTTATTCTGAGAATGTAACCCACTCTAAGCCAGAGTTAAACCTATGCTAATTAGTGCCCTGTGCTAACCAGCCCCAGGCAGAGGATGCAGGGATTTTGGTTTAACCCCGTGTTACTGAGCTCTGTGTTAAGCTGGGGCTGCAGCCTGGGGGACAGGGTGGATATCAGAAGTTGCCAAAGCTGGAATCGACTTTCACAGCAGTTGAAGGAAGCTGTGACAGTGTGGCCTTAAAAGCAAGAAGGTCTTTGCTCCAGCACTCCTCCTGTCCAAGCTGGCTTCGTGGTGAATCTTGAGTCCAAGGGGCAGGAGATCGCCTCAGGTGATTGCCTCTAGCTGTTGCCTCTCTGATGTTTAGCTGGGCAGGACTACCAGCCCAGCCCTGTCCTGAGGCCAGGAGCTTGTGTCACACGGTTTGCTGTTTGTCACAGTGTGGCAGGGAATTTCAGCTCTTACATGCCTAGCTTTGAGTCTAAAATCTCCACACAACAACTTTCATTTCCCCTTAAAGGCTGGCTTTTGAAAGTTTTCTTTTTCACAGTATTTTTACCTCTGAAGCCATTAAGGAATATCTTATTCAAACATTCAAGCCAAATCAATTCTATTTCCAGACCTTCATCACGGCAGCAGTGCATTAGAACAACTTAATAAAATGTTTACACCGATGTCTGAAGTTCACAGTAATCTGAGAGCATGCAATGACACCTGTAGGATAAATTGTACAGCTCAGCACTGAAACATGATCACAGTACAAAGTATGTTGTTTGGAAATCTACTGTCAGACAAGAAATCCAGCTTTGCAATTTTTGCTTCAGAATTTATACTGACATTTCTTTATCATAAATGAGATACTTACATGGCATCCTTTTGGGCATTACAGAATACTTCAGGATCAGAACTGGTGCTGAAAACAGCCCCTCTACCACTATAACCAGCCAGATTTTCCTAGCAGTGTGCTCATGTTAACTTTTCTGATAAGGTAAAACTGATAACACATTTATTGTGTGATTTGCTAGGTCTGTGCTTCTGATGAAGTGCTCTGGCATTTTTGCAGCATAAAGACTGCAGGCTTATTTCAGCAGAACATGCAAGTCTTAATCCTCTATTGCTGCAAAAGCAAACAACTGTCCTTATGAACAGCCTAAGCCAGAACAACAGAGCTCAGAGAGGAATCCTTCCACACAGTGCTTGGGTAGCAGGTTACCCACTTGTGCCTCAGTGGGTGTTTATTTATACAGATGTTGCTAAACTGGGGGGACTTTAAACATAAAGTAGAGATCTGGCGTCTGCAACCTGCATTTCTCTATTTGCATTCCTACCAAAACCCAGTAAAACAGATTCACACCTGCCCAAGTACCAAAAAGCCTTCAGCACAGCTAATACACCAGTTTGCTCAAA
>VXBN01015915.1:276642-337429 GCA_013397395.1 Sinosuthora webbiana
TAAGCCAGAGTTAAACCTATGCTAATTAGTGCCCTGTGCTAACCAGCCCCAGGCAGAGGATGCAGGGATTTTGGTTTAACCCCGTGTTACTGAGCTCTGTGGGGCAGGAGGGCCCAAGCTGGGGCTGCAGCCTGGATATCAGAAGTTGCCAAAGCTGGAATCGACTTTCACAGCAGTTGAAGGAAGCTGTGACAGTGTGGCCTTAAAAGCAAGAAGGTCTTTGCTCCAGCACTCCTCCTGTCCAAGCTGGCTTCGTGGTGAATCTTGAGTCCAAGGGGCAGGAGATCGCCTCAGGTGATTGCCTCTAGCTGTTGCCTCTCTGATGTTTAGCGACAGGGCAGGAGTTCCAGCCCAGCCCTGTCCTGAGGCCAGGAGCTTGTGTCACACAGCTTGCTGTTTGTCACAGTGTGGCAGGGAATTTCAGCTCTTACATGCCTAGCTTTGAGTCTAAAATCTCCACACAACAACTTTCATTTCCCCTTAAAGGCTGGCTTTTGAAAGTTTTCTTTTTCACAGTATTTTTACCTCTGAAGCCATTAAGGAATATCTTATTCAAACATTCAAGCCAAATCAATTCTATTTCCAGACCTTCATCACGGCAGCAGTGCATTAGAACAACTTAATAAAATGTTTACACCGATGTCTGAAGTTCACAGTAATCTGAGAGCGTGCAATGACACCTGTAGGATAAATTGTACAGCTCAGCACTGAAACATGATCACAGTACAAAGTATGTTGTTTGGAAATCTACTGTCAGACAAGAAATCCAGCTTTGCAATTTTTGCTTCAGAATTTATACTGACATTTCTTTATCATAAATGAGATACTTACATGGCATCCTTTTGGGCATTACAGAATACTTCAGGATCAGAACTGGTGCTGAAAACAGCCCCTCTACCACTATAACCAGCCAGATTTTCCTAGCAGTGTGCTCATGTTAACTTTTCTGATAAGGTAAAACTGATAACACATTTATTGTGTGATTTGCTAGGTCTGTGCTTCTGATGAAGTGCTCTGGCATTTTTGCAGCATAAAGACTGCAGGCTTATTTCAGCAGAACATGCAAGTCTTAATCCTCTATTGCTGCAAAAGCAAACAACTGTCCTTATGAACAGCCTAAGCCAGAACAACAGAGCTCAGAGAGGAATCCTTCCACACAGTGCTTGGGTAGCAGGTTACCCACTTGTGCCTCAGTGGGTGTTTATTTATACAGATGTTGCTAAACTGGGGGGACTTTAAACATAAAGTAGAGATCTGGCGTCTGCAACCTGCATTTCTCTATTTGCATTCCTACCAAAACCCAGTAAAACAGATTCACACCTGCCCAAGTACCAAAAAGCCTTCAGCACAGCTAATACACCAGTTTGCTCAAATTGCAAATGGAAGTGATTCATCTTTTCCACACACTGCCTCCCTACTGTTAGGTCAGGAATAGTAAGGAGATGTGGGGGAGCTGGAAAGCTCACCTCAGCAGCTTTTTTCATTCATAATTCAGTTGGGATTGTACCCAAAGCTGTTGAAGAACTATTGCAGTTGATTGCAGTAGGATTGTAGGATCCAGCCATTTACTATGCAGACAGAGAAAAGCAGAGCTTAGAAATTAAATACAGCCATGTGATGCAAGGGAATATTCCAGTCAAATCACTGTCTAATCCTTCAGACCCCACTCAAGTGTTAGGCTGTTTCCAGGTGAAGACAGAAAAATTGTCTGTAGTGGTTCAGAAATATTCAGTGAAGTTTCTTGGTTGATATCATAGAAGGAAGACTTAAATAAAGCAGCAGACCTGCTTGTCTTGCACTCTCCAAAACTGAAAAGAGGGTTTTTAAAATGGCATCTCTGGCCTTGTGATGCTCTTTTAAAATCATGAAAAGTGGGGTAAAATAGCTAATGTAATGGCATTTTCCAAAGATTTAAAAAGCTTGACATGGGTGAGAAACTATACTCTCATCCTTATATTGGCAAAATAATGGAAGAGTTGAGGGATTTAAATGATAGAGATTCAAAGGCCAGAAATATAATGAATGTTAATCAGCACAGTTTTTCTGAAAAATATAGCTTATATGCAGCGAGCCTGATTTTGAATGAGATTACAAATGTGTTGATAATGGCTGTTGTATAGATATTGATAATATTTTTCTTATATTCTGATGAAAAATTTTGCATTCTGCAGCTTCAGTGAAACATGCATTAAAAATGAGCTAGCAGATCTCAAAAATGAGATATCATTGGCAATTATTACAGAACACTTCAGTTGCTCCAGGGAGGTTGGCTGGGGGAACATTAAACAAAATGCAGCAGATCGACTGATCAGCTCGGGCTAATCACGGGCTGGGGCTGGGCATCCCCTCTGGGAAACAGAAAAAACCTGGATGTGTTTCAAACAGGTTCAAACAGCATCTGAAACTACTGAATGTTTTCATCAGTGATCCAGCTGCAAAGTGCATGGATTAAAGCCTGGGGCAGTGGTCAGCATGAGGGCAGGGTATCCCAGTTTCCTCTACTGTTTGTTCGATAAATCTGAGCCCCTGCACAGAAGGCAACCAACAGACAACCTGTAAGGGCTGCTTCTGCAGAAGGGAGGATTCCCTGGAAAACAGCAGCTTGAAAGATGCTTTAGGAGATTCATTGAAACTCAATGCAGTTTGCCAAGGTGTTTCTGTAGCAGAAAGGAGGAGGAAGAATGGAGTGTTAGCTGAGAAATAGCTGATAGGACTGGGAAGGTATTTCCCAGGTGTACCACCCTGGTGAGGCTAAAGGCAGGGAAACCCTGAGCTGAGAGGTGTAAAAAGCTGGAATTCCAGGCAGAAAACAACAGGCATGACCAGGGCCAGATATCTTGATATGAGGAAGAAATAATCAGGAACACCACGCATAGGTGACAGTACATGGGTGACTGGAAGAGACTCTAAGTCCTTTCTTAAGGGCTGCTTGACTTAAATTAGGGTCACAACAAGAACTAGAGGCTGCAGGCAGAAATCAAACAAGCGCAAATAAGAAACTGTACTCACACTTTAAGGAACTACAAAAAGAAATGATGATGCCTCCATCTCTCGAGGTCTCTGGGTGAAGAAGGGTACAGATACCTCAGCCAAACAGAAGATAATGTGCTCACTGTGGGGGACTGGGGGATTGTCATGGGATCCCACCAGCCTGTTCCCTTCTGCTCTTCAGTGTAATGAACCTACGAGTGAAAAAGCACAGCTTTTATTGAAGGCAGTTAAATTTTGCCTAAAGAAGTTCTGCAGCATAATTCTGGGGTTTTGAAAATTGAACAAAGTTCTTGGTTCTGAATGCAAATCTTGCCTCGCAGTGTTGCTGTTTGCACACATCACAGAGTTCTCGAGCTATTTAATCCTCATTAGTGAGGCATTATTAATCCACAACACTGAAGGACAGAAGGTATAATTTAGAGAAATCCTTATGGGAAGGATCTCACAGGAGATAAAAAGGAATTAAAGTGTTTCCATGGACTAGTAACACAAATCATGGCATTCTAATGCAGTTATTCTATTAATGCTGTAAATTTAAAATTCTGCACAAGAGTTTTGGGTTCCTATGGGTGCTATAAGGCTAGGGAATAATGTTCATTTTTAACCTGTGTTGTATCTAACCCTGGTCTGTGGGATTCCCATCTTGTTTGCTCCTTAAGGCTTCCCAGTCGTGTAATGTGTTAGAGAACCACTGAACTGTTCAGCTTACTAGCTTGGGATTATTTTCTTTTATACTCACTACGAGTTTAACCTGTCAAAAACAATTATTAAGCAATTTGTAACATAGTAGAGATGTAAATGGTCTCAAAAAGAATATGACTGAAAAAAAGAGCAATTGCTGGAGCTTGCATACTTGTAGAAATCCGTATTAACTTGTTTCCCAAGGGTTAGACTACTTGAAAATATTTTGGAAGGTTAGAATAGTCAGGAATTATCAGTCTGGATAGAAGGGGGAAGGGGTTTACAGCAACCTGCTCAGGGGGAGGGAAACCTCCCTGCTCATGGGAGGTGCTTCCCTCTGTTTGACACGGAGCGAAGAGGAGCAGCTCTCAGGGACACATCCCAAGTTCCCTGGGAAGGTTGTGACGCCCCTCGGTTCGAGAAGCTGGGTCTGTCACTGCTCACAGCCCCCGTGTGAGAGACTCAATGCCTTGGAAACAGCAGTCTCCAGAAGTGATGCTGCAATCAAAGTGGGGATGAAACAATGGTGCTTTACACAGCACAGACATCGGGCGTGACACCCTATTCCAAAACGTTTCCGTGTGGGAGGCAAATTATCTCTGCCAGTAACAAAGGGAGCAAATAAAAGAGCTTGTATTTTCACTTAACAAAGGAAAATGGCTGTTTTGATCACATCTGGTGGCTCCTCAGCTCCTTCTCACTGAATTCACCACACAGCCGAGTTCAAGACATAAAGCACTTAGATTTAAGACTGGCATTTATTTTTATGGTAGCACTACATAACTTGCAGAGCAACAAGCCCCAGTCTGGGGCTTCCTACAACCCCAGCAGTCAGGCTTGACCTCAGTGTTGGTAGTAGGATTGGCCAATTCAGGGCCAAAAGAGGAGAGGGAAACCTCAGCAGGCAGGAGTTTCTCACTGCAAGTCAGTTGAGCCTGATCTAAATAAGAGAACAGTTATCCTCTGGCACTCACCAGTCCTCAGACCTGTCTCTTGATTTGCTCCCTTCTTATTTCCTTTCCTTTGCCAAGCTGTGTACACATACCCCATGTAGGAGAGTAGGATGTTCGTGCACCCTCACTCTCCTGCCCGCTCCAGGATCCCTGTGTGAAAAAGTGTCCTTTAGCTCTGTCTCTCTGAGCACATTCTTGGGTACAGGTCCTCTGCCAAGAATTTGTTTTGGAGATGAGTGCTGGGAATTGGAGTGGGGTCTGCTGTAAGTCCTGCACAGCCTCCAGAGCTGCAGTGGAGCTGCAGAGTCCCCGAGTCAGTCATCCACCTGCAGAGTTCCGTGCAAGTCTCACACAGAGTTTGCAAATGCATTTTTAAATTTCTCTTATGTAGACATGTAGACAAAACCCAAGACCAGCTCTAAAGCTTGCAAACATTTACACACAAAACATATTGCAAGAGACCTTCCTGACTTATCATCCCTTTAGGATTATGGTTGATGCTTGACAGTTCCAGGTTTCTTTTTTTGCCCTAGAAAGCTTTTTCTTCCTAGATAATGCACAAGTCTGAGTTAAAACTTTATATTTTTACAGTTCCTTCTTTCTGGGTAGTGTCTGGAGAGACTATCTGTGGACTGTGGACTGAGTCTCCACATAATTTCTATTCCTTATCAAATGTTTATTTAAGAGGAAACCAGGCAAGTCCATTCTGGAAGAGTTATTTCCTTTGACCTAGACCCAAGTCCTTTATTCACCTGAATGGATGTCCTGTGACACGAATGACTCTCGAGCAGTCTGTATTGCTGGCTGGTTTCTGCCTGCAGTGATTCTTCCTGATGGCCCTTAAGTCAAAGAGAAGTTAAGACTGGGAGCTACAATAACAAAGAAAAGTCACCCAAGAGTTGGGCAATCAAAGTAACATTCACAAAACGTGTGGGATATGTCAGCTGATGCACTCACAGAGATTTTTACATGCTGTCTCCACGCTGTGTTTGTGCTGGGAGCCCTTTTTGTCAACAGAGGAAAGAGAGACTCCGAAGGGCAGCAGGAATATTTCACACATTTTCTTTAGGACGGCATCAATCAGGTCTTGGTTCCAGTGAGGAAGATCTTCTCTGCCAACAGGCAGTCCTGGGGTGACAGTGTCAGGTGTCAGAACAGGCCTTGTGGCAGCAGGTTGGCATTTCCAGCTGTTCCAAGCATATGTTTTGTTAGTAGGAATAGTGTGCTGTGGAACAAAGATAGAAACTGCTGTCAAGAGGGGTGGGGATGAGGAGGAGAGAATTAGGGATTCAGTGAGCAAAGAGATAAAAAGGCTTAAGTAAAATATTTTCACGTTAACTTCATGTAATTCATGCTTCAAAATTTATATAAAAGCACTCAGTTCACCACAGACAAAGGTGTTTTTGTATTTTTCCAAAGCAGAAGAGCTCCACTTATCTGGTATGTAAAGTCATAACCAATTATTGATCATAGGTATGTGCTGATAGGTGGTCCTGTTGTGCTCAAACAACCACTTGCAGAGAATGCAGTACCACATAAATATAAGGTGAAATAAACAGTTTGAGATCCCATTTCCTACCTTCCCTTTTCAGTTTCAGGATTTAGATCTGTAGGACAGTGACCAGCCACTTCCCATGTCATTGTTTAATAGAAGCATTTCCAGAATAAAGGAAGTTACACAGATTAAGTGAGCATTAAGTGCCCAAAGCAAATGATGAACCAACACACGCTGTGCAGGACCATCAGAAATAAGCCCTGCAAGCAATACAAATCTTAACTCTGAGGTGAAGTGTGTGCTCTAAATTTAGATCAACTCGCTTGCACATTTGTTTGTTTTATATTTTCCTTGCTTGACTTGCATTTATCAATACAGTGCTAAATTGCCAAACAGTCCCATTACACTGTTAATATTTGTCTCTGCATTTCAATGACAGCTAAAATGCAGTGAAAAAGAAATGCAGTCCTCCATGAGTCAACACTGAGCTGGTGGTGATAGAACATCCTGGTGCCAAATTCACGTACTGTTTTTGCTGAGAACAAGAACTGAAGCCCTGCATTCTGGCCAGATTTAATCTCTGTCAGAATTTACATGTTTTAATTAGAAACCTAGATGTGGCATCTTATAGCTGCATAAATTACTGTATAATATTAATTTTCCTGCTGTATCCAGAGGTGATTGTTGCTACCTGTTATAACCCAGATCACAGCAACAGGTGAAAAACTCTGCCTTTTTTTCTTACAAGCTATTTAAAATTGAATGTGTTGATGTTCTGCAAGGGGATGAACTATATAATGGTAAAACACAAAATCCTTACAGTAAGAAGTTGGATATTTTGAATCTTGGCATCATATATGTATTGTGAATGAGAAAGAGCAGGGTGGCAGAAGTGCCCTTGCTGTGGTGATGTGCTGCTAGGACTCCTTAGAATCAGGTCAAAAAGCTGTCACTGGGTTACTTCAGGCTAATCCCCATCAGCTGAGTTCTAAAAAGAGGCAAAAATATTCTTTAATGGCTCAGCTGGGCACATGAGTGCAAGTCCTGACAGTGACAAAATGGCAAGCACAAGAAGCAAGCAAGGAATTTATTTTTGCTTTTTTTTTTTCCAATAATAAGGCTTAATATTTCTATAAAGAGATTTTTTTCAGGAGACTAGGATTAAACCATCAACATTTTTTAAGAAGATTCTCTGTTGTTTTGTTAGCAAAATCCCAAAAACATGAGGCCTGAACTGCAGTGTTTTGGTACCTGCATGTTACAACCATTCCCATAAATTATTGACCTTGCAGATTTTTAACAAAAATTATGGAGAGTACAGGAGATGAGATGCATTTTTTACAGAAGTTCTCTCTGTCTTGTCAGTTTTAGCAACTAGCTACGTTCAGAGAAAGAAGTCTCAAGGTTTTTTTCCTAGGGTAGTAGCATAGCAGCATCCAAAAGCGCGAACCTCTGTTAAAAGATGAGCTGGAAAAGTACACTGCACAGAAGAGTTTCACTTAAAATATGGCATAAAGAACTGAGTGTGCTCTCAAAAAGGAGCTTTGAATTGTATTTTGCAGCCATTAACATCTATTTGGGCAAGGTGGCAGTTTAGAAGTTACACAGAGAAAAATGGGATTTGATTCAGGGTGCTGGGGATTGTGCCCCAAGGCTCACGGTGGTGATTTGTTGAACCAAATGTGCTTTGGTGCCACTGTGCTTCAGACAGAGGGAAGTCTGGCAGATATTCCAGGATATGAGTTCAATAGAGTCCATTTGTGATTACTGGGACCTGGGCTTAGTGTATGTGTTTGTTTTGGTTTTAAGTTACATTTTAAGGATGCAAAAAGGACCATCTCATTTCAGATTTACTTCACCTGCATTTTCCAGCCTGTCTAACCAGCTGCTCTCCATTTGGGGCCAGGACTGGTGGCCTTTTCTCAGCCTGAGGACAGAGAAGGGCAGCTCTTCCTTTACTCCAAGAGTGGAACATTAGCCCTTTCACTTCCTTGCCAGGCAAAATCACAGCAAAGCACAGAGCTCCTGGTTCATTTGGCTTATTTCAGACTGCATTGCAATTGAGTGAAGGATTTGAGCAGCTTTAATGTCTTTAATTTACCAGGGAGATCAGACAGCAGGTGGTGTATTGTTCAACAGTTCCAGATATGACTGTCTTATGTGTTTTCGTGCTGTACTCTTGTTTTAATTATCACGAATTAACATCAGTTAAAAGCACCGGAGCAGCCAGTGAAGACCTGTGTGAGTGCTCAGATCTGGGTGCTGCAGGTTGTGTGAGGAAGTTATCAGGAATCCAGTGTATTGGTGAGGAGGCTCAGCTGTTGCACAGATTTTCTGTATCTTGGATAAACCATTTATTCTCACTGTCCCCACATTCCTCTTATGTTGCTTGCCAATTTGTAAAATACACTGCAACTAGAGAAGTGCTTTCATCCATTTATTTAGACTGAATGATTTGGAGAAGAGATCTTTTTCACTGTGTATCCTGGAAGCACTCTTGAAATTCCCTTCATCTATTCTCCAAACCAGCAAACAGTCACAATACAATGCTCCAAGAGGGTGGCATTACAGCAGGTAACACTGCACATTGCTGGATAAAGGATGGCAGCTTTCCACGTGCCACCTTTGTAGAGGTAATCTAATTCCATTAGAATTCTTTATGGATGTTCAGGTTACATGGAAGATCCACTGCCCAGCTCACCATAACCCAGCCTCTCATGCTGCCAGAAGAAAAGGAGCCAAGCAGTTACCAGCACGATGGTTCTTAAACTGTTTCACCCAAACCCAAACTCCTAGGGAAATTAATAAGAAATTAATTTCACAAATGACTTGTATTTATTTATATTGTTAATTATCACAATTATCTTCCAAAGGAGAAAAATATGGTTCAAGAATAACTCACCAGAAGATTAGAAAGGGATCTTAAGGGTAAAGAGGCTTCTTGGATTCCAGAAAACAGAAAGGAACCTCAAGTTTTCTGAGAGCAGTCTTTAATTATTTAAATTTCTAATGAAAAATAATTTCAAAAGCCAACATGAGCTGCCTTACACAAATTGATTTCTTAAAACCTTTAAAATCATTTGGACATTTCACTTTTGTGTGTGTTGCTTCTTCCTTTCATTCCTGCAGCACTTTCCCCTCTGCCTGTGCAGATCAGAGTAGCTGTCTCTGCAGAACAGCAATCGCATTTTGTTTACTTTGTGTTTCAAAGGGAATTGAACAAGCCCAGGACTCACTTTCTCTAAACAAATACTGGCAAGACAAAGGTATCACAGCTATTCTGGGGACAAGAGGTTCGCTGAGATGGGAAATGGTAAAGACCGGCAAGAAAAAAAACAGTCAATGTGTTTTTATCTGAAAAAAACTTAATCCTTTTCACAGCCTCATTTTCTTTGCTTTTGAGATACTTCTCCTCTTTCATTTAGGTTTTAGAGTTTTTAAGCTAAGGGAAGCAAGAAACCGAGATATTTTCTTTGTTGCTGTCAAGTAGCTTGAACAGTTCAAGAACAGAAACCAGTCGGAGCAGTGTGATTAGCGTATCCAATTAAGGTGGATTTGCATATTCACAACACAGCTATCGAGAAATAACTCTGCAGAGATAAGGCAAGTGTGGCAGTGCCTGTGTGCCAGTCAGAGCAGCCTGGCACTGTGCTGAGTGGTGACTGAGCGGTAACCAGGGGTGATCCTGCAGAGAGACCAGGCAGGGGACAGGAGGGCTCTGGGCAGGCAGGAGCACGCTGGAAAAGGTGAATCTGCAACCCACTTACCCAACTGCAACAGCATCTGTCCAATGGGTTTGTTTTTCCAACATTCATCCCAGCTACCATTTTTTGCTACCTGGCAGTTTTGGGGGCCCAGCCTCATCAGGAGTTTGGGACACCTGGTCCATGGGCACAGTGGGGTGCGAGGCGGTGGGTGAGCTTTGCAAGGTGCACAAGGGGAGCTTCATGCATGGATGGATGGTAAAGATCTGCTTTCTTCTGCCCCAAAAAGCTTTTCACCATGGTGCTATCCAAGGACCGGGCAAGAAAGCAAACAGCCCTCCAGGAAACCTTGTACACTCCGTTGGGTAACAAACTGGCGCTGGGGATCACAGCAGCTTTGTTATCTCTGAAGGTGAAAAATCTCCTTTTGCACCACAGCAACAACAATCTGTGCTCCATCTCAGTGATTCTCTGGCTCCCACCATTTGTCATCTCTTACCAACAACTGCATCACTGCAAACATTTGTGTGAGCACAGAGTGGCTGAGTGAGGGGCACACAGAGCCAGCTGCACCCTGAGCCCATGGGATCTGCATCCCCAGAAGGCTCACCTTCCTCACCAAGGGGCTGACAAGTGATTAGAAGTGTGCAGCATCCATGGGTGCTGATTTTAGAAAGAAATACAGTGGTCTCTGTCCTTTATGCTCTTGCCTTCTCCTCCTCGGTGCTGGCAGCTGAAGTCATGGTGTGCAATTGCAACAAATCAGGTCAGGAGGGACTCCCTAGAGTGTTCTCCCAGGTAAAACGGCACAGGCCACATTCAGTTTCAAAACTGCCAGGGGAAAGGCAACAACACAGAAATTAACTGCTGGTATTCACTGCTACAAAATAGCAAGGACAACTTAATGAAATGGCTAAGGTGGAACGATTACAAAAATCCTAAGTTTATTAACTGGTATCACATGCACAGGGGTAAAGGCTGTGAGCTCTCAACCTCCATGCCACAAAGAGGCATTAAGCACATTTAGTTGTGGAGAAATGTCTCTCTCCAGAAAGATATATCTTTCTATAATCACCCACGATAGGCATTTTACTCTGGAATACTCACTTCTGGTTTATCTAGTCCAGTAACCCATGGAGGATTTTTTTATTTTTAATGGTCTCCATCTATGAATATCCACGACTGTCTCTTTCCTTCCTATCCCCTTTGTGGCACCAGCTCTTTATTAGAAACTTAATAAACTTTGTGTATGTTCTAAAGATAATATTGAAAACGTAAAATTGTGTTCTGCATTTTATAATTGGTGTGGAAAAAAGGGGGAGATCTAATCCTATTGGGCCTTCTCTTTTGCTCTCTCTCTCTCTCCCCCTTTTCCCTTTTGAATGGTAAGCAGCAAATTTTAATTAGCTTCATTTCCACAATTCAGTCATGCATATGTAATCTTTGTTCACACTTTTATAAAGTAAAATTAAGTGAAAGAAATGGGGTAATAATAGAAAGCTTGTCTGAGCAGAACAAATGTGAATTATCAAACGTAAGGAAAGATGGCTGGGACTACACAGCTTGAAGTTCCACAAGGTTTGAGGTGATTTTTCTGAAACAGAAGTGCATAAATAATGCACAGAAACAGGTGCTGATTATCCTGTTTGGGGCATCTTTTGTTCATTGTGTACTTGGGCTGCTGAGGTACAGTGATAACCACTGAATGTGAGGAGACTGCTTAAAAACAACTTCCTGATGTTTCTCCTTTGTCGTGAACTGCAAGTGTCACATGAGCTTGTCTAGTTAATAAAAATCACTTTGTGAACCCACTGTTCTTAGATTTGGTGCTGGAGCAGATCACTGTACTGGGCCCCTCTGTATTACAGCTGCAAAAGCTGGACTGCCGTTTTGCAGTGTAATTTAAAGGTTTCCTAATCCATATACACACCCTCTAATTAAATGTTTCCAGGGGTTACCTTGGGAGCCTTCTGTGCTATGGCTTGAAACTAAAACTAAAGACCACATTAAATTCTTTCCCCCTGGGGTGAGACACAGGAGGGGGAAGAACATTTGCATCCCTGCTACTCAGACTATTTGAAAGCATTGGCGTGACTGGGATTACTGACTTCGTTATTTCTGTTATCTAACATGAGGAGAGGAAAATTTGAAGGGAAAAAAATCCACGTGTCTAAATCTAGACTTCATCTTATTTTATAACTTCCAAGAAGTCTCTTTAGAGTTTAGCCAGTTATTTTAAGAAGCTACCAGTTCAATAGCAGCAGCTGAAAACCAGAACCTCCTGTTGATGTAAATCAGTCTGTGGCTACAGGTACCAAAAACAGCACTGCAGATGCTGAGGTCTTCTGAAGAGGAAATGTAAAGTAGTGAAGCATGTGGGCAGTAGCACACACAGTGATGAAATCTGAAGCCCAGTGAATGTTAAACTCATGAGGAGATACTTTCTCTTCAGCACCATTCACACATTCAGCCTGATAACCAAACCACAGCTTTAGGAGAAACACCTCTTCCTGTGACAGGAAGTGAATTTCAGATATGAGGGGATTGGGTTGGGTTTTTTTTTTTTTTTTTCCTCTCTTGAAACATGCTGTGCTGCCAGTGACTAAGGATAGCCAAGATTTTGGTTAATGGTTAACAGAGTAGTATCACCACACAGACTCTGACTTCCTTCTGCTGGGGCCAGGACCAAAAGCTGCTTTGCTTGCTGGGGAGACGGTGAGCGTGGAAAGCAGAGCAGCTCACACCGTGAAGGGCTGGAGAACAGAGGCTTCACCCTGGAGAGAAAGGAGGAGGAAAATCCAAAAAGAGCAAGAGGTGTTTGCTATAAAGAAAGGTAAGAGCTGAAACACTTCCCTGTTTAGTTTACTGACTCAGAGGCTGTTGCTCACAAACGAACAAACCCCACAGGTGTGGCTGGTTGAGACACACTCCTTATACCTGACTGCTCGGACATGTTTCCCCTTTTGGGGAAAGGGGCAAAGTGAGGGAGGATCTGTTTGCCGTGGACTCAAAAGTTGGAGAGGGCAGGAGAGCACCTCCTCCACCCTGGGACTGCTCATGGCAGCAGAGACACCCACTTCAGACTGTTCCAATCTCATTGACCACAGCCACGTCCCGAAGTTTGAGGTGGCTCTGGGGGTCAAGATCACCTTGGCCTTGATCTATATCTGCGTCTTTGTTGCGGGCCTCTTGGGCAACAGCGTCACCATCAAAGTCACCAGGATCCTGCAGAAGAAAGGCTACCTGCAGAAGGAGGTCACTGACCACATGGTGAGCCTGGCCTGCTCCGACCTGCTGGTCATCCTGCTGGGCATGCCCGTGGAATTCTTCAGTGCCATCTGGAGCCCCTTTTCTACCCCCCACGGCAACATTGCCTGCAAGCTCTACTGCTTTGTCTTCGAAGCCTGCAGCTATGCCACCGTGCTGCACGTGGCCACGCTCAGCTTCGAGAGGTACGTGGCCATCTGCCACCCCTTCAAGTTCAAGGCTCTGTCCGGGCCCCGCACGGTGAAGCTGCTCATTGCCTTTGTCTGGGGCACATCTGTCATCGTGGCTCTGCCCCTGCTCTTTGCCATGGGCACAGAATATCCCCTGGAGACCATCGAGGGCTACCAGAGAGCCAATTCCTGTGTCAAACCTACTCCCAGGCACTACATTCCGGAGCTGAGGCACAACATGACCATCTGCACCAACCTCTCCTCCAGGTGGTCTCTGTTTCAAGCCAGCATCTTCAGCGCCTTTGCTGTGTACATCATCGTGCTGGGGTCCGTCACCTTCATGTGCCACAGCATGATGAAAGCCCTGATGATCCACAAGGGAGGGACTGTGGCAGTGAAGGGTGGACTAAGGAATCAGGAGCAGTACCTAAGGAAAAGTGAAAGTTCGGAGGGCAGGAGCTCCAGGAGACAGATCACTTTATTCCTGGGTAAGAACCACGTCCGACTCTGCCTCCCCTCCCTCCCCTACCCCCTTTCCATTTGGGAAGAAAGCCCAGAAACCTCTGTTTTTATCTCACCAAGCTCTCCCAAAGGGTTTGAAAGTGGTACGAAATGAGGGATAATACTTTTGGTTGCGCTGATGCATTTCAAAGCCTGATGTTTCTGTATGTTTTTGGTTCTTTTTTGTCATTAGAACAGGTGGGAGGGGAAAAGAAGGAAAAATCCATTTGCTGTCTGCTATTTCTGCTGGATTTTATTACATGCCTACATGCAGCAGTATGGGTGACAGGCTGTTGCATATTGACCTTTGGGGTAGCAATAGGCAACAGTTGCCTGGATATAAAGTAGCTTACTTGGATGTTTTCCCACTAAAATACGAATTCGAGTGTATTTAGGAAGGCTGCTGATGGGAGGGAAGACTGTCTTGCAAGATCTCCAGCTTGTCTCTCTCTGAAGGCATTTCCCTGTTAATTCAGGATGTTCCTTGGGGAGTTCTTAGCCTCAGCAGTTGTGGCTGTGTCATATTTTAGCATTAAGGAAGCTGGGCTGAGAGAGCTGATTTGGTCTCACAAACTGCAGTTGCCCTCTTTGAAATTTTTTTATTCCTCTGGTTTTATTTGAAGGCCTGTAACCCTGAAATTATGTTTGATTCTGATCTGTCTTGCTGCATTTGTCAGACAAAAAATGAATCAAGGTATCATTTCACCAGGTTGGAATCTTTCTGGGCAGTGATCCATGCAGTCTCTACATTTGTTGATGGCCTTGTAGGCACCCTTAATCATGCCCTGGCTGCATTACTGTTAGTTCCTCTTTTGTTGGGTTCCTTATTATGGTACTGGATCTAATAAATGAACCATCTAGAGTAGGAACGCACAGTAGAGCCAGTATTTCTGTGCTGTTTTTTTGCTGCTCTGACTGATATGGCAGAGAGGGACTTGAAATTTGTGGGTCTGTCCTCTTCTACAACTTTAAGTCAATTAGACTTTGTATTACTTTTTTTCCTCTCTTTTAATTTTTTTTCCCCTGAGGATTCTCTGCTTTCTTATCTAGTCCTGCTTTTGCCATGGTCTGTCACAGGCCATGAAGCTGCCATTAAATGAAGAAATCATCTCCTCTCACAAGGTGTTGAGAGGCCCCATCTGTGGTTTATTGAAGGGCTCTCTGGCCCTCCCTCCAGTGACAGTAGGGGTTTCTGGGGTAGAGGCTCAGCAGTGGAGCTAAACACACCTGTTGCACAAAAAAAAAAAAAAAAAAGAAAAAGAGATCTGATCTTGAAGTGCTGCTTGGGGGATCCTTAGATAAATGTGGATCTCCCTCCCCTTGTGCATTACCTCAGCTACCTTAAAGCCAAGCCTAAGATCCAAATCCTGGCCAGGTTGAGAGGGGAAGGTAAACTGCCGTGACTTTTCCTCCCCTCCTTCATTATTCCTCCTGGTACTCCAGCATGGAATTGGCAGATGCAGTACTGCTTGCGAAAGTGCTGAATAAATGAAAGCAATTGGTTTGCCCTTTGTGATAAGGGAATTTGCCACCCAGTGTATCTGACACTTCCACTGTGCTCTCAGCTTTCTGGAGGCAGGAGATACTTGTGTGAATTCCCCAAAATTATTTCAGTGGCAAGACTCTTAATACAAGTCTTGCTAATTTACTTAGCTTGGGGAATAAATTAATAAACTGAGGAGGAAGAAACCCCGGCTTGCATTTCTGAGAACAATGCAAAGCAATTCAATTTGGAGATTTCATAAGAGTGATGCTTTAGGGCAGTTTTAACCCAGAAGAAATGAACATATAAATTGTTTACAAATCGCTGAATTTAAATCTTGTGATTTAGAAGTCCTCTTTGTTTCTCATTTAACAGATGGGTCAAATTAAAACCAATACTTGCACATTCACAGCATATATCACTTTTAATGTGAAATGTAAATGACAGTACATAGCATCATGTCTTTGTACATCTAATAGCAATAAAAACAATTTAGCATTTTCTTCTGGTTGTTAAAACTGATAAGTTCTACAAAACGGAGATTAAAATCGTAAATCTGACTATGAGAAAAAGCTAAGTAGAGGATGACACAGAGGATGAACTAATGCTTTTTTAGTGTCATGTTATTGTGTGGCACACAATAACATGGAAATTAATTGTAAATGTTGAAAGTGAAAGATTACTAGCCAGAGATGGTATTGATGCTTGCAGGAGGAGCTCTGGATGGGGTGACACCACTGCAGAAACTGGGTAGCTGTGATATGTCTGAAAACTGATGGCTCTTTCTTTCTTTCAAGCTTTTAACATTATTTAAAACCTCTTTATGTTCTTGACCCACCCTGACAGAGATCAATTTAGTCTTTGTGGCTACTTGATCTTGTCTTTCTCCTATGGCCATGAAGGCAGTGACCACCTAAAATGGTCACAAGGTGCCACTGGGGACCTCTTGCTGCTCCCACACTTGAGCTGAGGGCCCTGCACTGCAGCAGAGACCTGTCACACAAGGGTGAGTTTGGAGAGAATATATCTTATAATTATGAATATTAAGATGGGTTGTAGCAAACACAGAAGGGGAATGTAAAGGAAGGATTCCATAAAAGAGAGCTCCAACTAGTGCAATAATTATAAATATTATAAAAAGAAAACTTCCATAGCTGAAAGTAAGTTAAGAATCTTTAGGAAGTGTTAACACTGGGAAATGGGAGTAGTATGGGATGAGATTCTGGAGGGAATCACTGCAGCACCAGCAGTGCCTGCTCACGGGCCATGGCTACACCTTTCTTAATCTGGTCACTGTCCAGAAGCTCATTTGTACAAAAACAGCTGTGTGGTTTGTCATCACACTGGGTCTGGCTCACCTGAACTTGCACTCCACAACAAAGTGAGTTCTGATGATCCCAGATGAAGAAGGTGTTGGTTCTAAAGCTTCTGTGATGTTTCCCTTGGCAGCTTCAGTTTGAGCTTCTGCTAAAAGCCTTGATCATTTTGCATAAAGCTGCCTCAAGCCTACCACAGTACAGACATTGAAATAAGGGTCCATTAGTTCTGCTACATCCTCTCTCTTTGTATTTTGCACTTCCAACTGGCCCTTTGGAGCAACACTCCTCAGTTTCCACAGATCCCCTGAGTGGGGCTGCTGGGCATGGTGTGTGCTTTGCCACTTGACACCCGGGCAGCATTTTCCTGTCTCCTGTCTGTGATGAAACATCCATCCTTCCTGAGATGTTCCATCCAGAAAAGAGAAATATTAAAGTAACCTGGCTGCTATTGAGGTGATGGTGGACGTGAATTAAAGCACTGCTGGAGCTGCAGCAGTCTGCAGGAGCCAGAGCTGAGAAAAAACCAGCCCAGCCAGAGGCCCTGCTGGTACCAGTCCAGCACCATCAGCTCCCCTGGGACACGTGAGGCAGGAAATTCCCACTGCTTTCTCTTTCCTACCTCTACAGAACTGCAACTTTTCTGCTTTGGGACCATCTGATGTAGGATGAATTTTGCCTGGACAGCAGGTATTCTACAGCTCTTTTAATAAGCAGGCAAGGGAATTTGATATAACCTCCAGCAGTGCCTCCATCTGAGAAAGGCAGTGTAGTGGTGGTTTTTACATTTTTTTAATGTGTTGTAACACTTAAATGTGTCAAATACACTGAGTGTCATCCTGAAGGCAGTGGCCCTGGTGGTTCCCTGTGATGTGGTATGGTACACACAGTTTCAGGTGTGGTCTGATTTACAAGGCAGGAGTAGCCAGAGGCTTTACTGAGACTCTGGTGAGTGCCATGGAAAGAGAGTCCCTGTCTCTAAGAAAAAAAAAAGAAAAAAAGGAAAAAGAAAAGAAAAAAAAAGAAAAAAGAAGAAGAGAAAACGGGCAGAAGGGAAGGGCTGGAAAAGGGGAATGTAAAGCTGGGCAGGAGGAAGTCAGACCTGACCAAGGCCATGCCACTTTTTTTTTGTGGCTGTTGTTAAAACAATGCCAGGCTATTCTACAACAGCACCAAAACACCATACTCATGGTGTTTTCAGCCTCTGAAAACACCATGAGCAGCTGTACTGAGCCATAAGCTGAATCTAGATAAAACCTTGACTCAGAACTTCAAAGGATCTCTTAGGACTTAAGATGGAACACCATTTTCTTCCCATGTAGTGCTGCTGGCAGTTTAATGCTCTGCTCAGAATAAAGGTATTGTGTGTAGGAATAGCCTCTCTGAAGATCACCAAAGTGCATTTTGTAAGGCACTTGGCAAATTTCAGGAGGCAAATTACTTCAGAGTACTTCAAGTAGTTGTGAAAAATACACGGTTGTCATCTAGATATGACTCAGGCACAGTGTAATTTGACAATAGTAGAACTTCTGTTACAGGAAAATTAGATGCTTCTTCACAGGCTGGAATTTGGCTGGGTTTTTTCCCTCCTGAAAAAGGTGAAGGTTAGGGATAGAACAAAAATGGAAAGAATAACCTAGTTTATGAGATTCCAGAACACAGCTCCAGCCCATGTTCTTTGAACTCAGCTTCATTGACTCCTCTTGGTTCATTTCTTTAATCGTTCCATCGAGCTGCCTTTCTTCAGGCACTTGGTTGTGGACATGTCTGAAGATGAGTACACGTAGGCTGGGTATGATTTTAATCAATCTGTGTTTTGTATGGTGATTCCATCCATATGTTTTCCTTTGGATTCCACAAGACAAGTAGGAGGCTCTGAATTTCAGTGCACTGAAATGGGTGGCAGGGGCTGAGGGAACATGACAGACCAACAGAGCAGGGCCTGGCCACTCAGCTGTATGGGGCATCCACACTCTGTAACTAGTGAGTTTTTTCTTCTAGGTCCTGCTTCTTGGAAAAGTGATAAAAGCAAATTATTTTCCTGCTGATGTTCGGTAAAATTTGCCTTCCTCTTCTCAGCAAAAGCATTAACCCGGTGTCAATGGCAAAACCAATCAGTGCTGCTGAATGCTGGCTGCACAAAACTGAAGCTCAGCTATTCAACAGGTGACAATGGAAAGGCTGCATTGAGGGATGATGGTTTCTCAGGGCAATTGTGTACAAATAATCTCCTCTGAAGAGCGGGGGAACTTCTGTCAGGTTAAAAAAAAAAAAAAAAAAAAAAAAGCCCACAGTAAAATAGACTAAAGGCAAACTTGCAAAATCCAGACACCTGTATGTTCGGGTTTCCCACACAGCAATTTAAAAAGGAACAGAGGGAGAGCCCACCATAATTTTCCTCCCTATTGTAGAGAAAGCAATTTATCTACTCCTGCTTTTAACTGGACTCATGTAATAGAAGATTGTGCTTTCAGCATAAGTGGACAGTTTTCCTTTCCTCCTACACTGAGGGATGGCAAAACAGCACCAAGAGAAATAGAATCGAAGAATAGGGACTAATTGAGGCCAGCACCCCCAGGGTATTTAAGATTTTTGTAGTTTTAATGGAAAAATCAATGTGTGATTACACTTTGCATTGGAGTACTTAAAAATTGCTTCAGCATGAAAAGTCTGCAGCTTTGAAAACGAGCTCACCCCACAAATACTGTAGTCAGAGGACCAGATTCACCACTAATATAATTCACATAATTCTCCATATATGATACCTTAGCAGACAGGGTTTCTGGGGACACCTGAATGCTGTTTCTGCATGAGAAGCCCATGAGGACAATGAATGCCCTGCTGGTGCTTTGTTAAAGTTGTGGCCACACTTCTGTCTTTCACCTGATGCCTACAGGGAAGCTGGGACTTCACCTGGTCTGTAGGGACTTATAGGTTTTCATTCTTTATGCTTCAGCATCTGTGCTGCCCAGAGAATAAGGGCACAGCCAAGATTCCTGAAGTACCTCTGCCCTATACTTACGGCTGCCCAAAGTCTTTAAGCCTCATTAAGGACCATTACCCATGTTGGCCTTAAAATTAATATTATTAATCTGTCTCTCTTTCTCCCTTACAAGCTGTAGTTAATAAACCTAGTGGCCCTTGGTTCTTCTGGCACTCCTAGGTAAATGCTAAGAGAAGGAATTAGGGAAGTGCAGGCAATATCCCTGACTGTGGCAATGCGAGCCAAGAAACAGGCAGGGGACTGCTGCCTTTGGAGGTGAGGACAGGATGTGTCACCTCAGCTGCTGAAAACACATTCTGCATCATGGCAAACCCTCCCCAAGACGTGTTTTCTTACAAGTAGAAGCCTTGGAAAATGTCTTTTTCTTCGGAGTGGATAAGAAAGCAGGAAGATTTATTTCTCTCAAAGTGGAGAAACACAGAGGTTGCTGCAGGTATGAAGTGGATTGAGGGAGACAGCCCTCAGACGAACACAGCAGCCCTGCATTAGGGAACTCTGTCCCATCAATTTTGGTCTACTGCCCTTGTTCTTTGGTCGAGATTATTGTCTTAAGCATTAATTTCCCAGTTTCTCTCTGTTTTTTTGCTCTCTTTTGAGCAAGATGCCATCTCAAATGGAGATTGCTCTTGCAACTCCCCAGTTTCAGTAGGTAGGAGTCATTTGTTGGGAAGTTCACAGATAATTTATTGGAATCTTCACCTGTGAAAGCTAAATGCATTATCTAATCCTCTGTTGTTTCATATTCAAATTATTCCACATTTCCTGTAATTAAATCTTTTGTTTTCCTATCTGATGTTGGGGCCATTATCTTTTAACAATGATTGCAAGCCTGTGAATTTTAATGGGGAAGAACTTTAATATCTGTGCATTTGTTAGTGAAGCTTTCAATTTTGTTATTTATTATCTTAATTAATGACACAGAGGGGTCGAGTGCACCCTCAGCACATCTGCAGATGACAGACACCAAGCTGAGCGGTGTGGTTGGCACACCTGAAGGACAGGATGCCTTCCAAAGGGACTTGGACAAGTGTCCAAGGCCAGGTTGGACAGGGCTTGGAGCAGCCTGGTCTGATGGAATATGTCCCTGTCCACGGCAGGGGGTTGAAGCAAAATGAGCTTTATGGTCCCCTCCAACCCAAACAATTCTATGATTCTGTGATTATGCTACATAACTTCTTGTTTTTGTGGAGGCAACACTTGTGTAAGAAACTGAGAACTGACCAACATCTTATAGACTTCTCCCCTTCCATTGTGGCAGGTGAGTTCCTAAACCACTGATGATAAACAGTGAAGATTTCAAATTCTATTTGGCACAATGTGCTGTAGCAGTTTTTCAGCCTTTTTTGAGGGTGTCATAAGCATGCTTATACTGCTTAGGTGAGAAAGCAGTTATCCTTCTGATCTCTGCTATTAATGGATGAATAATATCAAGGTCAGAATATTATGGAATAAATGAGTCTGCCAAGAACCTTTTAATCTTATGAACTGTGACTTACAGGGAAAGGTGAAACTGAGAAAGAGGCCTGGTACTGTGATGAGCTAACTTTTCCATGTTTCCCCTTAAGCTGTCTGTAAGCTTCTCATTGTTGCATTAATTCCCTCTTAAAAGCACCAAAGCATTTTTGTTCTTATCAAGTTTTTAAAAGAAGGAATTTAAGTTGAAATGCAGATATGAGATTAGAGTTGGGGATCTGTCAGTAGGTGTATGTTGTTACAGAAACATGCAGGGAGAGTTCTGTGAGCGCTCTGAACACACTTGACAACCACCTGCAAACGGGCACATGTGTAACAATTTCCAGGAAACTAAACTTTAATCATCAGTGTAAAAACAACAGGGGTGCATTAGAGAAGATAACATTCCTTAGCTATCCAGCCTAGTCCTCAGTGTCAATAGTTTTCTTTTCCCATGTTTGACTAAGTAACATCTGCTCCAATCTCTAGCTGAACCTTGCAAAAGAGCTCAGCCCCTTTTAGAGGGTAGTGTAAATATTTTGTCATGCAGCATTTCTGCAAATCCACCTCGATTTGTTCTTGCATGTATTATTGTCAGCTTCCTTTTTGGTCAGTGTAATGATTGTCTTACACAGCTAAATGAGCAGCCACCTCATGCCCAGACTTTTGCTTTCATGGTGTCCGGTATGGTGCTGCTGAAGGTGATTTTGATTTGCAGAAATATTAGAAGACTTTCTTGATTGCTCCTTCATAACCAAATCCCTGGAGTTTAGTATATACATATGCCTCGTATTCGATTGCTTTAACTGCAATTATTATAGTCCTTTTACCATAAGGCACAAAATTTAAATTGTGAAACTCGCTGTTGCGGAGGCCAGATGTAAAAATGAGCTTCTAAAGAGGTTAAATGTAACCTTGAAGGATAATGCTCTCAAGAACAAGATCTAATCTCCACTGTGGAAAGTCCTGATACTGCTGGCTGCCAAGACCTTCGTGTGAACAGAACAGGAAAATCCCTTGTTCCTTCTCCTGCAGATCTCTATGTGGGATCAGAACAGAGAGAAATTAATGGGCAGATGAGTTCTAGGTCCTAGTATGTCTGCTTTAAATATTAAACCTTCTCTGTACATGCAAAACCAGGCATGTAATCTGTCTGCCTTCAGCCATGAATGTGAACATTTAAAGATGGCAGAACAAAAATTTTGTGAAGACAAGAGGAAAAAAAGGGATTGAAATGCTCTCCCTCAAATTTTGGTTATTTTTCCCTACACCCTTCTGGCCCTAAAATGTAAACTTTACAAGAAAAAAAAAGGTGTTCATTTCTGGGTGCTTTACTTACCTCTATTGTGTGTACACCAAAATGTGTCTTGTTTGATAAGCTCTAGTACTTGCTGATTTTTTAATTCCCGTGCCTCACATTATCTCTCTCTCCAATAAAGACAACTTTTGAGCTCCCTGAGTTTGAAAATCAAGCTGACATTTGTCCCATAAAGACACTGAGAATGAAGGCCCTCACCAGCTGAATCTCTCAGTAATGCTTAAAGTTATCTACAGAAGAGAGTTCTTGAATCTGCTAAGACCAAACCAAAAATCAGAACAAAACTTTCAAGGTAGCTAAAGATTGGAGTAAGTCAGCAGCAGAGTACACAGATATTCAGTCAGTCTTTCTTGTGAGCACAACTTTTAACATGTCAGGTTTTAACCATTAGATAAGAACCAGCCTTGTGTGCTGAAGGTCAAACAGAAGTCAAAAGCAAGCACGCTGGTGCTTGCCCTTGTTCTTCAGACAGTGAAATTGCTAAAAGCCTTCTGGCTTTCTGTCACAGGTTTACTCAACAGACCTTTCTGATTGCTCAAAAGAAATGCCTGTCTAAAATGGATGAAATGGGTTGTGTCATGGGTGTTCAAAAGATGGTATTTAAGGGATATTTTTTTTGTCTTGAAAGCCAAAATATCTAAACCCTAGTGCTAGTAGTGATGACATCGACTTCTGCCAAAATGTGTAAAAGCATGTATTGGCATTTTCAGACATACACAAACTTTTGAAGTCTTGGATGATGATTGTAGACAGGTAACTTAGCTACTGAAGTTTAATGGTTCAGAATATATTTGTTTTTAAACTTTTAAACTTAAAAATTTTAAACTAAAATTTTTAAACTCTTGAGCTTAAAATCTTTGAAAAAATGCAGTATGTAACTACCCATATTGAGGTTGGAGGAAAAAAGCTACTGAGGTGGCTGGAGAATGGGGAGACAGATCTTTAACAGAAGCTAAGGAAAGGTTGTAATGTTTAATGCAGCAAACAGAAGAATACAGCTGGCTTTGAGTTGTCTGTAAGTACAGTGAGTTCCAAGGAAAGAGGAAGATCTGGTTTGTACCCTGGTTTGAAAACCCAAAAAGGGATTCAGAAACAGGCGTGTGCAGAGTGACTCTGGGCACAATCAGTCTGATCTCACTGTGCAGTGAGCTGAGCCTGGCACTCCTGCAGTGCATGTTCAGACACTGCCCAAGGAGCCCAGCCTGGTTAAGTCAGGTTAAGTCAAGCAGTTTGCAATTGCCTACAGTTGCAGAGGAAGGATGTTCCCTCCAGCACACCTTCCTCTTTGGCTTAGAGACTTGAGTCTGAAAGTTGTAGTACCCTTGATTAAGTCCAAATTTAAAGAGCTTTAAATCCATGCTGACTATAGATTTGCTATGAAAAACAACCCAATCAAAAAACAGCAACAGAAGAGCAAAATGAGAAAGTTCTTGTGAAACTGTTGCCTGCTTGTCTGGTGGGCACAAAGGGCCACCTTTGCCCACTCAGCTGGGACAGTGTCTCTGCCTGTGGAGGTTTGTGGCTGTATCCCTCTTCTTGCCTTCAGTGCTTCTCTTCTGCCCTTTCTTTGAAAATTTTCCCCACCTGCTGCACTTGGAGCAGCCTTGGGAACTCATTGTTAAAAGTTAATGTCTGGAGGCTGAAGCTTTCCATTGGCTTGATTCTCTTCCCTTTTCCTACCTCCTGTTCCTATACACTTCTACTGAATTATAAAAAGCCTTCTGATAGCGACTTGGAATTCTAACATCCCCTTTCTATTTGTCTCCTGGTCCAAACCAACATTTAAATGCATTCTTTTCTATTACTAAGAACATATTGACAATTTAGGAAACATTGTCCTACAGTGCAAACACTCTGATATTACAAAACACTGCCATGTTCTCTGCATTGATCTAAATGAGAGCATTGGCACAAGAACTAATAGGTCTATGGGGGCCATGAATGAGTGCAGACAGAAATGAGAAAATTTCTAATCGTGAGAAGGACATGTTCAGGGACAGTTTTCCAAGTGGAGAGCAGGACAGACCTCATTCAGTTTCCGGGGTAGAGAACGTGATCATTTCTGCAAGTCTGTGGTGCTGGGAGTGGAGACGTGTCTCTGGCCATAAAGCCGAGGACTCCTCTGGTTTGGAAGGAAAAGGTTGGAATGAAAAAGGATTTTGGTGCTCCTTGGTGTGACTCTGTATTCTCCTTTGGGAGACTGCTGAATTGGCAAGGTCCAGCAAGCCTAAGCAAGCTGAACACTTTCAGATACCTTTCAAATACCTTTTTGCCAGAAGGAAACTTTGAGAAAGTTGGCCTGGGACCACACAAGTCCCCCTTGGTGGGCATCCAGATCTCTTCCTGTAGGTGAAGGACCCATTTCCTGCACGTTTTGGTCTCTGAATCCAGGGTAGTATATCCCTGTGCTGCTCCTCCTCTTGCTGCCCAAATCCACTCTGCCGGGCTGCCCTGGTGCCCTCCTCCAAGCCCACGTGGCTGTCAGCCTCCCTGTGCCTGATGACTGCTGCTCAAAACCTGCCTCTGAGCCCCAATCTCCAAGAGAGAATTGCTTTAACCTTATCAAATGGAGGTGAGATTTAAAATGACTTAATGTTTATTTGCTGACAGGCAGGAATGTCCTCTAAATTGACTGTCACAGCTGGAGCACAATGCTGTAGGACAAGCTCGTAACCTCTTTCTGGCCTTCAGTGAAACAATGTTAAGTTTGGGAAGTGGGGATATTATTTTGGCCCCCCTGGGTATATATGGATAGCATTCTCATTTAGAAGTTTTATACAATGAAGCTATATTTGATATTTGCATAATTCAAATAGATGAAATCCTCAAACAGGCACAGAAGACTTGATTTTATTAACTTGGGATGCAGCCATCCCCATCTTTCATGCAAATGGAAAATACCTTTCCTGTAAGTATGCTTTAAAGATTCATTTCTTTCTCTAATCAAGTGGTGAAATCCTACCCACGGGAACCAGAATTGATTTCTTTTCCCTTCAGACTTGATATCATAGACCTTATTTGGGTTAAGTCCTGTCATGGAATGTTAAGGTTAGCTCTTCTGTGTGCTGCCAGTCAGCTCCATGTGTTCCTGTTTGCTGCTCCAACATGCTGAAAACGCACGTGGTGCGGTTGTCCTGCAGATGTAGCCATCAACTCAGGGAAGCTCTGCCTCTTGTCAGCAAGGATCTATTTCCTCTGAATCCCTGACCTTGAGAACTCGTTTTTAAATTTCCTCCTGGGCCTTGAATGCTGTAATTGATTACGGTTGTTTTGGTTCTAGTCTTTAACAATCAAGGTGAAGAATTGCTCCCAAATTTGTTAAGATGTCAGGAGGAAGGCAGCTTGCCCACACTGCATGGACAGTGTCAGGGAGCCTGCAGTGCAGGGGGCTCCTGCAAGCCTTCCATGAAACACTGATGTTTCTGGTTGGGAATGGAAATCAGACAGGAATGTTCTGCTCTGGGAGCTGGCACTTGTGCCAGGGGCTTCTTGGGACATGAGACGGCTCCACTGAATTAATTCAATTTAATAGGCATCAGTGAAAATTAAAGATATTTGATGTTGGTCCAAGTAGTCTTGAGGAACAGTCCTTCCCATTATGTAATCTGAGCCCTTGCTGGGATTCCTGTCCATAGCAGTGCTTAGGTGAATTTCCCTCTCTCCTTACTACTGAATTGCCTGTATATCTTATCTTTGTACGCTATTTTCTGGTTCACCTTCTTGGTAATAAAGCTCTGCATTTTATTTTCTGTCTTTCAGATATATCACTTTTCACTTGAATTGTCTTGTATTACTTGAAAATGATAGCCTGACCCCTTGGCCACTGTGCTTCATCAAAAGCAGGATGCTCTGCTACATTCTAATGAAGAACTGCCTTAAAAATAACAAAAGAACCCCCAAAAAAACAAACCAAATACAACCAAATGAACCCACCAAAACCAAAACACCCCTCCACCCCCCAAATTAAGATCCACAAAGACAAGAGGAAAATATGTATTTTTCTATATGTCTCGTGATGCTTCGTTTTCTCGTTCTCTTTGCCTTAGAACACAAAGCAGTCATTGGGAGGGGCTTTTTTCTCACTCTAAAAGTGAATTTATGGTGTGCTCCTTGCCCCTCCTGCTCCCTAGCCTGTCCTGCAGAAGAAAACAATTGGTCAGCTGCACTGAATGGCTCAGGAGAAGCCAGGATGACCCTTGTGTTGAAGGAGTATTTTACTCTCTGATTGGCACTGGTTAGTAAACCCTCCCCTAAGTGAATACATGTTGTGGTATTTGGCCTTGGCATGCAAGGCCCAGTACCTGGAGTCAGCTGAAAGGAAGCAGCCAGCTGAGAGATGCACCATCTCTGCTTCCCTCAGCGCTCATGTGACACCCCAAAATGTGGCTTTGTGACACCAGGGAATGCAGAAGTGGTCTGTGTCTATAGACACCCACAGATGTGTGTATATAAACATATTTACATGGGAGTATTGACTGATTAGGAGTAGCCACTCTCACCAATCCACTTGCCACGTCTCAGGGCATGTTGCTCTCACTCAGCAGCAGGGTGGTTTTTTGGCTTGCTTGTTTTAGTCTTTAAGCAGAGTCAGACATGTTTTGGGAAAAGACCTGTCCAGCAAAAGTTCCAAGAGCCTGGAGAGTGGGGCAAACACCACGCTTGTCAGTGTTCAGTGGAGATCATCACGCTGAATTCCGTAGGGCTAAATGCATTTCAGATTTTGGGTGACAAAAATCTTGCTGACAGAACTCTACTGAACTCTGCTTTCAAGTCATTTCAGGTCAGGAATAATTGCCATCTTTACATCACAATTTTCAAATTCTCTATCCCTTGAAGCAGCACTGAGAAAGCCAAATGTCCCTAGGGTTCAAATATTCTTTATTTAATTTTCCTACTATTTTAATGTATCAATGGTTCTGATCATTTTTTGCTCAATGTGGTTTTGAGGAGAAAATTCTGAGGCATGAAAAAAATCTGTTTAAAGTGACACATCATGCTTTTGATCCAAGGACTGATGTTCTATGGGAGGAACAGAAACAAAAGTCTCATGATAACCCCTCTGCTCTCCTAAAATAGAAAACCTGCCTAGTTAATGAATATAAATGAATGTACATTCACTTCCTTTTTTTTTTTTTTTTNTAAAGCTGATTAGCATTAAGGTACCACAATTTATTTAAAGCAGTTGAGTAATTATTCTGCTTTCTATCCTATGAACATGCAACTTATTTATTACTAAAAGTTTGGGGACTTTCTAAGTGTATCCTTGAAATAACTTTGGGGACGTATCTTTGTCATCATCTGAGTTTTAAAATAAATACTTTACAATAAGTAATTCTGGTGTACAGGCAAAGAAAAAAAAACTGGTCAATGCTATAGATATTCAATAAACTGTGATGCATCATCTTGCAGGAAAGGACCTAAAATCCTTAGGCACGAAATAATGTATTGACAATTTGTGTTTACACAAGTAGAATTCAATATTCAGGGTAATTAAATTAGAAATTGATAGCTTGAGCAAAACAAAACAGTTTTTCATATAAAATTCAACACGGGTGAAGCCACTTTGCTTTACTGTGACACCGGGTGGATCAGGGTGCTTTGGCTGACAGTGTACTTTGATGATCTTTCCAGCAGATCATCATAAAGTGGCTTGTATGTGTTAGCCTTACCTGTTATGTTGGGCTAATGAGAATTTATTCTCCACTTGCCTGTAGAGGCTGTGTTGTTAGTAATGCCAAACAGGTTAAGTTGCTCTCTCTAGGTCCATCCTTGCAAAAATTACATTTTTTCCCTCCAACCACCTGTCCCGAGGGTGTGGAAAGACAGACAGAAAAGTGAACTGGCTCTGGTTGCAGTCAGAGGTGTCCAGGAGCTGTAAGGGTGTGGAGATTTTTCAGGCTTGTTCCTTGTTGTTCCTTCTTTAAACTTTGATAAGCTGGCTGTTGGACAGAAGTACCTTTAACCTGGTTAAAAGTTATTCACTAGCTTTACATAACTAAAGGTATAATTGGAGTTTTTGGGCTGGGAGCACTTAAATTCCTCATACTTGGTAGTCATCCCTAAAGGCGTGTAAAATTGTACTAAAATTGTATGTGGAGGAAAAGAAACTGAGATTCTTAAGCACAATATTATTATTTTAAATGTAGTAGCACCATTCTAGATTAACTATCACTTCAGTAGAAAGTCTATTTTGGGATTAATGACTAAATCAAAGACACCTCTAGCCAAAACAAATGGAACTGTTGACGTGAGCACCTAGCAGAGCAGAGTTTCAGTATTAGGTCTGCCTTCCCACAGGAACACACAGAGCTCTCATTAGTATTTGCAAGCTCTGTGTAGGTACCCAGGGAGGAACATACACCACTTAAAAGCTGGGGGAAAATAAAAAAGAATCTGCTCTGAAGCTTCGCTGCCAAAGCACTTGAACCTCATCTAAGGAGTATTATGGGACAGGAGAAAAATTCTGCAGCTGGTGAACTTTATGGCAGAGTTGCATTTCATCCTCAGACCAGTTGTAAAAAGACAAGCTAAAATAAATCTTCTACGTTTTGCAGATGTGCAGACAATCCATGAATGAAATTTAAATCTGCAAGCAACCTATTATGCCATAATAACAAGTTTAAAAAAATTCAAAGCACCTGTATGCTACTCATTTAGAACCACCAGCTTCTGAGAACAATGACATTGGGCAGCCTCTCCTGACTTAGCAGAAACAGTGCTGAGTTATATAAATGTGGGTTCTTCAGTGGTGTAACTGGTAGTTTATTCATCACAAAACACTGTTTTGGAGCCCAGTCTGAAACCAGGGGCCCGCTGTCTACTCGCTGTAAAAACAAGAACAAATAATTTCTGTGTCAAAATGTACAAAATCCACCTAAGAGCCAGAAAGAATGGTGAGAAGGAAATTTGGCAGATAAAGCTGATCTCCTCCAATGTTCTTTAACAGAGCAGTTACATTTTAAGTGCACGTATCAAACATTTCGAAACTAGATAAGAAATGTTTATTTACACTAGAAAAGTGGCTCAGCTGCCTCTGAGAACCAGAGGCTCCATGACAACTGTGTAGCAAGTTTTAGGTGACTCAGTTTTTTGCATTTCCTGAAAGTGCACATGCAAGAACCTTCATTGTAAAAACAATTATTTATCTTTGGAGAGCTCATGATTACCAGGAGCTCCAACACGTGTTGCATTTTTTAAGATGTTGATCATGGGTTACTAGATGAAAATGAGCTGCAGTAAGCTGATGGATTTGAGTAGCAAGAAAGGCTGCTAGTAGGCATTCCTTGTCAGCCACCTCTGATGCTGGTGTTGGAAGATGGAGAGGATTATTTGCATCAGCTTGTAACTGCTCAGAGGAAAAATAACTTCTGTGTATTTGCAGATTAGACTAGACAATGGCTTTGCTTCTCTGAAGAAACTCCTTAATATAACTCGCGCTGAGGCTCTGAAGTGCAGCCCGTTTGTATTTCTCCCTTGGCAGTGTTACAAAACCTCATCTCTCCCTGATCTGCATTTGAAGAGTCTTCATTTTTATCTCATTTTAGATATGGGACTTTTCTGCTTTAAGCACTTCCTCTCTTTCATTTGAGCAAGGAGCTGTTGGGAGGCTTTTTTTTTTCCATCTTGAGCCTGAGCAATAGTCCAACTATTTGCTTTAGAGAGTCCCTGGTTTGTCATTGATGGGCAGTCGTATTTCCAAATGGACTGACTGCAGCTCTCCTGGGTGAGTCTGTTTTGTCTCATTGTGTCTTGGAGTAACACAGGGACAGCCTGCAGCTTTGTTTGTTCATAGAGCTGCACGTTTAGGCACACTAGTGGCATTAAACTTTATGCATTTAGGAGGGTAAACATCCCGTGGCATGTGGAAGGTAGGCCTCACGGAATCATAGAATCACAGAATATCCTGAGTTGGATAATATTCTAATATTGGAACATGATGAAATTAAGAGAGCGAAGAAACCACGTGGTTTAATTCAGGCACGCATCACTCCACAGGAACAGCCACTTCTGTGAGTGATGTGGCACTTCAGTGCTTGCTGCACAACCAGATATTTTGGAGTTTTGAAAAGACCATCATCTGATCCTAATAGTGCAGGTTTTCTGAGCCTGTGATATCCATATGTGAAGAAATTAAGGTGAAACCTCTCTCTCCTTTCCCCTCCTTTCTCTGTCTCCCACCAACGCGTCAATCAGCAATGGACAAACCTGTGAGATGTCTAAATGGGACAAATGCATGCAGTTCACTCATGGCACTTGAGTTCAAAAATGAGTAATTAAACCCTTTTTGGAGGCTGGTCCTCCTTTTTGCCCTACCTGCAATCTCCTTCTCCCCAGCTGGCTGAAGAGCAGTGTGTGGGTATGTACCTGCAGATAATACAGGAAATTTCTTTGAAGTCTTCCCTGCCTTTAATTTCATAGTTTATTTGTGGAAAATGTGATTATATAGGCTGTGGTTTTATAGAATGGTGGAATGTTTTGGGCTCTGTATGGACCTTAAAGACAATCTCTTTTCAACTGCCTGCTATGGGCAGGGACACCCAGCACTAGACCAGGTTACAAAGAAAACCAAAATCCTTATTTTCTTGGTGTTTCTCTGGAATCACTCCAAGAAGTCCACACCATTCTGATGCTGGGGCCCCAGAGCTCCAGGTGGAGTCTCATGGGAGAGGAGTGGAGGGGCAGGATCACCTCCCTTGCTCTGCTAGTCACATTTCTTTTGATGCAGCCCAGGATGTGGTGGGAAGTGCACGTTTTTGGGCAATTTTGAGCTTTTCACCAGCCAATTGACAACCAACTCAATTTGACAGAGATTGTTTTCCCCTTGGATGCTCGTAAGACCAAAAGTGATGCCAAGTGTCCACCACTTTATGCTTCAAAGACAACATCCTCTTTGTAGCTTATAAAACGCTGTAAGCCAGGAATGTGTTATGTGCATAAAATCTGTGGCTCTCTCTTACACCCCTGCCCTGCCATAATAGGGGTTTTATGGCTCTCATGCTATTCCTCCAGCAGGCAGGATGGTTGCCTGAAAACAGTCCCAAGTCTGTTGGCCAGAGGTGAGTGCACAGTGTGATGGAGGAAGGGCTACTATTGTCACCACTCTGGTTTTGGAGCCCAGCCTAAGAGGAATTTTTAATTCTCTGCTTAGAAAAAGAGGTGCCAGCTTCATAAAGCTGTGTTACTTCTAAAGGGTTACAGATGAAGATAATCTGAAATACGGTAAGTATTAATAACAGAAAGCACTGGACAAGAGAAGATTTTCTTTATGGGAAATTGCCCATCCACAGCATAGTAAAGATTTTATTCCTTTCATAAGTCAGGATTCTGAGTTCAACTAAAGCTTTTACAACTTCAGATTTTTATCCTGCTGTCCAGCTGCCTCTGTTTCTTTTGGAGAACCAGTGAAGATTTTTCTTTTTAAAACACTTTTTCCATGCCTCAGCACCACACACCGAAGTGTATGCATATATTTTGCCTACAATATGGCCAGGCTTATTTATTATTTAACTTGTTTGCAATTAGGGTTCTAAAATGATAGCTACTTTTAGCCCTTCACAGTTATGGAGCAAACAGCAATTTTCTCACTGCTCAGTAGTAGCAAAACCTTTTCCTCCTTCTTCCTCCCAAAATCAAAAGCAAATAGGATTTAATTTCATTCCCCCAGCCCTTACCATTGCTCTGTCCCAATGGCACCATCACTACGATTATATTTAACAAGTTTCCTTCTTTACACCCAGTGAAATAAACATGTTTACTAGCAATAACTTTGCCAAATTTGTAGCCCTTACTCTAAGAGACTCTGCCCTCAGGTTCTCTGCGCTTTTGCTATAGAAAAATTGGATGGGAACTTCAAATGGTGTCGCTGGAAAAAGAAGCATACATTCCCAGTATCTTTTCTTTTAAAAAGCAGCAGAAATTATTTCAGTGACACACAAAAAGATTTGTGTTGCAGAATAGCTGGAAAGCAGGTTTCCCTCCATTTGTATTCATGACAGCTTCCATATATTCAGCTATCAAAACCTATTATGAAGAGCTGTATTGTGGTGTAGATAGATTTTTATGCCTGTCATAATACAGATCTATAGGTAAATTTGTCAATGATACGTTCACTGTCATATTGCTCTATTTCTTACAGAAAATATTCTTAATGATACCAAGCTATATATCTTTACCACGTAAGACTGAGTTTGTTTGGTTGCTCGGTTTTAAGAAGAATGTTTTAAATTAGCAGGGGTTTTTCAGTTTGGAGCAAATTTAGAAACACCACATTTAAACCAAAAGTAATTTGCTGGGCTAGTTACTTTCTACATCCTGTTTTTTTAATAAGATATTCACGGTCCAACAAGCTTCTTCCTATGACTTCCAGTGCTAGATTTTCCTTCTTCCCATTTATACGTGACTTGTACAGCCCGTTTGCACAGCTCATTCTGGAATGGATTTTAACAGGTTGATTTAAAACCAGCTCTCCTTGATTCCCATTTAAGCTCTAGGCTTGAGCTCAAGGGCTGCCCTTAAAACCCAAAAAAAGAAAAAAAGAAGTGTGTTTTTTTGGTAGAAAATCTTCTGATGAAAGAAGTAATTTCTTCTATTTCTTCAGTGTTTTAGTTCTCATCCTGTTCTCCCTCCTGTGTTTCTCCATTCCCTGTAATTATCTGAAGTGGGGCTGAGTGTGGGGTGATCAGACAGTTATAGGGATGGGGGGTGGGGAGGGAGGACACTCATTAGTTTAAAAACAGACGTTCAGGAGTTTTTTTCCTCATCAAACAAGAGTTATTTATACCAATAATTTTGTTGCTTAATTATTTTGGTCACAAAGATTAGTCACAAAATAGTTCATCACTTGGGGAAAGGGAAGCCTCAAGTATGTCAAGAAGATAAAGCCAAAAGGTATTTTTTCATCTGCAGAATCAACAGTTGAGATGTCCCCTGTTCCTCCCACCCCATAAACAGCAAACCCATCTAGGGCAGAGGGAAGGAAGAACTGAGGGCACAGCCTAGTTTTGGGGCTCTCAGGGTTGTGGCACATCTGTGGTGACACATCTCAACTGCCACAAATACACAATAATGTCATTTCTCTGGTAGCTGTTGGGTACCAGAAATCACTGCTGGCTTATCCTTGACCTCTGACTAATTTCCTTTCCAAACATAAAAATGACATCAACCATTGACTGAATGACCAACTTGGTGATGACAAGAGGGAAAAGAAATCCAAGCTGAGAGGTGTCACCCCTTCACAAGGAAAAGTCTGTGAGAGTGCTGGGGGTGCCCCAGGCCACACCAGGAAAACTCAGTGCGTGCAAGTGGGACAGCTCAGCCAGCACACACAGCCACTGAGTGTTTATTTGTCCCGTGGGTGCTTGGGGAGCCACCCAAAAAGTGCCTCTCCCAAAAAGTGAGAGGGGAGATGAAGGAACTGTGCTGTTCCCATCCCTTGGGGCTCTCCCAGGGTCAGCAGAGTGACCTTTCACTGCAGTGACCTGTAAGACTTGGTTTAAATGAACCCCTCTTTGTCCACCTGAGCCCCAGGCTGAGTTGTGGTCACTGATGCTGCCTGCAGACAGCTGGAGGTGCCTGTGCAGGGTGGTTTGGCAGTGGAGAGTTGCAGCTGCCCACAGCTCTCAGCCTGCTGCATGTGACATTCCTGTGAGATCTGTGCATCCATTTCTGGGTTCATTCCCTCCTCCTGATCACTCTCTTTGCAGGCTCCATCACTGCTTCTGGTCAAGGCTACGAGCACAGGCAAAAAACTACAAATTAGCTAATTTCTGAGACACAATCCATAGTTTCCTTGCTGAAGGTCTTGTGCTCTGGAGGAAAAGATACTAACCTAATCAGAGGAGCCTTTCTGATTCCATTTATCTGGGATTTTTCCGTGTTTCTTTTCCCAAATTGCCCTGCAGGTTAAACTACTACTCCATGTCCTCTGTTCAGCTCCAAGTACAGCTCATACTATAGCAACAGCATTCAAGATGAGCCCAAATTAGGTCTGTGTCTGCAAGGGAGGCAAAATAAAAAGCGCTAACTAGTTTAATTACTCCCCATTCAGATGTAATTCAGTTGCATTGCACTAAGAAAAATAAACGCTGCTGGGATGTTATAAGACAATTAGTAAGATAATGGAGAATAGTTAATACCCCTCATGTCTGTGAAAGGATGCTCTCCCCTCTGCTTCAGAGTAGCCTTGAAAGTGTTTTCTAAATCGTATTTTCAAGCAAGAATATCTTCTCCCGTGGGAAATACTAATAAAATCCGGTCACAGGACAAAATGGTTATTTACAGTTTGGAAATCACGGAGTTCAAAGAAATCACCCTGGTCCTGGGCCAGCCAGAGGGTGCAGATCCAGGTGCTGTGAGGATTCCCCTCTGCTGGGAATGAGGAATGACTGCTGCCCTTTCTCACCGGGCAGGTTTGATTGTGCCCTGTGCGTCCTTGCAGGCACATCCAAATGAATCCTTGGCCACAGTAGCAATTCAAAATATTGCACTCAAAATATGTCATGAGTATCTTCATTTTTTATTTTCAAGATTGAGGCTTTTCCCTCTTCCACTGCCACAGCAAAGTCAGAACACTAAGTTTACCAGCAACTTGCCAGCTTATCTTCCCAGCACATCTTGCCAGCCACAAATGCACTTGCCCTTGCCTTCAGGGTCTGAGGCTCAGGCTCTGATCTCCAGCTCCTCTCTGGCCTCACTGAGTGACCTTCTTCAAGCTGTGCCTTCTCCCTGTGCCTCAGACACTTCCACACAATCGTGATAATGATTTTGGACTCTGTAAATGTGTTTGATTTGCTACAGTAGAGTCAATTACCCTGGATTTTGTCACTGTATGAATTACCAGCTGCCAGCACCCATGGGCACAGCAGGGTGAGCCCGAGCACTTGTGTGGGCATTAATGCAGATTTCCTCATTTCTCATGTTTTGAAGTCCTTCCCTTGGGGGAGTTTGTGGATTTTTTTTAGCCACTGAGATGTGGAATTCCTATTAGAAGTCAACTGCCCTGCGCAACTCAATCAAAAAAAAAAAAAAAATCCCGTCTAATGTGAGATTAGTTTAGGCTTTTGTACTTGGTTTCCTTGGGACTCTAATGGCAGACTGAAAAAAGAAAATCACCCCTGAGAATGTCTGGGTTTCACATAAATGTAATCCAATTACCCCACTCTAGGCCACGCAGAACTATTTGGTCTGAGGTATACATCAATCTAGGAGAAGTACAATATACTGCGCTGAAAAGCAGGCAGATTGGGCATATTCCTTAATAGCATAACACAATGCAATTGCCAAAGGAAAGGCAGATGCTTCTGTCCCACATTACAAAGAGCCTGGACTGAGTAATTTGGGGGGGAGGCGGGAGAGAGTGAAGTCCTTGCAGGAAGGGATTTTAGAGGTATCTTCCCTGGAGGCCAGTTTTGTAAAGGCATACCATCTGGTGCATTCAAAATGCAAAAAGATTTGTTCTTCAGAAGTCTGAGCCAGGGATGAAAGTCCATCCCTGCCAGGGATGGCTTAGCAGTATCCAGAGAGAAGGATGAGTTTTATCACAAACAACGAGAGTCTCCTTTTCCTCCGCCCTTAACCTCTAATTCAAACATCAAATAGACTGATCTGACTGTAGCTGCTGGTTTCTGTAGTGAGAGTTTCTGATGTCCTTGCTTACTGTGAACTGAGCAATGAACTCTTTCATCACTATTTCTGCTTTGCTTCCAGGCACCTTCATTTTACACAGAGGTCAGAAAGGGGTTAAATGCAAACTCTGACTTTATCCCAGGCAAAGCCTGAGCCGGGACTCGGTGCTCCTCCCTCCCTCCCTCTCACTCCTTCAGCAGCAGCTGAAGTTCTGTGTTACAGAAGCTTGTGGCTGCTCAATGCTGGCACCTCCCAGGCCTGAGCTGCAAGGATTGAGTCTCCTTGCTGAATTAAGCAGTTTCTGCCCCATGCCTCGCAGGGCGGATTTCGAATTTCCTGTTGGAGGAACGGGGGGATGTTTTAGCTTGCCTTGGAGACAGCGCTGGTGCTGTTGATGGAAGCCCTCAGTGCATCACTGTCACAGGTGCAGCTCTCTGCAGAGCCTGGGGGCCTGCAGGAGGAACCTGCTGGCTCATCCCTTCTCATCTCCTCATCCCTTCTCTCTTCAGGGCTTACAGTGCCCTTGGTGCTCCCGTTGGGGGGGATCAGGCTGGGCACAAACTGACCAGAATGTGCTGAATAAGTGCAAGTTAGGATCTTACAACAAAAGATGGTGTCATCAGTGAATAGGACATTAGTGCTTCGTGCCTGAATAGTGGGAATTGATCACAGTCCACAGCTCCTGGGATATCTCATGGCTGCAGGCTGAGTTTCCCTCTGGAAGCTGGGAGCCATAAGACAGCAGTTTTGAACACTGAGAAATGATGCTAATCTCTAGCTATTAGTGCCGTGTATATCTTTGCCTCCATAAAAGCATCAAAACAAGCACTGTGGGCTGCACTTGCTGCAGCTCAGCAGAGGGGACTGCTCCTGTGGCTCCCAGGTATGCTGTGTACACAGGGATGTGGTCCCCATGGACTGCTCACCCACAAGTGGTGTTCTGGCAGCCCTGCTCCTTGCTGTTCATGTCTGCAGAGCTTTGAACTTGTCTTTATTTTGTTAAATTTAACATGCAGCCAATCGATGTGCTGCTGCTCATGAGATCCAAGCCCTGTCAAACCTCTTTCAGATGTGGCTTTTTGGTTTAATCAGGTGTAAAAGAAAAACTAACTTTAATCAATTACTTTATTTAAAAACATGTCTTATATTGGTTTTTCTCCTACTAGGAGAAAAATCCTGTCTGCCACCTAACTAGAAGGAGCCTCTACAACCTCATCTTCCACAGGTACTTCTGCAGGCGAGAAACTCATAGCAAACAATTTCTACTCTGTTCCTTTTAATTTCTCCTGCTCTTCCTCCAGATTTGTGAACAGATTTTCCTGTGTCTTTGAAGCCTAATAGCTTTAACCTCATTCCAGTCCTCCTTCAGTTTGGGCACCTAATGTGTAATATCATGGACCTCAGAAGGCAATAACTCACTGGAAAGTTATTGGGCATCTTCCTGACGCCCTGCAGTTAATGGGTTCTTCAGCCTTGGAGAAGCAGGCAGAGTCCTAGTGGTGATGCTTTGCTTTGTGTTGCCTTTATTTGTTCCTTATTGATCTCTGAAATGCATTTGCTGCACTATTATTGAGTTCTAACAGCTCCCACATGAAATGTGCTTTTGTCACTAATTTTGTGATGTTTTCTTGGTTAAGAGCTTACCTAGGTGTGACTACACTTCCTAACACTGGCCACAGCTTCTGACTTGCTCATCTTATTCCTGTCAATGGAAGGAGAAGAGACAGCATAAGAGCAAAATCTGTTCTCTTGCTATGATAACTTATGTGATCAGGAAAATTAATGCAAAATAAATTTATTACAGAGAAGCAGCAATAACAGAGCCCTTGCATTGTCCTTTGTGTGGCCATGGTAGGGCTGGCTGTTATGAATAACTCAAATGACTTAAACTGTTTGTTTTTTTTTTTTTCCTGGTGAGTCTTCCTTTCCTACATTCTCTGATCTTTCTCTTGCTTGGAGGATCTTTGTGGACTTGATAGAGCTCGAGAGCCAAGGAAAGCTTATTCAAATATCACTTGTATGGTCGGGTTAAAGGGTGCTCTTTGCTTTCTCTAATGTCTCTGTTCCCCTTCACACCTGCCTCGCCTGATAGAGCACAGTGTCAGCAAGGCCAAAGGAGCGTACTCACTATCACACTTGGAAAAATGTATTAAAGCCCTCTGAAAACCTATTAAAGCTCAGGTTAGAAGCAGCGTTATTCTTCACCTGCCCATTCCTTCTAAGCTGTTTTCTAACCATCCACGTAGTAAATATCTCTGACCTAGAGGAGTGTTTCAGGTGGAAGCCAGACCAAAACAAAATATGTGGCTTAATTTAGAAGTCTTTCAGGGAAAAAATGTGTTGACCATTACAGAGAAATGGCAGAGCATCATTAAGTGCTGCAAATATCCTATTAATAAAACATGGTTATTTAGAGTGGTTAGCCTTCATTTGCCTTGCTGGGGGAAGGACATGTGATTTAAAACTTTCTTTTCCCTCTGCCACCTTGAGTAAGGAGGACCTGGCGGATTAATGGTGACATGGTGAAGGGGAGAAGAGGAGAGAGAGGCTGTTGCTAGAATAAATTACCCTGATCTTCCCAATTTAGAAGTCAGCACTGTTGCTCTTCACCTTCCTCTTGCGACACCCTTTCCTCTTCAGCTCTAGGAAATCCTCCAGAGGTTCATTGTGGGCTCAGTACAAGAGTAAGCTGCTTTTTACTCCTTTCTTTTTTTTTTGCCCCAGCCTCCTTTTGAGTCATATGAGGTCCTTGAGTCATTTCAGCTGCGAGGGTCAAATTTCCCTTTTGTCTCTGGGGGTTCAACACTTCCAGAAGCCACTGAAGTGTTGTTGGCAATGAGCAGGAGAGATGTGTGAGATTGCTGTGAGTAAATGCCAAGGCTGTAATGATAAACCTTCCCTTCTGTCTCATCCCTCCCTGGAAATGCTCGAGACAGGCTCGAGACATTTCAAGTGCCTGTAATTGAAGGCACTAAGGTTTTACCTGGTTCTGCTTAAATCAGTGGTCTCAAGCATGTCGTCTACTGCAATTATGTATTGCTCTGTGCTGGATTTTATGGTTCTGCTACCATAAACTTCTGCTGGAGCTTTCTCAGGCATAAGAAAATCTGAAATGTACAGATCATTAGAGGAAGTATTGAACCATTTGCTTGTAGAATAGACATAGATTAACTGGGAACGGATCAGTGCCCTTTTATCACACAGCATCAATTGTAAGACTGAATCTTTGGGATAAAGGAAAAAAATAATTGTTGTAGTTGCAAGGAGATGAGGGGCAACTTGAGACAGCATGGTGTGAGAGGTACAGCAGCCTGCTGTACTAAACCAAAGTGAATATTTGAAGGCAGATTTTAGTCCTAGTTTATGTGAAATTTCAGAAGTGAAAATACCCACTGAGGCAGTGCATTGGGAAAAGAGACTGGCACTGAGCTGAACTTCCCCCTTCACCTACCCAGGCCCTGGTGACTTGCTCTCTGTCACCAAGTCTCCACCAAGCCCTGGTTTGGTGCAGGGAAGGAGTTTCCCTCCCGTCCTTCCTCCATGCTGCAATGGCAGCAGGGATCGATTCAGAGGGAGATTCCTCCAGCCCGTGTTTATTGAGCGAGTCACACCAGGAGATTGTAGTGGTTCATTCTGCCTTTCTAATCTAATAACCTGCTTTTATCCAGTTACCCTCTGGACTTTATTTTGAGCTACTATTCGATCAGAGCACAAACAAATGATAGAAACCCTCAATGACAGCATGCCAGAGGAAATGCTACAAAACCAGAATTAATTGGAAATATATATTCCACGAGTGAGATATGGACCTTTTTTCTAATAGACTTAGACTTGGATATTATTACTGAAATACTGGCAAATTCACACATCAATGTAAATTGTCTTGCTGCATCTGTCAACAGGCACCTAAAGCAGTAATAAAGGCAGAATAGCTCCTCATAAATATCCAATATCCTAATTATCAGAGCTTGACTTAACCAATGGCAGGGTAATAAAAAATGAGATTTTTGGATCTTTTGCCATGACAAATGCATACTTCATTCTTTGAAGACCGACTGCAGTGTCACAACTTTTGTGGCAAATAGAGCATGAAGCATATTGTCAAAAATATGGTTAGGGAATATGAAGCCACTAAATATTTTATCTTCCTGGAAATGTACTAGGAGAAAAGTATAAACCTTAAATCTATCAGGTTCCTCCTCCCACCTCCCAAACTGTTTTAATAATACAGAAATTCGAGTTCCTAGAGAAAAGCAATACATCCATTTTCCAGCGCGCTTTGATATAGTGAGTATTGTGAAGTTTGTAGTGTTTGCATTGGGGTTTAAAATGTCATCAGTGTATATCTCAGAGAATGGTTTAGCAGTCACACGTTATGAACATCTATTTTTTCCCTCTTTACTGATCAGTCACGATGGGCTGGTTGGATGCAAACCCCTTCTGACTGGGTGTCCTAGGGGTGGTGAGAGGTGGGGGGCCAGGAGGGTCCCAGGGAGGGACAATCTGCTGTCAGAAAGTGACATCCCCCAGGGCAGGGTGAGGCCTCTGAACACACTGTCACCAAGTAACAGCATTTCACTTTGAAAGGAGATGGATGGAAGGACTCCAGGAGTAGTGGGATGCATCCCATCTTTTTTTCCTCACGTGGCCATTGCTGTGGTTGGAAACCCATGGCTTAACCAGTAAATTGGTGACAGTCAGTACTAAAACACTGAATCTATCCTGAGTACCTGGATATATGCTGTGGTTCACATCTTAATTTATTTAATTTATTAAAACAAAGCACCTTTTTAGAGTGTAATCAGAATATCATCCTGCAAGGCAAGGATACACCAGGCCCGTAGGACTGAGTGCAGACATTCACCTGACCCTTGTGAAAAAGTGCTGATGAGAAAGTGTCTGGGTCATAAAATAGTTCTCTGCTGTTCATTCCTAGATAAGGGGAAAGGGGCAGAGTATGTGCAGAGCTGTGTCATGTCAGGGCTCCAGTTGCACAGCTAAAATCCCAGACTTTCTGCTCTCCAAGAGAATGTTTTTTTGTTACACGAGTGATATGGGGATAAAATATTTCAGGGTGCCAAGCAAATTCCTGCTTTATAATTAGAAATCTTTAGACATAAATGCTGCCTTTTCTCCCCTTGGTTTCCTTGGAACAGCCAAATGGAAGTTTGCCAACCTCACCCCACTGTGGCTGCAGTCACAGGCTGTGTCAGTGTGATGGGGCCTCCTGAGGTGATCATCCCCCTCGCAGTCTCAGTGCAAAGTGTTTCACTCAAAGTGTCAAAATCTTGTGCATCCAACCATTTCTTGAGGAGACTTGGAAGTAGGAATACACCATGCACAGATCTTACTGGTGAACTCTGATATTCTGGTGTAGAAATTTAAGTGCTCAGTATGATGGTGGTGGCATAAATATACTGCATTCACTACACTCCACATGGTCTGAAATAAAAAGAACTTTATAGCAATATTTTGACAACAGTGCTTTTTGGGAGGCTTCGTAACAGGGTGTTGCTTTTTTGATGAAAAAGGCTTACAGATGAATGTGCATGAAGTAGGAAAACCCAATTTTTTCATGACTTAAGAAAAAAAAGCCTCCTTCTCCTAACACATCATTCATGCTCCAAGTGCATTCACCTCTCTATTTTAAAGCACAAGAATGCACAACAGGCAGGACAGCACTGAGAGTACATCCTTTAGAAAGGATAGTCTATCATCTTGTCTCGGGCTTTATGCAGCCTGTTGAACAAATCTGCCAACATGACACTGGATACTGATGAGCAATTTGTATGGTTATAAAAATATTGGCAGTGTTCCATTGTTTTGCTATTTAATTCTTAATTTACATTTTTAATGTGCTGTGTCCTCATTCATATTATAGGTTTTACTCTTCTGTGTACATCAATAATAGAACGATTTTTCCCCCCAAATTAATTATGAATACTAAAGAGCTGTTACAATTGCACTGTGTTTGAATAGAATTGTGCCTGTCTTTTAAGATATGCCTCCTTAGGAATGGAGTACTTTTGCAAGGGACAAGGGAAAATGAAGTAGGTACAGAATAGGTGTATTTTCAAGTGTTCTGCCTGAGCTACAGATTGTGTCCAGTATTCAGACTGGCAAAGAAAGTGTAATAAATGATGAGGACTGAAGGCCCAAACTCTGAATGGCCTGTCTCAATGTATTTATTAGTTTTCCCTCCCTCCCTCCTCCTCATCCCCAGTTTTTGATGAGAAGGTTGATATGGATTTTTCCCAGCCCAAGGAAATAAAAGGGCTTAGCAACAGTACCTTCACTCTCTGTATCCAAGCAGTGTTTTTAAATTGCTGTGTCCAGTAAAACTTTTTTTACTGGACTATGATTTGTGCTGGAACTGAACTGCTGGTAAATGGTTTGGTTTCCTCCCCCAGTACAGCTTGCCTACAGAAAAGTATCCTAATACGTGTGTATTTCTGTGCTGTGTTCCCACAGCACGTGGGTGCTTAAGGGAGGCAGGGAAATGCTGGTTGGAAGTGGGGCTGAGCAGCAGGAGCTGGGACCATCTTGTCCTGTCCTGCCCTGGGGAGCTGGGCTGCAGAGGCACCATCTCCTGCCTGGAAAAGCCGAGGTGCAAACTGCACAGAGAGAAGTGCCTGCAGGCATTTCATTCCATCGAGCAGACTGTCATTCCCGGTGATTAATGGCTTATGGAATAGCAATACAGTGAAATCATTGACAGTAGGTTTAAAGTATAGTTTAAGGACTCTGAACCCAGAGAAATAACAGCAATCAAGTTTATGTGGCGCAGGCTGATAAACCTGATGCTGTGAGAAGCCGGTGCAAAACACGGGAAGAGAAAATGAGTGTTTGCACAGAACACCTCAGTGATCCTCTACCAGTGCTGCGCTTCCTGTGCCCTCAAAAGCAGGGGGAAGGCTTCTTATTTCCAACGCTTTTCTCCAGCAGAAAGCTTTGCAGCTGCCACGAAACCTGGAAACTTTAGAGTCCCTTTCAGGAGTGCACAGCTTCCCCCACTGGGGCTGTGTGTGCCTGTGTGAGCAGAGAGCGCAGCCCCAGAGGGTGCAGCAGAAGGAATTTTTGCTGTGTCATCACAGAGGGACTTCCAGGAACACTTGAATTCACCAAGGGTAGGAATTGGACTGGAAAAACGTTTTTATATACATGTGCAGACCCAGGCATTTTGATGAGGATTCATAAGGTTGGGGGTGAGATAAAAGTATTACAAGGAATAGGAATCAGGTTATTCAGTGGAATTAAAACTGCATCCTGGCCAACTTAGATCACTGGAGATCAGTGATAAATATCTTGGACCCTATATGCTCATTGTATGGATTTAAATTCTTAACAAATTGTTTAATTCTTTTCTTTCTTTTACATTGAGTAGTCACAATACTGATAAAAATATAAGTGTGTGTGGTTTATGTCCAGATTTGGACTTCTCTTTGGTATTCCAGCTTTTTGAAGGCATTGGTGGGAAAAGAATTGGGGCATCCCCTTGCTCATAAGTAAGAGGAGTTTGCCATCTTGGTGGCACTTTATTCTTATGGTTTTGTTCTAAACATCTGTTTGTGAAAAGAAAAAAAACCGTTATCCAAGAGAAATTACCCAAGCCCTGATGGAAGTCTGTTCCCTCCTACGTGATCTCATATATTCATACTTTTATTTTCAGAAACGTGAATAGATTGTTTTGGAATTTTTGAAAAGCGCCTCTTCCCTCTTGAAAGCTGTGCAAGCGCGCGGTGGGAATCGTGAGTGGCAGAAGAGCTCTCCGCAGACCAGCTGCTTTAGGGAATTCCCAGCACTATTCGGCTGGGATGGAGGGCACTTCCATCCCGCACTGTGCTGCCGGTCTCCCTCCTTCCCGGCGCCAGGGTTCTCCAAAGGCGGGGTGGGTAAGGAAGGTGGGTAAGGAAGCAGAGAAAGCCGAGCAGGCACAGACCCTGTAAAAGGTGAGGGGTGGGCAACTCCTCCCCGGACAGCTGCCTGGAAGGCATCCAGAGCCGAACGGGGATGCGGTGGGAAGGGTTTGTACCTGCTGCTTGTGCTTCCTCCAAGGAAATATATTGGAAATGCCACCCTCGGCTCCCTGGACAAACACACTTTAGCGTCCTCGGAGCTGCATAGGGCGTAATAAACTGTTACTGCAGGGAGTCTACCCAGTGCTTTAGTTTTAATTCAAAAGATGTCTTTAATCTTCCTGTTGCTTTGTGTAAGTTGTAAATTACACAACCCTGCAGAAAATTATATGTAAAGTAGGATTATGATTCTCATTTTTATTTTGAAGCTGGCTCTGCATGGTAAAAACCGATTCTCACGGTCACTTAATTTTTCATTTACTCTCTGATTTGCATTTCGTGTATTAAATTCTTTCAAATCTGGGCGGATTATTGCAATGTGGATATTCCAAATTTATTTATAAGCAAACTAGCTAAACAGATGCTGTAGACATGAACCATAAATGACCATAACTGTTGGGCTGACATGCCAGAAGCTGTTCCTGTGCATGTGCTGTGCACAGCAAGAGCTGCTGCAGGGCACCAGGGTGCTCAGTGCTACAGACAGACCACAGCAAGTGGCATCCCCACATCCCTCGTGGGGTTGGACAGGGTTCAGAGAAGGTTAGAATTTGAAGCAGCACTGCAGACTTTTATGGGAAAGCTATACCGGGAGTGAAGAGGGCACAGCAACACAGGGAGCATCTCAGAAACTTGAAATTGGCTGTAATACCTGCTGGCAGTGGCAGTGCTGGGACAGGGCAGTGGCTTGATAATGTTTAGCTTTGAATTCTTACTGAGCTCTGCATTCCTCTGCATCCTCAGTGTTTACTCTTTTGGAGTTGGCAGTGGCTCTGGTGGGAGGAGGAGGATGCTGTGGGTGAGCTGAGGGGCAGGGGGCTTTCTTGAGGGGTGAACTCGAGGTGAGAGTGGGAACAGAACACCAAAAATAGGGGAAGGAAAATTAAAATTCCTGAGGGGACATTGTCCCTGATGGTCCAAGGTTCCTGCAGGCAGCAGGGTGTGGTTTGAGTGCTGCATGGCCAGCAGACACATCCCTCTGGAAAGTTCAGCCTCTCCCTGCTGTTGCTTTTCAGCTAACATTGGATCTTTTGTTTAATACGAGCATGAAAAGTCCCCACCTCCAGGTACTGTGCAGTGCCATTCAATAACCAGGTCTGTGGGACTGCAGACAGAATTGTTGAGTCCATCTTGAGTGTTTCCTGATTATTAGGGATTTCTTTTTTCACCTTCTTCCATAGGTTGGAGGTTTTGTATTTAGTCTTTCCCTTCTTTCCACTCCTTTTCTTTCTTCCTTCTTCACCCCTCCTTCCACTCTCTCTCTCTCTCTCCATCTCTCATTCTAATTTAAGCTAAATTGGTTCAGCTGGTTTTGATTTATGCAAGCATGGGGAAAATATGTTTTTCCCATAACTTCAGAATAAAATATGTGCACACTCATAAGTCTAAGCTGGCTGGAGCTAGCGATGTCAAATTAGCTTGTTTATAGCTCTCACTGGGGAGTTCCAAGTTTTTGGAGAAAATTGGTTCCGTGTTTTTGAGTTCTGAATGGTCTGGAAGTCAGCATTTTCATGTACACACATTAGGTGGGGTTTGTTTGATTTTTTTTCTCCTTCCCCTGATGCTTTTAACCTGAATCAGCTCTGAGCCTTTAAGCTTGCATTGCTAGGAGACTCTTACATTCTGTTGAAGTGCTAAAGCACTTTGGTCACACATGGGTGCAGAGAGTAGCACACTTTCCTTCCTTCTAAATAAATGTGTATAAAAACCAAAATGCAGCGGGGAATCTTGAATAATGCAAGCCTAGTGTTTCTAATGCAGTGTTAACCATGGGAAATGGTGAGTTTCCACAACGATTGGACTTGTTTCAAAGACCTCTACCACAGTGTTTACAGCAGCTGCTAAATGCTGTTATGCTCTATAGCACACGGTATCAAACAGGTGCACAGTAACCTGTAAGTGCTTTGAATGCAGTAATGTGTTGTAGTCTGTTGTGCCTGCATGATTTTGGGGAAACCCTGAGGGCACCAGCCCTGAGGGCACCAGCCCGTGCCTGTCCCTGGGGCTGGATTTGTCCCTGCAGAACGGCCATGGCCTCAGCAGCCCGGCTTTTTGTCCCCACAGCCCCAGCCATGGCCTCAGCAGCCCGGCTTTTTGTCCCCACAGCACAGCCATGGCCTCAGCAGCCCGGCTTTTTGTCCCTGCAGAACGGCCATGGCCTCAGCAGCCCGGCTTTTTGTCCCCACAGCACAGCCATGCCCTCAGCAGCCCGGCTTTTTGTCCTAAAGCACGGCCATGGCCTCAGCAGCCCAGCTTTTTGTCCCCACAGCACAGCCATGCCCTCAGCAGCCCGGCTTTTTGTCCCCACAGCACGGCCATGGCCTCAGCAGCCCGGCTTTTTGTCCCCACAGCACGGCCATGGCCTCAGCAGCCAGGCCACAGCTCAGACCCTGCTGCTTTGCTTCAGGCCTCGGTCTCGCTGTTAGTAAGGTCCTGCTTTGGACAAGTATTGGCTGGTGTGCGCTCTGGGAGGGCTAACAGTAACAAGCGAATTAACCTGACCATAAATCCCCCACGCAGGTTTTCAGCAGTTCCTGGCCTACTTGCTTTCTAAGAGCTTTGCTGGGGTGAAGGCCCGGCTCCTCCCGCGGCCGTGCCCTGCCCCTCGCAGCCGGCACTGCCTCTTCCACAGCAGTGCTCGGCCTTCAGAACAGCAACCTTCTGAATGTTAGCATCTCCTTATTTATGTCTGCATGCATTATTTCCTCCCTCCTCTGATTAAGCTGATCCCTGTCTGTCTCCCAGTGCAAGCAGGAGTTGGTACAAAATTCGGCAGGGACCCCTATTGGCACAAAACAATTCAGGGCTGCTTTCACCAGAGAGGTGTGAAGAAAAGGAGTTGAAGGCTCTCTCTCTCTTCCTCACCTCACTACTTTGTGCCAGCTATCGAGTGGAAACCCTGATGCCTGGCCCTGCCCCTTTCCTCCCCACAGGCCACCAGGAGAGGTGAGGAAAGAGGGGAGGATCACTGCTGGCAAAGGAAAGGAAATGCCAGGCTTGAGGCATTGGTGAAAACCCCTGTAAGAGCAAAAGCACATTCCAGGGAGGATGGGGTTTGGGATTTGAGGGCACAGAGGGCATACAGTGGATGCTGGGCTGCACAGCATGTCCCTGTCCATGCACACTTCAGCACCTGCTCCCAATCCCTGGGGAAACACCTTCATGCTGCAGTGTTTAACTCAAGTGACTGCATTTTCATGTCCAGGAAAGTAATCCAATTTTGTGCTGTCTTAGTGTGCTGCATCTCTAATGAGAAATCTGAGAGCTGAACTTTGGCTTGAAAAGATATTTCTTGAAGTTGTGGTGGGTGTGTTTGATGTATGCACATAACAGCAGTTTTTGGTAGCACATAAACATCACCTGCTTCTGTGCAAAGTGACAAAGGGCAGGTTTAGATTAGATATGAGGGAGAAATTCTTCACTGGGAGGGGGATGAGGCACAGGTTGCCTGACAAAGCTGTGGATGCCCCATCCCTGGCTTCAAGGCCAGGTTGGATGGGACTTGGAGCACCCTGGTCTAGAGAAAGGTGCCCGTGGCAGGAGACTTGGAACAAGATGATCTTTAAGATCCTTTCCAACCCAAACCACCCTGTGATTCTATGAAATGCATCCAAAATCACTCTCTATCATTGTTAACATTTATCATTGCTAATGAAATTACTTACTTAATCATTTTAACCTTGATGCTACCCTGGATAAAAGACCTACGATGTATCAGAAAGGAATAACTACACATTTGATACAGTTGAAAAGATAGCCCTAATTTATTTTAGTCTGATTTATGATTAGTACTGCACTGCATGACGTGCTCTGTGCTGCTCTGTACATCATTTAGGGCCCATAGGATAAATAATTGCTGTGCTCACCATCCCATGTGCATGTCGGGCGGGCACTGTGTGTGATGGTGTGATTTTAGTTTCCAACAAATATGTATGGGTGTGCTCCCACCATGGGGAGATGCCGAGCCATGAAAGATTGAGGGGGTTCCAGCAGGGTGGGGAGAAGACACCAAGGGGCTTCTGGAGTGTCGGTTATGAGCTCCATCGGAACAACAGAAAAGGCTCAGTCAGGATTTTACAGTTATTTTCCTTTAAGAGAAGTCACCTCCAAAATCTTTCCCTGTTGGTCACCAGAGTGAGTATCCAGGGACAAGATTTCCCCAGTAAAGGTGCTCAGGTTTAAAAGCATTTTTTTGCATTTGTATTTTTTGTATTTGTGCCGGGCAGTGGTGATGGTGAAATGAGATACGCTGCATTATTTTTGGCTCTTAATTTCAATTCAGGATGGCTTTTTCAGCCATACCTTAATCACGTAGTGCATCTCCAATCTACAGAGAGGACTGGATCATTAGGATAATTAGCAGCCATTAGGAGTATAGGATAATATCACTATAAAGCTGTGCAGATGTTCTGTATTCTTCAGGTCTCTGTCAAAGGAGGAAATTTAACATATGTCAAGTCCCATCAGTGATGTCTACTTTATTCCTGTAGCATATAGGAAGCTTGGAGGAATTCGTCAAGCTAGACTCAGAATATTTTTTCCTTCCTTGTTTCTGAGTTTAAAAAAAGTGTTTTCTTCTAAAAAATCAGTAATTTTTCTCTTGCTCCATTACCCCCTTCCAATTTTTGGACTCAGAGGTATAAAACCATGAGCTTTTGCCAGTTGTTATTTCTCACTGAATTCCAACTTGCCTTTTTTGTCTCTCACATTTATTCAGCCTGTGGTCATCAGCTCTGCATTACACAAACCTGTCCAATGTGTCACATTTTACTCCAATAAATGGAAAGGATGGCTCTGTGCAGCTGTTCCCATGTGTGGTACTTGTGACACTGGAGCTGACCTTGTACATCCACCCTTGTCCAGGCTGGGACAGCTGTCCCCACCACATGGTCACATTTTGAATGAGAGTTATACCTGTGTGAAACCCAGATAGTTCTGGATAAATCTAGGCGCTGGTGATTTTATTCAACACCTTCAATGCATTTTTTGTTGGTGTTTTGTTTTTTAAGAGAATCATGGCTGCTTTGTCATGTTACAATAGATAATTTTAGATTGCGCTGTGTGGATTTTGCTTCCTTCTCTCACAGGTATATTTTAAGATTGTTGTCATTTTAGACAACAATTTTTTATCTCCAAAATAGATTTCCAGACGATTTGACTGGATACCAAAAGGTATTTTAAGTCTTAATGTTAGATTTAGTTAATATCTTTCACTCACTCTCTCTCTGGCTTGAAAGATGCTTTCAAAATGCAGAGCTCTGGCCCTATATCCTATGATTGGCACAAAGATTTAATAATCTCTTTTGTCTTTATGGCAGTTCCATTTGTAGCAATTTAAGCATCAGTCTCCAGTGAGCCTGAGTAAAAAACTTTATTTAATATGAGCCAGCTAAATATAATTTCCCATTTCTTTGATCTCGACTATTTTAATTTGCTTCTTATCAGGTACCTGTAGGGCTAATAGATACCATTGATGGTGTGCTGCTTACGGACAGATCTCATTTAAGCTACATGGATTATTGTTGGTGAGATATTGCAATATTCCTCTCGTCATGGCTGTGCTAGTGTAGGTTAGAGATGTTGTTGCTGACAAACATCCTGCAGCTGTTTTGGATAAGGGTTTTGCTTTTGAATCTCCTTCCAGAAACTTCCAGAAAATATAGGGAAAGGATTTGATGAACAGCATCTTGAGCAAGTGCCTGTTGATTAACGCCAAGGGTGCCTCAGTCACCTTCACGTGGGGGATTCTGGGGACATTTGTGGTGTATAGTCTTAGCTGTGAATTGCAGACAGAGCATCCCTTCTTGAGTCACAGAAATGAGGTAAGAACTGAGTGTGACCATCAGGTGTCCCAGCTGCCTGCTCTCACATGCCTGTCTCCTCAGCCAGGGCCACCTTTAGCAAGCAAATTGCATCCTGAAATGCCTTTCCTGGAGACAGCTGGAGAAGAGCAGAACACCGAAGCCCCCAGGTTTCCTTTTGACTGCATCACTTGTTACTAAGAACAGCAAGAGGCAAATAGTGCTTCAATATCCTGGGAGGAAAGCACTTCAGGAGCAAGTGTGAAGAGCAGGATGGAAGAGCCAGGCTCGATCAATGTTTTGTGCCATTGCACAGCACCCATGGGGATTTAACCTGCTGCCCGCATTTCTCTTTGAACAGGAGTGTTCAGAACTGGTGAGTGTGGCTCTGTGCCTGTGTCCTCCTCACCCATGCAAACCTGAGCATGTATTTTTAGAAGAAAAAAACAGCTGTTCTTTCGTGCCGTGGATTTTGGTGCTTTTGTTCTGTAGTCTGATAAGGACCTCGGTGCTCGTGAAGTAGAGATCAGGTGTGCACATGCACAAGTACATTATACTAATTAGAGCCAATTTGAAAACCAAACTCTTCTGCACTATTTAAAACACAATAAACAGCTTTGCTCCCTAAGTGTTAATCATCTCCTGCTGTTCAGTCTCTGAAGCTAAACCCCTCTATTCACTTCAAAACACTCTCAGTAACCAAGTGTGACATTGCAAAAAGGATTTTGAGGACTTCAGTCTGGGAAATAGCAGATGTGTTCAGGAGAATGAAATCACCAAGGTCTTTGGAACTACAAAGAAACTCAAGGCAAGAGAAGGAGAAGAAATTAAAAAACCAACCCTAGTCAATGTAAGTGGACATACTCTAAAATTAGCAGGACGGGGGGGAGAGGAGGTCTGTGTGCTCCAAAGGGTGTCTCCCACAGGAAGCAGTCCTGCAGCTGGGGATGTGGGGTGCTGCTGGGACCTTGGACCCTCCCTGGGGTGAGGCTTGCAGGTGATCTCCAGTGGCAGAGGGAGTCATCCAGCCTCTCCCAGCTCCAGCCCTCTCAGCCACTCCGGAGATCAGATTCTGCTACGCCATCAGCTCTGTGAGATGGAGTGTGTTATTAAGCTGAACCTGGACATAAAGAAAGGGTTGAGAAATTGCTGCAATTGCTGACCCGTGCATTTATTATAATTGAGTCCATTAGCCTTAATTTTATAATTTCTAAATTAGCTTTTCAGATTTACAAATGGCCTTAATTGCTTCGTGGAGGGAGTTGGGCTTTAACAAAGCTAAATGCCTGAAAACTGTATCAGTTACATCAGAATCAGTGGGTTCGTTTGTAACATAATGCCTCCAATTTAGATCAAGCAAATTGTTTAGAAAATGCATTGTTGAAGCATCAAAGTTCTTTAAACTGATTCTAGCTAGGAAGAAAAAACCCCAAACCTCAACTGGAAGTTTTCCCAGGCAGATTCCTCCCTGTGAATTCTAAGCATTGAGCACTATTTTAGTGCTTACAAAAGGTGTTCGCATGCAAATATCAGACCTGATATTATCTCTCTTGACTAAGAGTAGCCTCTCTGTATCAAAGTTCTCATCTACCATTTGGGGTCGTTCTCTGGAATTTTCATGCCAATCTGTGAAGTTCAATATTGATATTATAATCTTCATTGTGGCTTACTTTGGGACCTAATGGAAAGATGTTCGAGTTTCTCTTCCCACATGCTGGTTGGTGAGGGACATCTAGACAGGAGATGTTTAAACTAAAGATGCATATCGCACATTTTGGAAAACATGTTCTTAGGGGACTCTGCTGGAAAGTACCAAATCCCTAATCTTTATTTATCTGTACAAATCTAGAAGAAGGTTCCTCCAGCCCATAAAGAGATGTGAAGTGGTTTCAGAGGGTTGATGGGCTCTGCCTAGTGGGCACAGCTGTAAGGAAGTAGATAATGAAACCTCAGTTGTCTTTCAACTTGTATTGTTGTGGTTTTGGATTTTTTGATGCATAGAAATGTAAAAAAAAACAAAACAAAACAAAAAAACCCATCAGTTTTAAAACCTTGCTTTTCTTTTGAGTACATTGCTGAGACTTGAATTCAGTCCAGCTGGCACAGTGCCTCAAACAGCTGTTGCTGGTGTCCCTCTCCCAACAGGAATCTCTTTTGATTTTTTTCCCTCATTATTGAGAAATGCCAGGCTCTGACACTGAAATGCCTTTAATGTTAATATCTGCAAGAATATTTTATCATTTTTCCTGAAATTTTGCTTGTTTGGCCTCCTTCACAGGTAGCATTTCCTGAAGGCGCTGTGGAGTGTCGCCGAATGTATGCAGGGTCAGCCGCTGCAGTCGCAAAATTCCTGCTGTGCTGAACTTCTTAGAGCAAGTTGTTATAGCTGGAATTTTACTTCTGAATGCTTTTATTCAAAGTAGGAAGGGATGTGGATTAGAAGTTGTAGTTGTCTCATCTTTATCTAGAGGAAGTAAATTGAGCGGAGTAGAAAAACAAGGGTCGAGAAGTAATTTATTCAAAAGAAAAGAGAATTTTGGGGTTGTTAATATCCAGCAGTAGTGTCTGTGCTTGAGAATGAAGTAAACACAGAGACTTCAGCAGGCAGCTCTGGTACAACATGTGACATTATGGTATGTTTGATTGTCAGTAGTACTCTGGGACAGGCAAGACCAAATTACACACATTTTTACGTGAAGGTTCCTTTTCAGACCTGGGTGCTTTGATTGAAGCTTAGAAAGTGAACTCAGTTCTAAAGTAGGCAGCAACAAGAGGTGCAGCTAGATTACATACCTTTCCCCCTTCTACCTTCCATTTCAAAATAAAAGTGTTTTTCTCCTCTTCTGCACTAGGATGAGTTCCCTCCACATTCCCCCCTTACTCCCCCAAAAGAAAATCTCCTCTATGAATAATTTGATGATGGGGGTATTGTTGAAGATAAACAGCTGAGGCTGTGACCTAGTCTGAACCTCCACATTTTTGGCTATTTTGAGGCTGAGTCTCTCTGGCTGCATCAGGAATTTCCCCTGTGACTGGACAATCTTTTCCTGGAGAAAGTTTCATTTAAAACTATACATGTATTTCAATAAAAACTTACGTTTAATGCATGCTTTTTCCAAGGTCAGGGGAGGAGAAAACAAACCTCAGATAGAGAATCCTCTGGAGTTCTGGTCCCAGTGGGGCCTAGGTTATTTTCAGAGAATGTGGACCTGTTTAATGTGATTTTTATTATTATACTTTAAACAACTCATTTTGTTGCTTACTCAGTTAGTTGTGAATCCCAAATACCACTGAGAAATGTGAAAAAAACCCACCAAAAACAACAACAACAAAAAAAAAAAAACCCAAAACTAAAACAAAACCAAACCACCTCAGACAACTAATGTGTGGATAACAGATAACATTTCAGAGAGTGGTGATTTTAAAGGTGTCACCCATGAATTGCAGCATTCATGTGCAGGTGAGCTCTGCTGCCCTTCACATTTATGGGGCTGCATTACTAATAACAGGAGTCAGAGGGAGTGGAGGGAATCTTCACAGGAGGAGCTGGCTCTGCTGTCACTGCACCAATTCCCACTGTCTAATCTTTCACCTCCACAGCCTCCATGAGAGGCTACAGGCCCCTTAAGTGCAGGATAGCAACTGTTTCCCAGTGTGTGAGGATGTGTCCCAAACACATTAAATCTTCCAGCTCATTTTTTTTCCTGTTTATCTCTTGGCCTGGAGGTTATAGCATAAATTTGTCCTAAGGCTACTGAAGGCCTCTTCACTTACAAGTGCTGGAAGGAGTCTAAGAGTCCATTTAAACTGTGCATGACCCTTTTGTCTTGGTCACTGACTTCATTTGATTGAGCTTTGCTTTATTTTTGTAAAAGATTGCAATGGGAGAGGCTATAAATATTAAAGGTTTAGAGAAAAGGGAAAGTGGCAGGACATAAAGGGTTTCATTGAGGATCTGTAAAGACCAGAAAGACAGTTTCCTCCTTTCTTTTTTCTTTTTTCTCCTTTTCCCAGCAGGAAAATAAGCAAAAAGAGGTAAGTTAGGTGAAGTTCTTGAAGTTTTTTCAGTACTTCTCCATTGAGTAAAAAGCAGAATTACAGGAATCTGAGCTCTGATCTATGGGCACCATCACGTGAAGATGGGAGAGAAATGAATATAGGTGGTAGTCATGACACGGCTGAAAACAGCCTGTTTGATTTGCAGGCAGTAGCAGTACAGATGGTAATGCTCAGATTGGATGCTTTGATGGGATGATTTGTGCTGCATCCTTTGATGTCTGATAACAATCAACACCCTTTTATATCTAATAATATAGAAGCGTCAGCCACAAGCTGTGATTGAATCCTGGTAAAGACGAGCCACAGGGCTAAGCCCAGCCTCCTCCTCCTCCCTGCAGCTCTCCTGCCCTGCTGAATCTCATCTGCCTGAGGCCTGGTTTGTGTAGAAACTCGTCAGCTTGGAAAAGTGTATTATTTGGAAATTGTTATTATTTGGAAAAGTTTGTGTGTGAGTTTGGTTTCCCCATGGCAGCACTGTGAGCTGGAAACCCCACAATTAACTGAGGGAACCTTGTAACCCACCTAGTCCTAGATCCACTGCACCACCAGGCAGAGGAGAATTGCCTCACAAAACACACTGCCAGATTTTTCCAAATCTCCCTGAAGTTCTCGATTTTCCCCAGTTCCTTTCAGTGAGCCCCAGAAAAATGGTGCCTGTCTTTTTGAGGCACCAGTGGTTACCTGTTCTTTGGTATTCACCTCCTTAGAGGATTTTGGGCGAAAGGAAGAGCCCCATCCTGGATACTGAAGAAACTGGATATGAGCCCAGTTCACTTCAGAGTGGAGAGTCAAGGCAAAACCATGATGACCCAAGTGCTGCCGTGCCTGTGATGTCCCTTGGTGCCTCACCACACCAGGGTTGGGCACCTGAGCTTTGCAACTCCTGTGTGGCACCAGTTAGAGGGTTCAGAGGCCTTTACTTGCTGCTTTCCCAGGACTTTTTGGATAGAAGTCTGACAACCACAATCTTTGGGAATTAAAATTTTGAATTTAAATTGAATAAATGATACTGAGAAAACAGAGGTGTCCAAGACAAATGTTTCTGCCAGGAACCCATGACTTGTAGAAGGTAGAACTGCAGATGAGCTTCCTACAGCCTCAGGGGTTTCCTTCAGGCTTCTGAGCAATGAAGCAAATGTGATCCAAGATGAGCGTTCCCAAGAAATTGGAAAAATGGTCCCTTTCTGTAGCAGTGGGGTTTTCTCTGGACTATGGGGGTGACTTTGGGGGCATTCAAGAAAGCGACCCCCATGGAAATGATGTCAGGGTGAACACAGGGATGGTGCAGTTTGGTTACATCAGAGTACCAGGGCTGCCTCCATATTTATCCCAACAAAATGAAAAGTGGAGAGGGAATGTGAATTGCCGTCCATAAATACATCGGAGAAGTAAACACCAGTGAGAGAAGGGAAAGGAGCTAGTTCAGCTAGAGGACAGTGCTGGCACAAGAACAAATTGGTAATAAACTGGCCGTGAATAAATTTGAGATGGAAATTAGAAGCAGCTTTCTAATCAGTAAAAAGGTGAGGTTCTGGAAAAGCCTTTCACTGGGATTTTGGGAGCAAGTCCCTGCCTATTTTGCAGATGGATCTTAATCAATTTATTAATGTGATTGTGTGATGTGGTTGTCTCTGCTGTCGAGGGACTGGGCTCCTTGACCTATACATCCCTTTAGTGCTGTGTTCCTACATGTTATATTCAGTAATTCCCTCTGAATTGCCGACGTGCACTGAGCACAGAGAAATGCTGTATTCTTGTGATGCAATGCTATTTTTCAAAAAGCGTATCAGACTGTAAATGCACAGGGATGAGGATAGTGCTGGGTACCTTTTTATTTAACCTACTTTGAAATGAAACCCAGGTGCTAAACGGCTTTAGTCACTCAGAGGATATTGGCCATATCTCTCCACACTCCATTACTAATTTAATTTCTGAAACTTGTGCTTCTGAAAAATATTGGCTGCTTAGGACTGGAAGTGGGAGAGGATATATAATATTCAAGGTTGCTCTATGATTAAGGATAGCAAGCTGCCATCACATACTCTAGGTGTTAGCACAGCCTTGTCCACAAAAAGACCAGACACTAATCATTACTCTTCTACTTCCCATGGTGGTAGACACTTCAGGCAATAGAGAGAGCAATTTCTTACTTAAAAATTGGTTTACTGGTTTTCCTTCGAGCATCTGGAACCATCACTCTAGGATCCCTCCCTTCACATCAGCTGATTGACAATTGCAATGGAAAGAGGAGTTGGCTGCTAAAAAAAGCCCCACAGCCCTCTCCCCAGTTTTGTGCTTGGGAATGTGAGTTTTAAAATGAATCCTGTGAGACTGATTGAATGTGATTGACATCTGCCACTGGTACAGTGAGGAAAGGAAAGACCTCCATTCCTGACTGGGAGAAAAACGACACCTCGCAAAAAGCTATTATTTTCCCTTATTCATCACCTCTCAGACTTCTCAACAATAGCTAAATAACAGGAAACAAATTCTGTATTCTGAGTCTGCTTTCTGAAATGCCAAAAAGCAAATCAACAGCCTGGTTCTTCCTAGGCTAAGAGGTCTCAGAATTTAAGTCAAGCTATGATGAATACACCATAGTGCTGAAATTCCAGCAATGATTACTGATTAATGTGTAAACATCACAAACAACTAGTCTGAGGGAAGTAATTTGTTTTGCATTGAACAGAGTGCTTTGGTTGTGACTGTCAGCAGAGTCTAATACTGATCCCAAAACTCATTTTTATTTTAAAAAAGGTGTAATAAGCAGATCAAAGAATGTGAGAGAAGAAAGAAATCTAAATAGAACCGCACACAGGTTCAGAAAATATCCTCTGCATGGAGGATTTGCAGATATGAAATGCAATTTGTTTATGTAGGTTTTAAAGGATTCTGTGCAGCTTATTGACTTTCTCGTGTTACAAAGCATTTTGCATTTGATCACTGAATTCTGCTTTGCACCCCAGTGTGGTGGGGAGCACGGCGTGGCAAAGAGCCGCTCGCGCTGGCAGGTGTGAAAGTGCAGGGATAACCTTCATACCAGTCAGATCTACTTTGTGTCTCCAGTTGATAATTGCCTCAAATTTTGACAGCTGTGATACATCAGGTTTGTGACATGTCTGCCAATTGCCTCTGCAGCACACACAGTGCAAGTGTTCTGCTCAGGTGTGGAGGTCACTGGGCTGGGGCTGTGTTGGCAGTGGATGCTCGCTCAGAGCACTCTGAATTAGCACTTCTATTAGCAGGAAGGAGCAGTAATCTACTGCCCAAGTACACTGAATCAATACATCTCCTGAAATGACTGGGGATTAGCCCCAGGTTTCTATATGTTCTATATGTTCTAGTCTAACCAAATTGTCATTTTTTGATCTTGGAGTCTTTTTTCCTTCTAGCCATGGGGAAGTGTTAGAAGGAAAAACCCAAACTAAATGGCATTTTGCAGGACTTGACATTAGGAGTGCATTTCCATCTGATGCTCTTATTCTCTGAACTGTATGAATGACTTCATAAAATGTAGTTTGTTGAGCATAATATGCAATTTTTTTATTTTTTTTTAAAATCTGCATTCTTCCAGCAGAAGAAAGGAAGTGCAGACTGATGCATGTTTAGGACTCAAAATGGAAAGTAATCTCTCAAACCATAAACATATCTTTTAACGTAGGCATGTCTCGTTTCATTACCTGCCAGACCAAATTAATGTGTGTGAGTGTCTCTGTTTGGTGATGCTGATACTACTCTTGAGTCCTTCAGAATCTACTCTGTGCCCTTTGCAGCCTGATGCTCCAACAACAGTAAACTGAGCTTGTGTAAGAGCCCAGCTGAGGGATTTTGACACAAGAAGTTATTTCTGCAAAACATGATGTTAAACTAATCTACCATGGAGCAGTCTCCTGCTGCAGTGAATTTCCCCTGTCCCTTGGAAGACGCTTGTTAGGAAGAAAGGAGAGAGAGAGGGTTTCAAAGCATTCCTTTGAGGGTGCTGTGGGGAGAGGTGCTGCTGCAGGATGGGGGAGGGAGAGGGACCACAGCTCTGCTCTGCCCCACATCTGTAAATTCCCAAGTAAGGAGTCCATCCTGGAAAACCATATTGGGCTTTTGATTTTCAGAGGGAGAGTGAGCAGACAGGGGCTAAGATTTCACTTGAGCACAGGGCCCTGGAAATAAATGCTTGAGGATGGTCAGCAAATGTTGTAAAGTATCTGTCCTTGGGGGCACTGTCCTCTGGGTTGCTGTTAGCTAAACCCCACTTCCCTGAGGTACATGAATTCTGTTTTCATTTCAATGGTAAAAAGTGGCAGTATTAGAAATGTGCAGCCCTGAAGCTCACAGCACCCTGGATGTATAACCAGGTGCCATGTTGTAGGTATAATGATGAATTTTAAAAAGGAATGTAAGCAACCGAATACTGCAGGAATTTCTGTAGGGATTTGGAAGATTTCTGGAGTAAGCTGAGTTCGGTTTTGCAGATGGTAAGTGTGAGGAGACACCTGGGACAGAGCAGGAATAGCTAATTAAAGCCAAGAAGAGTACAAGGAAGCCTGATGCTATGGGCAGAGGACATGTGGTCTCCAAGGTCTCATTTGCTAGTGAGGAGTGAGTGTTGAGCAGGAACAGAGTGCAAACTGTGTGCCAGCTTGGCATTCCTTCTCTTACCTGGTGGAAGGGAGAGGCAGAGGGGAGAGAGGCAAGCTGTTCCATCTCAGCACTCTGGTAGAAAGGTCTGTTGAGCCCTTGGGATGGATGCACACAGGGCAGAGCAATGTTTGCTGAGGCTGAAGAAGAAATGAGCACAGTATCTGCTGCATAATGAGAGCTCAGGTCAGTCTCAGGCAGTCAGTGAAGCCCAGGCTGACCAGCCCTGCTCCAGGCAGGACAGGAGGCTGAGCTACAGGCCAGGGAGATGGGCAGTGAGGCAGCAGGTCTGGAAAAGATCAGGAAAAGAAGTGGTGGTGAGAGGGGGACTTCAATTTTTGCTCCATCCAAACTGCTCACAAGCTGACAGCTGGACATCCAGTCAGGGATCAGGGAGACAGGCTGAGCCTCTCACTGGGACTTACTGAGACAGGTCGGTATTGGAGAGGCAGATCTGAGTTGTCAGCATGGAAATGGCAGCTAAATTTGTGCTGGCAGCAGAGGGGAGACCAAGCACCAATCTATGTGGTCCTACAGGAAGGAGAGTGAGGAATTAATTGTTCTGGTGATTAAATGAAGCAGGAAAAAATCCAAGAGGCTGACCTAATTGAGGGCGGGCAGTATTTTCCATTTAGCAAAACTCTGTAGGATTGAAAACATTAATTTTGAAATTTTGCATGCTTCAGATAACCAACAGCTTCACACTTGATAGAAGGACACCGAATCCAAAAGGAGTGTGCTAACCTGAAAATACACCCTGTCATCAAAGAGCTCTTTTCCATCATCAGCAAAAACAATATGGCACTGATAGGAGGGCTGTGGACAGAACTTCAAAACAGAATGGCAGAACAAATGTTTTCGGCTGATTTGTTGACACCAGCTACTGTGATTGTTTATCTTCAGCTCACTCGTGCCAGGGTGCCTGCAGCAAGCTTGGCAGGCTTTTTATGCCCTATGGAGATTTTCTTTTCGTATAGTGGGATCTGGAAAAGTGGAGGAGGAAAACAGTGTGGTTGGTGAAACTCCCAACCACTGCCTTACTGCAAATACTGCGGTCAAACATCAAAGCCCATGGATGCATTAACAGGGAGGCAAAGATCACAGAGTTCTCCCAGACCAAACTGCAGCTGCATGAAAGCAGGCATGCTGCTCCTCTCCATTTCTCCGAGAGAAATGCCCCTGCAATGACAGCATTTGTCACCATTCTGTTGTGACACGAGGAGGCTTTTACCAGTGGTGTTGTGCTTGCAGCCCTTCAAACTCCCGTGAGATCCCTGCTGTGCTTGGCAGGTGGAATGTTGGTGGGGAGCTGGAGAGTGCTGGGCTTTTGTGTGGGGTGTCTGGGTGCTAAACCCTGTGCTTCACCCCACAGCAGCTGACAGGCCCGTGCTCTGCAGAGATCCACAGTGAAGAGTGCACACAGTAAGGAGAGGGAGTGCTCCAGTGTCTCTGCACAGTCCTGCCAGCATTCCTGGATAAACAGGGCAAATGGACACCCTGGGCTAACAGAGCTATGGCAGGATTGCTGGCTGAGCTGTATCTTCCTCATGCCTGGGTCCCCAACCCTGGGAAAACACCATCAAAGGTGGGACAACAGAAACCAAGACTAGCCAGAGGCTGCAAGTGAGTTTTAGGCCAAATCTTGCGTCTTTAGAGCATCTTCTTCTCAAAGCTAATTCTTAGAGGAAGGAATTCACAGAAACCCAGATGTTTGTATGCAAATCAGTCTGTCCCAGGAAATCAACAGGAAATAACAGATTTATTTAGCATTTTTCCTTCTGACCCTATTTTTCTGTCCTGGCATGATTGCCTGGAAGGGCTGCAGAGTGCTTAGGTCTCCCTTGTCACAAAACCCAGCACGGTGTCCATATAATTAAACAGAAGTGCAGCAAAAATGTTGCCAAATCACCTTGTGATCATTTAGTTTACAGGTGAGGGAGAGGAGAAAAACCTGTGTAAAGCAGTCACTTGAGCAGTGGTGAGAACTGTGGGTACATGCAGAAAATAAATGAAAATTTCATTATTAACCTAATGGCTGCATAGCTGGAAGATTGCAGGGTTTTTTCTATAACAATGCCAACTGCTGCCTTTATTTACAGTATCTTATTTTTTTATACCTCTTGTTATGTTCTCTTTTATAAAGACACATATGAGGCTTCCAGCAGCATTAGCTCAGGGGGCTGCTTTTTGTATTTCCCATATTCAGTTGCAGACTGCCATGGAAACAATTCCTGGTCCAATTGGAGGACTTTTTTTTTTTTT
>VXBN01015915.1:337476-355816 GCA_013397395.1 Sinosuthora webbiana
TTGACGTGTAGGAGAAATTTTTATAGGAAGTAGCAGCAGTTGACTTATGGAATTTAGTTTTAATTAAATTGCAGAAACAATTTCTTCTGCAGTACTAACAAACTATATTATTAAAGTAATAAAAGTGAAAGAAACAATTTATTGATGACCAAAGAGAGGGAAGAGTGAGCAGGAAGATAGGTAATGAAAGGCAAGTAAGGGTTTGGCAGCCCTCTACAGGGCAGAGTGGAGCTGGCAAAAGTCCAGCTGGAATATGTTCCCTAATTAACCTTAATTCTCCGGTTTTAAATTCAGCCTGGATGGCGACGTGACATTTCTCTGTCATGTGCGTTCCTCTTGCCGAACGAACCCCGAGCAGGGATTTTGCGCCGAATGGCGAGAGCGCGCGCAAATAAATAAAAATAAATAAATAAATAAATAAACCAAACTGCCACAAACCATTTCGGTTTTCAGGACTACAGGATATGCTTTTAATGCCCCTGTCGGTGCTCGGCGCTCAACTGCGGGAAGTTCATTAAGGCTCTCATTAGCGCTATCTGATTCACTGCCGCAGCCTCTCCCGGGGAGCAGCTGCGGGAGCCGAGCAGCCGGGGCTGAGGCAGATGTTAATAACACTCATGTTCGGAGCATTTGGTGCTGCTCGAGGAGGGAGACAGTAAAATATCTGCGCAGTCTCTTGCTACACTTAAAAAGGATTAAAAAAAAAAAAAAATACCAGCGCGACATAAAATAAAGCTATCAGCTCGGAATGTTTATAGTCAGTGTTTATAGATTAGTGCAGTAAGTTGGAAAATCAAACACTGCAATGCACACATGAAGACCCATTCAATGAATTATTCAGGAAGATCTATTGTAAAGTGCTCCGCTGACAAGGAAAGCAAACTAATGTTTCAGCGAGTTCAACTGAGCCTGCCCCTCTCTGACCTGCCAGCCTGCACCATCAATAGCCCTGGCTGGCGGGAACTCTGTTTTCCGTGCGCTCTCTGTGCACGCTCGTGGTGGCACGAAGGAGGTGCAGCTGCACCTTGGGGCTGTGCTGGAAATCTGCGAAGAGTCGGACAAATCGGCAGCTTCTCCGACAGCCGGGGGGTGGATGAGCCCGGCTGCTCCGCTCCAAAACACACCGGAGTGGCTCTAGAGTTGTAGATGTGGAAAGCATTTCGTGCATTTGCTGCACTGAAAGAGATGACCAAAGTCAGCAGGAAAAGCAGCCTGTTCATATTTCAGCAGTGCTGGAGGCTTTCCAGGTGTGTGGATATGTGTTGGACCACTTGAATCCAGCTTGCTGTGAATTTTTGCCTTTCTGTCATGGAAGGTGAAACTGGGACCTGAGGTCATAAGTGTTTTTTTTTTTTTAGTTTTCATCTGTTAGGCTGCTTTGCTTGTGTCATTTTCCTATGGCTTTAGGAGGTCCACAAATGGGTGACTGGCTGGTGCCTGGTGTCAGACGAGTTTCTCTGCTCCTGTTTCCCACTCAGTAAAATCCCATCAATGTGGCATTTTAGCAAATTGTACCTTTGGACACCACGGGACAGCTCTGCCCACAGTAAATGCTTGTGAAGGGAACAGGACTAACGACGTTGAGTAGTTGGAAAAGGAGTGTTGACTTCTGATAAAAAGGTTTTGTATATGGTATCTTGTAAATGTACCTAAATTCTGGTGTGAAAGGTGGTCTCAGTGCCTCTGGACACCCATCATGCTCAGATACTGTGTAATGGGCACCTCTCCACTCATAAATAAGTGATACATTAATTTTGCATGAATTGCTTAAAGCTAAAAGAAGTTTTCAGACTCTTTGCCCGATTGCAGTATTACCACCTGGCTCCTCTTATTCACATGGGATAAACCTTCACTTCTGCCCTTCAGTGTATGGTTGAACATGTGAATTTTTCATGCTATTTACTGTGCGGTTGTTTTCCTGCTCGTGGTCTCTGTTAAATACTGATACATTTTCAATTATTTTTTAAATCTGATAAAGCTTTCAGCTAATTTTATTTGAGCTAATAAGAAATCCACCCCTCAAAAGTGTGTTTTCAGATCTTTTATCTGGAATGCCAGTCTCCATTGCAAATGCTGCTTTCTGCTCACCCGCTGAGGCTTTGCACACCAAGGTGATGCACAACACAGCCGAGTGACTCCAGGATTGTGGACTTGAAAAATGTTTGGTCCAGCACTGGGCAATTTTTTCTCCCTCCATATCTTTCTATTTCACATTTGAATGTATCATTGTTCTGTGTTGATATCACGGTGTTACTTTGTACCCACAGTCTTTTATTGCTGATACTGAAAGGTGCCCTTGAGCTTGTTGTGTGGTGACAAAATACAAGGTTCTCTGCGGTGTGTGAGGAGGACTGGAGTGAGAGGGGTGTGCAAACCCTCAGCTCCCTCCTTTAATAAATTCACTCCTGCTCTGAGCATCACTTTACTTACAACCTGTCAGCAGAGGGCTTGGCCAGAGGCAGCCCTAACTGAGCCAACAGCAAATTCCCCATGGACATGGATGTGCTTTTACTGGCATTGGGTGAATGAGTTTGTTTAATGAAAATCACGGGGGCTTTCCTACTTAACAAAGCAAAGTGCTCCAATCACCCTCATCAGTCTTGCATGGACAGCTCACCTCGTGCCACAGCTGCAAGCCCAGTTTGTGTGCACCATGTGGCTGGGATCTCTCTTACAAAGAAGCCATATTTTAAATTTTCTTTTGTGTGCTCTGTAATTGCCAAGTTAAAACGAGGGCCAGGACCCCTTCCTGTGTCTCTGGAACATTGGGAATATTCACCAGGGTGTACCTTGTGTGTGCTGACCTTTGCTCTTGACTTGTCTGGAGGTTGGGGTGGCAAAGAGGGGCTGGGCTGGGTTCCCTGCCCCACCCTACACACGCAGCTCTGCCAAAACCACCGTTGTGACTCTGGCATGTTAGGAATTACCTGCCGCTTCTGACACGTCCAGGGACCTTGAGTCATTGTGGAGCCGATTTTTACTGTGGAATCAAATCCCTTGGAAACTACTTTCTAATGGAAATGATAATGAAACTTTAATTATAACTGTGCTGCTTGGTTCCCTGAGCGTACACATCCCATTAGATGGTTTCTGCTAAGATAGTGACATCTTTCAGGTTGATTTCCAAGCATATTTAAAAAAAAATAACAAAGGAAAAGATGCTATTACCTGTGACTTTACAACTGTTGGTATTTTTTCTGGGTTCATTGAAACTTCGTTGGAATTAATAAGAGATGTGACCAGAGAGCAATATAATTCATTGGGTTATAGAATTGGACAGAAATATTTGCATGAGCCAGAAACATATTTTTTGATGAAGTTTTATATGTTTAAGTTGTAAGGAATTTTTTTGGTACAGCAGAAGGGCTTGTACAGACTGTTGTTTGGGCAGCATGCAATCCAGGTTTTATTCAGGTGATTAAGCATATTGTTCCCATGTGACTAGTAAAGGAAAAATACAGTGCAGTCTTTCCTCACTTACATCTGTCTCATCATCTTATGCAATAATTTTGCAAAAAAAGGTTATTTAACATATTTTTTAACAGATGAGCCCTTCAATTAGCTTCAGTTGCAGGCTCTTTGGGTAAGACTAGCTGTTATTGCAACCCAGAAACATGCAGCTGGAACTAGATTACATTAACCTGTTTATGAATGGGATCATTTGTTGGGCAGCTACAATCCCCAGATCCTTTCTGCATGACAAACTGAGCAGTTTAATGGTTTGTGGGCTGAATGCAGATCACTGTGTGTCTCCAGTGACAAATAATGCAGGAAAATTCCAGGTGCTGATCTCTCCAAGCTTGTGCTCGGCTGGGGTGTCCACTCCTGACACCTTCTCCTTGGTGGTTTGGGTATTGCAGGGCTGTGAGCATGGAGGCAAGAGCTGGCAGACAGACAAACAGGGAGGGATTCTTCTCCTCAGCTTCAGCCTTTTGGGGTGCAAGCAGCTCAGGTAATGTGGCCAGCAATGATAATCAGCTCTCAGACAGACACCTCTGTGCACTGGTGCTGGGATGCAAACAGGCAGGGCAGCCCAAGGCACTGTCTGCTCCCAGCATGTCTGTGCAGGGCAGTGCATGGTGGAGTCTGGGCTTTAGAACCCAACTCTTTGTCCTTTTCTAGGTGGACTAGCAAAAGAATAATAATAATAAAAAAGTCTTTCTGATGCTACTTGCTGAGAGGGATAGCAGAGGCCTTTGCAGCGTTACAACACTGGAAAGTTAGGGACTTTTCATTGTTGATTTTTGAAAAGGGATAGAAAAAAGGCACTCCAGTGGAGAGAGTGTAAGAAAGGACAATGTTCTTAGTTTTAAATAGCCCCAGAAAGCAATTACTCTTCTTCTGGGGAGTGCAGAATTCCTGGGTACTTCTTAAGCCTGTCCTGCAGGTACAAATGTGCCTTTTAAAGTTTAACCTGCTCTGTGAACCCTGCTGGGAACCCTGTTTTCTCTCCTTGGCTTTGCTGCTGTGTCTCCAGCTTGTCTGCATGAGCAATGCCAGATTGCAGTAAAGAAAAGTTGACGTTACAACTCAGAATAAAGCCTTCTTCCCTGTGCAATGCAAGGGGCTTGCTTTTTAGAGATAAGGTTAACACCTTTGGCTCCAGCACTGCCCCTGAGTTAATGATTATCATATCCCAAATGCAGAACCAGGGGAATGAGCATGGTGCCAGCAGAAGATACTGGAGGGATGTGCTGCCTTTGACATGACATCAGCTGTGAGCTGAGGGCCAGATGTGTTATTTAGTGCCCACAGCAACCTCGGTGTTACTTTGAGCGCTTTCCCTCTGCTTTCATTGCACGTTTTTATTCCAGCCGTTAATTTATATAAAATGCTGGGACTGGGAGAAACAAGGGAATGTAATTCAGCCCAGATACCTTGCTATGGGCTCAGGCTTTTGTTCCTTGCTGCTAAACAAAGTGAGACAGGCCTGAACACATGAGCTGTGGGACAAGGCAGATGCAGTGTTTCCAGGTGTGTATTACCTGCTCAGTGTGTACCAAACCCAGCACGTGAACAGTCCAATCCTTCTGTATTTGAAAAATAAAAAAAATAAGAGAAGGAAAGAAAAAAGAGAGAAAGGAAAAAAACCCTGTGTATAATTCTTACGGGAACATTTTAACATCTGGAGTAGCCAACATGTGTAGATCATGTTCATCATCTTCCTAATCAGCACTTTCCTTAATGAGCTAATTGGTGGCAAGATGAAGTGGCTGCATGAATTTGGTGCAGCAGGCTGCTGCACAGTGCCTGCCTGAGCATCATGGCTGTAACAGCTAAAACCATCCCACTGCACAGCAGCCCATCCTCTCGTGGTCTCAGAGCCCCTGCTCTGCTCCCTGTCTGTCATCCTGGGTTCCATGAGGGCTTTTCTCCCCTGAAGAGCACTCAGGGCACCTCTGTGGCCTCGCTCCTTGCTGCCCCAGGCCCAGAAAACAGGCAGCTGTCTCCTCTCAGTGCCTCTCATCTGCACAGGCAGAATAAAAGTCAATGTGCTGTCCTTTCAGACAGAAAAAAATATCTCCATGCCTGACAGTCCATGCACAATGGGTTTTGTATCTGCACCATGCCAGGAGTGGGGGGTTTTGTCATCTCCCTTGTTCCTCTCTGCAGAGGGAGATCAAGGGAAGACCAGGGATCTGGGGAGAAGGGGCAGCTGCAGGCTTGCACTGGGGTGCAGGAAAAGGTGGGGAGGTGCAAAGCAGATTGGCACACACCAGGTTCCTTCTGGCATTGCTTGTGCAGAGCCAAACCAGGGGAGGAACAATGCCTAAACAATACCAGGTGAGTCCAGAAAGGAAAGACACTAAATCAGAGAGGGGTTCAGAAGGGAAGAGATGCAAATTCCTACTGCCTGCATGTGGGGAGTTGGTGCAGCAGGGACCATCCCATGCATCCCAGCGTGCAGTGGGCATGCAGGGCCAGATGGGGATGGGGCAGAAACTGGAGCACTCCTGGGATGATTGGTGGTTGGATCTGTGGGCTCTCAGGGCCCTTGATCCTCCCCTGTCACCCATGGGGTGGTGACAGGATGTAGTGGGGACGTCCCTGTGCAAAGCAGTCCCTGGCACAGAGTGTGCTCCATCACCACACAGGCTTCCCTCTGGGAACAGAGACTGATCCTGAATGAAATCACTTTGTTATTTTAGATATATTGGAGGACTTATCAGTTAATAATTTTGTCCTTAACATGGTGCTGTTCATCTCTATTCATGATCTCTGGATTTCGAATGAACATGCCCTATGGAGCATGAATTTACATGGAAATTTTTACAAATCTGGGGCAAAGTGCACTTTGTGTCTGCAGTTTGAATTTCTAGAAACTTCCTTCAAACATCAGTCTGTACAATTCCAGTATAAAAATTATACCATGACAGATGAATTTTGTTTTAAATTAGACCCTAAGGTCCAAGCTTTAGGATGGAGTCAGCCCAAGATCTTTAAGGTCTCAGTACCTGATGTTGTGAGCCCAAATCCACAGTTTCCCATTTCCCCCTCCAAACGTCCCCCCATGCCCTGTCCTGCCCCAGGCACAGGCACCAGCATTAAAAATGCCTTAGCACCAGCAGCATTCCTCCTCTTCAGGGAACAGCCTGAAATACAGAAAATCTCTGCAAAACAAAGTGCACATTTTATTATATAACCTCTAAATTGCAATTTGGAAAACAAACAGCTGCTTTTCTGGCTCCCTAAAGCCACTGTGAAGAGAGATATACTTTGTCTTGCCGAGCCATCTACTGTTATCTACAGTGTTTGTGTTTTCAATTGCAGTGATAGTGTGGGATTATTCCAGCCTGTAGGTTAGGGAAAAAGGACAAACCCACCCAGCTTTCCAGGGAGGCTCCACAGGAGCCTGCTTTTAGAAGTACTGTGAAAGTGAAACCCGATGAACTGGAAGGACAAGGGGATTACAACGCAGGCAGGACCAAGGTTTTGAATTAAAAGTGTGTATTGGTGCACAAACTGATAAAAATAACCAAAGCTTCTTCATTTGAGGGCTTGCAGAGGAATATTATCTTTCTAAGGTATGCTTTTATAAGCATTAAACAGTTTTTGGCACTTGTAATAATCACAAGGTCCAAAAAATGAAGGTAGAAAATTGCCTTTTTCTGGGAAGGAGCACTGTTAATATTGAAATCATTAAAGAAGCCAAACTGTGTGAAGGGCATCTTTATTCCCCTCTGGCACATTGTGACTTCACTTCGATCAATGTGAGCTACATCTCCACGGTTTTCTTTGTCTAAACCAGCTTTGATCAACTCAATTGCACAAATTTCTCCAGGCTCCTCCAGTAGTAAGGATGTGTGCACTAGGCTGGTCACTGGCAACCTGTCCTTATCCACATGACCTTTATGATGAAGAAATAAGATTTAGAAATGAGGTTTTTTAGATGAAGAAAGAGCATTCAGATCTCAGTGGATCAGCAAAAGGACATGGTTGTGAATTGCTGCCTGTCACTGGAGCTGCTGGGATCATTCCAGCCAGCGGCACAGGGTGCCTGCTCCTTCACATAGCCACTGGCAAAATGTGGGAATTTCGTCCCTTTTGGGGAGGAGATCCATAAAGAAAGGCCTGATGGAAGTTCTCTTTGTGACTGTGGGCTGAGCAGGCTGGGTCCAGGCAGGCTGGGCAGCCCAGGGCAGGAGGGGAGGTGTCAGGGGCTGCTGTTTGTTGGGAGCAGCGGGTGGAAGGAGAGAGATGGGTCTGTAACAGGGGCAAGAGGGGGATTCTACTGGCACAAAACCCCACCTGCTTTTAAGGGCTGGGGGAGAGAGGAGGTTCAGCTTGGTTTTAATCTCCTCCTTGAACTTGGCTCTTCATTTCCCTCCCTATCTCCTCTCCCCAGTGGCAGCAGGGTGCCTCGTGTCCGGGTGGCCTCGCCTTTCCCTCCCACCTGCCCCGGACAAAGCAGAGGGGAAGCAGGGAAGGACACAGGAGACGTAAAAACACTCTGGCATGCACACAGAGTAAATCAGGGTGTTAAACAAAACCTCTGCTCTCAGCTGGCTAATGTTTCAAAGGAAAACATTTCAAACGCTGGGAGAGATGGTGCAGTTAGCCGGTGATGCAATTACATGGCTGTAAGCTGTAGAAACTCTTTCAATGTGGCACATATTAAACCTTTCAGAGGTAGTGCTTTGATTTTTAATTTTACGCTGTTGGCAGGCAATCAGGGTCTTTAATAGTATGGGGGCCAGAGGGAAAATGTTTCAAAACAGCAAGGATCTTATCATAGTGTGCAATTAATGAATAATTATTAAAAACCAGAAATAGCTGGAAGAGGAGGCAAGAGCTGGCAACGCAATTCTCTGGTTTCAGGCCTATAATGAAATCTCAAGAGAGGGAAGTATGATATGCAGCTTTGTGCAATTAAAGCTGGGATTTTTTTCCCCCTAGTTGAAAGATCAGTGATCTTGAAAAATATATCTGTCACTTGGGTTTATTTTCCAGTCTTTTAATTGCCATGGTAAAGGATTAACATATAACAAATATGGATACATTCTTCTGCAAACTATGGATTTTTGGTGTTCTTTCCTTTAGGCAGTAAGATTTTGAGTATTATTTTTTAAAAAAAAAGTTTGAAAAGAAGGTTTTCAGCATAGTCTGAATGTGTAAATCATGGGAAAGGGCTGAAGTACTGCTCTGCCATTCCTCTGGCTGGTAAATTTGTCCAGGAAGACAGCAGAAATGAGAAGAAAAGATTCCATGAGGACATCCACATCTGTTTGATGCCCTGCCACATGATAGTGCTTTCTCTGTGATGCTGAGGAAATTTCTTAACACCTGTAGTATCTTCCTATTTCAAATCCATTTTAAAAAGAGCAACCAAATGGTGCAGCTATCACTGTGTGTTACCACTGGTCTTGTTTTTCTAATCAAAAGTGAGCTTAGAGTGTGAATTTTCACTTGACGACTATAGGACCTTCCTGCTTGAAAGTGGGAAAAACTGCTTTGCTTTTAAAGCAGCGTAACAAATCTAATAGTTAAATGTGCAACACTCCTGCTTTGCCACTGGAATCCATTAGCCTGTGGCACAGCAAGAGGGCTCTGCCATGCAGGCTCCAAGATGCATTTGCTTGAGCACCCTCTTCTTTTGAGTACTGAACAGCATTTGCTCACTGCTGTTTCATTATACATGAATTAAACACAGAAAAAGAAGTTATTTACAGCTATCAGGCATTCCTACACACAGTGCTGAGAGGGTTTTTTCCACGAGCTGTGAGCTAGAGCAGCTTGAATAATGTGTGTGTGTGTGTGTGTGTGTGTGTGTGTGTGTGTGTGTGTGTGTGTTTCTTGGCTGCTCCCATCCTGCGTTCCTGTCCCTGGTGTCACCCCGTGGGATTGGCACCCCGCAGGAGTGTAAGACGTGGCACCCTCCTGTGCTCTGGTGCCTGGCTGCTATTGACAAAAACAGACTGTGAACAGCTCTGAGCCGTGCTGAAATGGGGGGAAAAAAAACCTCTCTTGGTTCCTTGGAAGGCTTTCTGGCTTGAGCACACTTTTGCATATTTATTTAGACACTTTGATTGCCACGGAACATGGCAGCTCTAAAGAACTTCACGAGCTAGGAAGTGCTTCTTGAGAAACAATTAGATTTCCCAGACACATTGCACTGGAAACCAATGGCACTCTGTCAGGGGGGATGCCAAGTTGGCTGGTGGAGGCAAGCGAAACCCGGCACAAATGAGAGGTGGCATTTTCTTGAAACTGTTTCTACGAGACAGAAGTCGATCATCAGCGCTGAGACTGGTTTCTTTTGTGCTGGTGTTTGTTTTCTGGCCTAGGGGTTTTATTCTGCTTTAGTTTTCTCCTGACTCTGATGCTGTTAATATGGTGTGTGTGAGAGAGAGACCCCCAAGACCCCTGTCCTGGCTGTGGGACAGGAACTTCCCAAGAGCTGTGGGAGAGGGGATCCTCGCTGAGCTTTGCCAGCCAGCGGCGCAGGGAGCTGCTCCTCTGAATGGACAGCTGCGGACATCAGAAAATGGTCCTTTTCTGGGGCAGAGGTTTTGCAGTCCCTGTCCCCAGGCTGGCTGGGTGGGTAGGTGGGTGCAGCAGGGTTCCAGCCAGTGCTGGGTGTCCATGAGAACTGGGGTACCAAACGGGAGCCGTGTGTGCTCCTGTCCTCACATCACGCTGGTGTTGGGAACAGCCCCTGCAGCGCCAGCAGCTCCTCCTCATCCCGGGGAAATGCTCCTTTTGCTCCTGAAACACCTCCTGAAGGCAGCAGCTTTTTTTGCTCCTTCTCCCTTTAAAGCACGGAGGCAGAGCGTGGAGGGGAGGTTGTTAGGGTGCTGTATCCGCCGTCAGCTCCTGTCATCAATGGATAATCTTGCCGGATCTGCTGTAATGTAGTGCCAGCTCAGCAAGCTCCAAGGAGCTCTTGGGTAAAGTGCTCTCCACTTTGAGACCATTGTTGGCAGGCTATCACTTGATTTATCTCCTATTTCCAGGTGTGGAACTAGAGGTAAACTGTCGTTGTAAATCACAAATTCAAGCAGAGTGAGTGAGCAGTGCACAGTTTGCATATTTCAATACCGCTTAATTAGAAAAAAAAAATAAATCCCTCGTTCTGTACAAATGTACAATGCAAATCCTTTCCCTTAGTGCTTCAGATGGGTAAAATGTTCTTTTGAGTCCCACATGTCTAACGCTGCTGCTCATCTTGTTACAACAGACTTTTAATTTTGTCCCTGGGACCAGATTGGGAAGGAGTTTTTTTTAAAGCCCAACCCAGTATGTGTCTCAGTCTGGGAAAGAATCCCTGCCTGCTGCTGGCACATACACCAGCTCTGACACCTCTTAACCCAGCTTTGAGCCTGCTGACCATACTTATTTACTTTTTAATTAAAAAAGGCCTTTTGTCCTTGGTAATTGTGTAACTGCCCTTTCATGTCCCAGTAGTCCTGGATGAGGTTGAGCTGTGTGTCTTCCCTAAAGGTGTTCTCATTCCACTCTCGTTCAAAACCCGCTTCCAACTGCAAATTGTGCTCTTGCATGACTAGACCTTCTCCTCTAGCCACCCCTGATTTCCTTAGCCACCTCCATGAAAAACAGGCTCATTTACTGGATCAGTGGGAGTAACATTTTCTTGTGGCATGCTGATTCGAAAAAATAAGAGATTCTTGATACGATCACTGCCTCCAACCCTCCTCTCTTACCATCCCCTCTTCCCTTCTTCCATTACCCTTTACATTCCTGCTGCACTGCTGGATGGCTGCACATCCAGCATTTGCATCGTGTCCCTCCCTCTGCTCTTCATCTTGCCAGCCTAAATTGCTCCAGCAACCTCATAATTTTGATCTGCAATCATTTTGCTCCAGTAGCTCACGGCAGTGCACAAACCAAACACTCCCTTTCTTTCCAGCCAGGGCTGGTTCCTGGTGTGCTGATCTCAAACTAACTCTGGAGCTGGGAGCTTTGTGAGGAGCCAGGTGCACCAAAAGGCAGATTAAAAATTAAAGCTAGAACACAGAACATCCCTCTTAAAATGCCATCCAGTTTTTTTTCTTTCAGCTCTAGCCAGTTGCTATTTCAACTCAAAGTTATAAAAACACTATCCCATTATAAAAAGAAATATCCTTTGGAAAAACCAACCAACAAACAAACGATAATACCATCTTTTGATTTATTGGTGTGATTTTTTATTTCCAAACATGATTTCTAGCATGTCTTTCTAGTGTGGCTGAAAAGACCTGCATTGTACACAGGATTTTCTCGTTCAGATCAATTTGCTAAATTTTCATTTAGTTTCAAAGTGGTTCATTTTGTTGAGGCTTCATTTTGTTCAGACTAGCAACTCAAGAGGTTTCCTGTAGCTTAGAGAGATTGCTTTTGAATTGGTACATTATTCAGCCATGAATTGTTTCTTTAGTATATGAGCAGCTGAGTGGGGCTTTTATTACAAATATGAATTTCAGTGCAGAACTACCACTATTTTTGCCAAATAAAGAATGTAAAATTAAGCACAGGTCTTCATACTATGCCGAGATGCTTTTCCACACTGTGTCTATTTGGTGTTTTTTTTTAAGTACTAAACAAAAAACTCCTGTAGGGCATGGTAATATGATTGACTGCAAACAAGATTTCAAAAATAATACAGTTTAATGTAGAAATGTGGCTACAGCAATAAGAATCGAAACACTTTTCCTATTATCTGGAGATGCAAGTAAGTACATTTTGGTTTTTGTGATCAGCTACTAATTAAACAGGTTTTCAGCTGCATTCAGCACCCGATCCTGTTGTGAAGTTCCAAGTGAGTGTAGCAGGATTTCTGCAATCACTGAGGTAATGAGGTGGCTCAGGGTAGCAGAGCAAGTGCAATACCAGTGTTATGCACCAGCCTTTTAAAATATGGTTTTCCTCTGTGTTTTTTCTTGTTGTTTACCAGTGTAGATGATTGCTTTTACCTACCTGGAATTAGTTTCTATCTCTGCAGGGTTTTTTTTGTCCAATAAATTAACTTGGGTGTATGGAAAGCAGTAGGAAAGAGGTGCCTGGCTTTTGGAGACGCTGCCTCTGGATTTAGGGAGATGCTGTAGATGGAATGTTCTTGTAGCAAATCGGGTGACATTATTTAGTTGGTGTTTGGGGTAAATTGGAGGCCCTTGTGTGTTCCAGCTGCCTGAGTAAAGAGATGGAGGAGCCCATCAGTGCCCCAGAGCAGATCTGCTCTGCTTTGCTCTAAGAGGCTTTAAAGGTGCAGTCATGAAAAGAGTTTTCCCTGACTTCAGAGGTGGGAGGCAGGGTTTGGAAGGGCATCCTGCCACCCCCCTCACAGCTACCCAGGAGTCACTGGAGCACCACGTCCTGGCTCTTGGCTCTCTGACTTGGAGGAGAGAAGAGTCCATTTTTGCTCTGATATTGTAGGAAAGAGCTGCTTGTCCTTTGCTCTGTGACTTACTGGTCAAAGAAGTTTCATGCCATATGGGAAGATGATTTATGCTTTTTTGGGTTAATCTTTTGAATACTTTGGGAAAAATTAGCTCTATTGCCTCTTGAGAGTTAAGGTTTCACTCATTAGTAGGTAGAAACCTTCCGAAGTTCAAAAAAAGGTATTTGAAAATCTCTTCCCAAGATGTCTTAATTGATAGGTCTGAGTAGAAAAACTTTTTTCAAAGGAAGAGACCATTCTGGGAAGAGCACCAGAAAGGAAAGTCCAGTGGATATAGCTGTGTTAACAGGGGCAGAACAGCTACCTAATTATGTAGCAGTGTCAGAAGAAATAGGATTATCTATTTCTGTCATGGTCTGGGTCAAACTGAAGACCGACAGTTGAACTTAAAGTGCTATATAAATGCATAGGAAAGTTCCCAAATGCTTATAATCGCCTTCTCAGTTGCTGTGAATTCTGATATTTAATGATCTTCTTTCTCTCTTTCACAGTCATATTTTTATTATATGTGAAAGGGTTATTGTAGAAGTCTTTTCTTTTCATACAGGACCTGTGTGTCCACAGTTGGAACCAGCTGCATGAGGCTGGAGGAAGAAATATATTTTGTAATTTACAGTAGGGTAGATTTAGTCCTTGCTAAAATCCTCTTCGTCCTCACTGTGTTCCAGAAAACACCACATTTATCACTGGATTCCACAATTTATGTTAAAAATGGCATAATGGAATACATTTCTACATCTTGATTCTTGCTCTTCGTGTATAGAGTTTCCTTCAAAGAGCACCATTTTGTTCCTTCATTTTCTGGAAGAGAGGGATAGAGCAAGCTGTTGGGTACTTGGAGCTCAAGCTTAATTAGTTTTCTTCGGTCTGCAGTAATATCTTATACTTCTTAGGGCTATTTCGAAAGGTGCTACACAAGATAGAGAGAGTTGCATGCTCCAATTCCACCTGGAATACTCTGGTTAGCTGTGGGTTCACCTCAAGGAAATAAAAGAGGACTAAAAGGCCAGCAAAATGTACCCTGTACAGCTTGGATAAAAGAAAAGAGCATGCAATGGGTTTTTTTCCAAACATTAAATTGTTAAAAGGGAGATTTTTTTCAAATAAATTGTATTTATTTGCACCAAAACCAGCTGAGATCTTTTGCTCTAGCTGGGACAGAAGGCTGAGGCTGCATTTGCGGAGGAGAGGAAGAAGTGCTGGCTGACATCTGCTGTGAGCTGCCCACCTGAGACATTTTGGAGGTCCCCAGCAGCTTCTGGAAGCAAAGTGCAAATATCACAGCACAGACAGCAGGCCCTCAAACCAAATGGTGTCTGTGTGCTGGGCGAGTCCGTGCCCAGGTATTTACCAGAATGCCATTTGCACAGCGCATTCTCCTCTCCTGGTACAGGAGACTTTGAATTAGGCTGCTGCCAAGGCTGCGGTGAGGGGGAAGAATGATCTTTATCTAGTGTATATATTCCTTGAAAAGCCTTGAGAAAGGAGATTTTGACAGGCTCAAACTCATCACAATTCTCTGGACAGCTCCCAAATGTAAATACAAAGAGATTCAGGTGTTAGCAGAGAAGAAACTTTGCTGCAATCAAAATACTACAACTCCCTGAATAGCCTTCTTGGAGGGAAGCTGCAAACAAGCCCTATTTGCCTGGGACATTTTTCTTAGAGTGATTAAAGGAGCTTTGCCACTACCCAGGGGTTTGATCCAAATAATCAAAGGTTAGGCCTAATTTAGAAAATAAAGCTGCCTTGTTGCTTAGCATTTACTTTATGTTTCCCCCATTGACATGCTAGCCAGGACACAATTCAAAGAGTCAGACTGGAATTCAGCCTGCAGGGCTGGGATTGCCAATGGACGCGGCTGAATCAGAGATTCCTCCTCTTCCCACTCTTTCAAAAGATTCCTGTCTGCCACCACCAAACACCTCATTCCTCACCCTCCTGCAGGTTATGATAATCACAGGGACAGAGGAGAACAAAGAAGTGGCCTTCAGTCTGAAAGCTGAGCCCCTGAGCTGTCAGCCTCATGCCAGCGGTGCCACAGCTGCCTTGTGAATTTCTGCTCTTCCATTCCCTGGCTCCCGCTTCCTGTTGCAGATTTTGGTGGTGGAATTTGGATAACTACACATGATTTTGATGGCAATTTGCTTTGGTTTCTCTTCTCACTTAGACTGCTGAACATAAACTCCAATTGCATTTGTTTTCTAAAGCAGCTGGCAAGCATGATCGTGCTACCATTTGTGCATCAATAATTCCATTTTCATCTCACTTGCTAAAACAGAGCAAGTTTTATTCATCTGCAAGCTTTTTGTACAAAAAATCTGACTTGTATATTGATAATACATCTCTCATTTAGGGAGAGCTTTGCTGATCCCCCCATGATCATCAGTTCCATATAACATATATTTAAAGCTTGTCTTTCTGGCAGAGCTCACAAGTATCTGATGTATCTGCAGAGCTAATAGAGCGTCGTTCTGTATTTGTATTCTGCAGCTGATTGTTCAATGATTTCTCCTGCTGAATTGCAATAGATGAGCTGTTTAATGTTGCAACGGCTCATTTTGTAATGTAAAAACAAAAAAAACCTCTCAATTCCAAATTGTGTTTGCTAGTTAGAATGCAGAATTTAAATGAGATTTATATGGAAGATGTATTTCTCCCATTGTTTCGCCAATGCAAAAGGAAAACAGGTCTTCACTCTTTCTAAAAGAAAATCAAAACAAGCGTGGTAAGAATTTGTTTTGCAAGGAAGAAACATCAATAAAAACTAAACCTCTTCCCTTCTACACATTTCAGTCCATATTAGTGATTTTTAAAAATACTTTCTCAATTCAGAAATAGCAATTTCCAATAAGCATGTTTTTCCTGACAGCCGGAATGTTAAAATTTCTAAAAGTGAGCACTTTATACTTATTTTACCCTGTAATGTCTTCTGTTGCTGAGTCTATGAATATTTCCACAACATTCTTGATCTTCTTTTCACCAAAGTAGACCTGATTTTAAGGGGGCTTTTATGTTCTACTGACGAACTGTGCTCATGAATGGCTCAAAAGCAGATGCTGGATTTTGTCTTTTATTGACAAACTGCACGAGATGGGCACCTGAATGAACAGTCAGCCCTCACTTCAAATGCCAAGTTGATATTTACTGTATGTTCATGACTGTTTACCCACCTCTGTGAGGGAAGGCACCCAAGAGGACATGGGAGCATAGGAAATTCTGCCAGCTTTTATGTTTGGGGGCAGCCTTGGCTCTGTTCAGAGAGTTGGGGTCCCAGGCAAAGCACTGTGGTGTGTTGGTGAGGGACCTGAAAGACAAACCCGCACTCAGGGGCTCCCCACATCGTGGGGGTGCAGCCTCAGCACTGAATCATCCAGTTACAGTGTCACAGATTAAAGCATCATCTCTGTGCACAGTTGTGCACATTTAGGACTGAATTATAGCTGATGAGGAGTGCTAAGATGGAGTTTGATAGTGTAAGATTAACTCTGAAGAGAAGACAAACCTCCAGTGCTTGGTCCATCCTGGAGCCGCTGGCATTGTCTCCTCTGGACATGGGGGAAGCTTCTGGAAGCTTCTCACAGAAGCCACCTCTGCAGCCACCCACTGCCAGACCCTTGACATGCAAACCCAACACAGAGCATTAAAACTGACATGGTTCCTTCTGGTGCTCTATGAGCATGTCTGGTTTTTAAAAGCATATCACGACTTTAATCACTATTTTGCAAAACGTCTGTTGACGTTCGGTAACGACACTCCTGTCATGAAACCTTTCTGAGAGTTTTTAGGGTTTTTCTGGTGTTTGTGCTGCGAAATGACAATGTTTAAAAATATTTGAGAAGCAAAACTTGACCCTGCTAGGAACTGAAGATAATTGTCAGACATTTTAAATTGCTAAGAAGTAAAGCTGTTAACACTTGTGTCCTCACTAATTATGTTCTGCATATCTGTGTTCCCCCGGCAACTTCTGGTGCCACTGGTTCCACTCTAACTAAGGGCTGTGGGCTGTTAGATGATGGTGCAAAGTAAAAATAGCTTATTCTTCTGAAGAGCAATGCTTGCCATTGCTTGTGGAGAAGTGTGTGATGGGATCCCCCTAAGTCGTTGTGTTTCAGTGCTGCAGGAAAGATTTTGCTGTAGTGCCCTGCAAATCCCAGATGTGTGGATCAATGACACACAGACCTGAAAACTTGCTTCAGATCCATGTAAATCTCTCATAATCTTCCTGTTTCATGTCAGTGTTTGTGTTTGTCAACCCAATGTGCTGTTATCAGCTGCAGAGAACTGAAGTACAATGGACACTGAAGCATCATCACTCTGCAAGGAAGCTCAGGTGTTCTTCTGGGCAGGTTCCTTCAGCACTGCCTTCTGTTAAAGGTCAGTTTTCTTGAAATACAAAATTGGCCTCACTCTTTGCCACTGATGGGATATTGCTGTGCTTCAGCCAGCCCAGAGCAGGTCTCTGTTGCCAGTCAAGAGATGAAATATGAGTGGCAGGGCAGGGAGGACCTGAATGGAGCAAACTGTTGGGTGATGCTGGGGTTTCAGCCAGAGAGAAGGATTGGGGGCATGCTTTTGTATCCCTGGTTTGGCTCAATGACACCACACCTGGCCAGAAGCTCTGAGAAGCCATTTGATCTCATGGCACCCTTAAGGGGATTTAAGGCAGGGGAGTTAGTCCAATTCAAGTGAGATGTACATTTTGGATTCTGCAGCATCTGCTGGGCCTCAGTGATGATTTACGTAGTCACCTGTGAAATGAAGTGTCAAAAGCAGCAGCAGGTGATTTTCTGATGCCATGGGGCAAACACTTTTGTGAAATTCTTCTTCATACACCTGACAACTCCAGTTATCTACAGAAGCCTTAAATAAAATAAAAAATAGACTCCCTGCATTGTCACTGCCCCACACTTGAATACATTGCTGTTCTGAGCAGAGAATGGCCACTTGCAGGAGGAATTTGTGCATCACTTTAGCATTTGGGATTTACTGAGACTCTTAATGGTGGCTTCAGTTGGAAGAGACACAACTTTATGTTCAACAGAACAGCAATATATTTATTAAAATCTTGCATGTTTGGCTCATTTATTACCCCAAGAGGCAGCTTGTTTTTTCCTCAGTGCCTTTCACTTATTGCACCAGTTCATGGGGACAGCAGTGTCCTGTCACCCAAGCGTGCTCGCTAATGAGACGTGGCCTCACTGCACGGCACCCTTGAAGCTGGGAGGAGCATAATGAGCATGAGATGGACCCAAATGCCTCTGAAGCCTGTGGGACTTGCTGGCCCATTAGTTTTTTTGCTGGGATTTGTTGATGGGATGTACATGGAGCTGGTTTCCAGCCGTTTGTCCCAGGCCATATGCTTAATCCTTCCAGCAGTATTTAAAACAATAACGAGGTTGTTGCTGGATTCTGTTCTGAATTCTGTTCAGTTCAAACCCATTC